>PVLA01001224.1:0-225250 GCA_004027455.1 Hydrochoerus hydrochaeris
CTCCTCTTCCTCCTCCTCCTCCTCCTCCTCCTCCTCCTCCTTCTTCTTCTTCTTCTTCTTCTTCTTCTTCTTCTTCTTCTTCTTCTTCTTCTTCTTCTTTTTTTCTCCTCTTCCTCCTCCTCCTCCTCCTCCTTCTCCTTCTCCTTCTCCTTCTTTTTCTTCCTATTTTTTGGCAAGCCAGTGAGTTTACTCACATGGACAAGGGGGAGGCTATCAGTCAGATACCAGGGATAGGTTTTAACTTCTAGCAACTGGATCCCTGCATATCAAGAGTGGGAGGTGTCCTGAGTTGCTGCCCAGAAGGACACTCATCCAGTTATTGAAGTGAAATGAGAGGCTTAAATTTTATTCTTAAGCATGACTCTTCAGATTTCATTGTAAGTGACATCACTGATTGAAAATGATTTATGCCAGACCCTGGGGATAATTGATGAGTGAGTAAGTAGTGTTTGTCTTTCTAGAACTCAGAGCACAGAGGGGAATCAAACACCTACTCTATGAGGCAGAGTGAGAGAAGCTTCCAGTTTGGATGTGAGCAAAGGGCTACGGGAGCTAGGGGCAGAATGGGGTGAGGAGCTAGGGGCAGAGTGGGGTGAGGTGAGGACTTGGATTTAACTGTGGGGGATGACGCCTCTCCTGACTGATAGGGCGTGGCTGAAGAAGGCATGGTTTGTGCTGGCTGTGCAGTAAGAATGCTCAAACCAGCAGTTTCAAGACTAATTAAGTGAAAAAATGATGCAATTGATTTGTTTGCTCCCAGCCAAATAGAACTTGGTCAGCATGGAAAAGCCATGAGTTTAACATTTTTCCACTTTGAGTCTACAAGATGACTTCAGCATCTTCTCCAACTATGCATGCTGATGTTAAAATGCCATATGATATAAATATTTAAAAATGTGTAAAGTTTCAGCTGGACAAATGGAATTGCACACAAAAAGATGGTGTTACGATGCCATTTGGGGTTAGGGAGCTGAGGGGAAGGTGGGGATGTCGAAAAGGTGAGAGGCTGGGTTGGTTTAGTGAGTCATTCTGGTGATGCCAGGGGGATTAGCTGAAATGCTGAGACAAGAGGCCATACCCGAAAAGATGACTGTAATTGTTCAGGCAAGATCTATGGATAGAGGCAGGAAAAACATTTCTGAGAAGTTAATGGCACCCATGGTCCAAATTCATGTTTTTGTGCAAATGTACAGGACAATAATTAGATGCCAACTGTTTTTATTATAAGATTTAAGTGTTTAACACAAATGGTTGGCTACATTAGAATAGCTTGCTACCAACTCCTGCTTTTGAATTTATTTTCCATAATTGTTTCAAACAGCAACAGTGTGCTAAAGCCCAGGTGTGCTTGGTTTTGGGGTTATAAAGAAGACTTTCCTCAGAGAAACCTCAGTCTTATCTGGCCCATTGGGGACAGATACACAAACTACATGACCTATGCTCTGGAAATTGAGAGGACAGCTCAGGCTTAATGTTCCCAGTGGATCAAGGAACGACTTGATCCTGAAGGATGAATATCAGCTTTCTAAATGATGGGTCAGGGGCAAGAAGAAAAGTTTATGGATGTATGTTTCACTGTTTGTGAAACAGTCTTGCTATGTAGTTCAGGCTGGCCTTCAACTCACCGTGTTCCTCAGATTGGCTTCAAGCTTGCAGCAGTCCTCTTGCCTCAGCCTCCCAAGTGCTGGGATTTTAGGTATGCACCACCATGCCTGGCTGTAGGAAGGGGATTGTGGGGAAATGGAAAAATAGGGGCAAAGACAGAGATGTGGTTGCATGCAAGTGCCTAGTGCCTGTGGTACAATAGAAACAAGTGTAGTCAGGAATTGTCTTGTGCTCAGATTTTTGATTTTCAATTCCATGACCTTGGCTCAGTTACTTACCTTCCTCTGCCTTGGTTTCCTTATCTGTTAAATGTGATTATTGATAATGCTTATAGTGTTGCTATGAAAATTAATGCTTATAACATTTCTATGATAATACTTGGGAATTTAAGAAAAAAGAGAGATGGGGTAAATTGACAGTATAGTTACTTTTCCCCTTCCTTTTCCTTTAGAGTATTCATGGGTGTCAACTAACATAGGAGAGAGGGCTCCTGAGTTCAGGCAATGCTTTAGTAAAGTTATAGACATTAAATTAATTATAACTTGGGAGGAGAAATTTGAACTCCACAAAAAATGGTGAAATTTGGGCTTTAATTCTGAGCGTTTTCAGCCCATCCTCTGGACTGAGTTGATTAATTACTCATAAACTGGCACATTTCAACAGCTGGATTCAAATAACACATTTCTCTGCGGAACCATTCCTCACTCTCACTGACTTTAAGACCAAGGCTTGTCTCATAAATTGGAGAAACAATAAAACATGGGTCCTGGTAGAGAACAGAGCTCTGGGCTCACAGAAGCTTCCTTTCAGTTCCTTCTATCTCAGGTTATCCATAATGACCTTGTTCTGGGGGAATCTTTGTCCATTTGAGACTCCAAGGCATCTAGTAACAGAAAAAACTGGAATGGCCTATTGTTCATCCATTTGACCTGTATGTTAGTCTACTTCTGTCATCCTCATAGCCAGGCTTATGAACCTATAGTTTCTGTGTGTGAGCAGGGGAATGAGAGCATGACCATTTTGGAATTTCTCTGCCTCTTTCTCCTTCACCATGCCTGCTTTCCCACTCTAGACCCATGGGCACTGATAAAGTCTCACTAGCACTGCATAGCTGGTGGAGGGTGCTCACCATACTTATGAACACAACAGTGAATCAAAGAATTTTAAAATGCCTTACACTCCTGCTCTGTGCCATGTCCCAGTGAGGCACTATGAGGAACAGAGTAGCCACCAATTTACTATTTGGGTGTGTGAGCATACACTGAGAATACACCTTAAATGCATATTGTCACGTACTCTTCATCACGAGTTTATGGAGTAGATACTGTTATACCAAACTTACTGACTAGGAAACTGTTGTTCACAGACTTTAAATAATGTACTTGCAGTTACTCAGATAGGCAGAGGCAACATTAGAACTTGAACACACATCTTTCTGACTGTCAAAGACTCCTCTCCTAGCCATTCAGATAATATCTCCCTGATGCTACAAGAGTGTGAGACTTGGTCTTTGCCCACAAATGAGACCTTGTGTTGCTTTTTATGAGCTCTTTTTGGGCAAATATCTACAGGTTGAAGTCAGTCAGAACCTTGGTCTTGGACTCGTAGCCTTTGGAAGAGTTAGAAAATAAATTTCTGTCACTGAAGCCAACCCATTTCTGAAATTTAGTAATGACAGCCAGAGTCAAGTGCTACAACATGCAGACCCTGAGCACAATATTAAATATCCAGTAAGTGACTGTGCAGAGACTGTAGCTGAGTTATCACAGGAGAGCTTACGCAAGGCTGCACTGGGTTGGCACTGATTTTCTGCTCCCCACAAGGGCCCATTATCAGACATGATAATGTATCAGTCTACACATTCTTGCCCCTCAAGAGAGATAACATTTAAGTGATACAGAAGCAAGAGGACTGAAAGGTAAGCCTCTTCAGCCTCAGGGAAACTGCATCCTTTACTGCATCCTGTGCAGGAACATGGGTTTTAGGATGTGGACCAGAAACATTCTCAGAAAAGCCAGGCACTGGTCAGGTATATCTTCTCTACACAGACACCCATCTCTTCAAAGGACATGGTGTTCAAAGGACAGAGAACCTATTTTCTTGTTTATCCATTGAGTAGGACCACTGGGGCTTCCTGTTTATCCACTGAGTAAGAACCACTGACACCAGACTGTGGAACTCTGTGGAACTCTCCGAAATACCAGCCAGGTCTGGGAGCAGGCCCATATTGTTGTCTTTCTCTTTTTTCCAAGTGTAGCAAGAATGGAGAAGGTCTGGATTCCTGGATCTATATGGGATTCTGACTGTGTAGATGGTGTCAGAGGGTGGAACGTGGCTTAGAAACATGTGCAGTACAATAAAACAAGGATGGACAGGCCCTCTGCTCAGGGCAGATGACGGAGAGAGACAGATGGACTCGTGGGAGCATTTGCACAGACTGCTATAGATTTTTCCTGATTTACTTGTCACTAAATGACAGGAGATAGAAAGTAGATGGTTCTGCCTGTTACAGATGATGAAGGTCTTTGGAGAGGTAAAGGGACTTTGCAAGGGTTATTCTTGTGGCTGTTTGACCCACAATGTATCCTGTGAGCATCTTGATAACCAATGAGAAGGCTTAGGGTGTGGGGAAGAATGTATTTAGGAAGAGAAGTACTCACCTGACTAAGGTGGTTTTAAGCAAGAATTCAAGGTCAATGAGAAAAATGTCAGGCTCTCATGTGTTATTTGTAGAGACTGAGAAGCCTGAGATTGGATAGAGTAATGGAAGTTCTGCTTCTTCTAAGAAGGAAGAAAAAGAGACTTGTGACACAAGCAATACTTTTGGCTTTAAATATGCATCTAGTAATTTGCAAGATACAGAGGATAAATAAAGAAACATCAACACTTAAATATGAAGTAATATGGTAGGAAGAACTTTGAGGATACTTGAGCACACAGGACCTGGAAGAGGAGGCAGACATGTGTAGAGGGTTGGAGACTTCCTACCAGAGGAGCTGTGTAGCCACACAGATGGGGTCTAGAAGGTTCTACATGTTCACATATCAAGTGTAAGAGATAGGAAGATGGCCAAACAACCAGGGAAACATGAGAGGTATAGATGTTCAAAATAGTACCAGAGTGGGTAAAGTTCTGGATGAGTTTCAGCTTGCAGAATTGTTATGAACTTAAAAAACTTTTGAAGTATCTTTGAAAAAAGAAGCTGAAACAAGGTCAGGATGATTGACCCGGGATTGGGGTAGAAGGGATGATGGTCACAGATGACAGAGAGAGAGGGCAGTCCTATTTTGCCTCTGAATTCTCTATCAAGCAGAATGAACATGACAAAGGAAAGGGTAGAGCAAATATGACTGAGAGGGAACCGAAACCTAAGATAGGAAAGCAGCAGTATAGAGGCTCTAAATGAGCCCAGGTCCACATGAATAACTACCAAGGGAGCTGGAAGGAAATGTAGATGTGATCACAGAAATGCTGCCCTGAGCTCCAGAGAATCATGGAGCCTCACTCCTGTGTGTCATCTTAAAAAAAAAAAAAGTGATAAGCTTCCAAAGCTTGACAATGATATTGACAAAATTCTAGAGCAAATATGAGAAGTAGAGGGGATGGTGCCCCTTTGGAATAGAATAAAATGGGACCAGGTAAGCCCACAGTTTCTTTTTGGGAGGCAGTCGATATAGGACAAGGGGTCAAGGCCATTCCTCAAGATGAACTTGTGAATCAGAAGGACTGTGGTCCAGGTGATACATCTAGAGGCCACATCTCTAAGGTGCCTTTCCAGGGAGTCTTGCTACATAAGGTCTGACATAGCCATGGCCTCTCAGGATCCCTCAGGAGTAGAACCCTTTATCCAACATGCATTGTGAACAAACTGAGTTAGCAGACAGAAGAATAAGAAGATGGAAGCTGAGAAATGACCTTCATCATTGACAAAGGCCAGGTTGGAGGAGTTAGCTCAAAATGAGACCCAAATAGAGTCTTTGACTGGATCAATTCTCTAGTCTGCCATGGGCAGCATGGACAGAGGAGGCTTCTGGGAGAAGATCAGAGTCCAAGTTCTCTGTGGTGCTGCCCTCCCAATAAACATATAGAAAGCACTGAGAAGAGAATATACAATTTATTTCTCTCAAACTGACCAATCAAATTAATGTATTACTTTTTTTTTTCCAAATTGTTCTGCCTCACTACTCCCTGAGTTTGCCTTTGGCAGTCTAGGATTGCATCTTGCTTCAGTGTCTTCTTATTTTCTTTTTTCTTTTTTACTTTGAAGGTAGTAGAAATACAACAGAACAAGACAGAACAAAGCCAATTGAGACAGTGCAGTGAATTTGGTGCAGAACTTCACAGCAAGTTACCAGGATAACAGTAATAGGTACCATAGTATATCTCATTATCTTCACAATAATTGCTTAGTCAATTAGGTATAGCAAAATCAGACCAAAGACAGAACATTATAAAACCAATCAAAAGAGAATATTGAATATAGTAAAGCAATTAATCATAATGAAACAAAACTGTAAACAACATTTGCTTTTAAAGAGAGGATAGAGGAGACCCCCATATTTGCTATCTTGCATACAGTCATCCTCCCAAGAGATGCTCAGACCTCTGTCCCCAGTTGCTGATGGGTGTGTGTGTGTTTGATTCCAAGCCTGCATATGGGTAGGCTCACAGGAGACACTACTGGGTCTCCTCCTGGGTCATGCTGGAGGAAGGTGCTTACCAAGAGAGTGGGTGATTTGCTTGTGCAGCCGTCTGGGTTCCACCATGGCCATGGCTGGATCTTGGGGGCCACTCACTGGTTCTCCTCATTTTCTGTTTCTTAAAAGCTTAATTCCTAGGTTGAAGCTTGTAAATTGCTTATGGTGGATAGCTTTATTACTAGTCTTTGGCACCCATAAGAAATATCTACTTCTCAGGAATGTCTTCCAGGTATAACTGGCTTTGAGTTTGTTGCAAGATTCTGCCTCCTCAATTTATTGGGAATGGGAAGTTGCTGTCTATTTGGCCTAATCCCTGGTTCTTTGGCACTGGCCTAAGGTATTGTCTGTGAGCCTTAGGCAATCACAGTCTTGGTGTACCAATAAGAACATCTGATTAGGACATTTATGTCACCTTGGCTAAAGTGGTAAAATACGCAACAACTATGGCATCGAACACAACCTAGAAAGTGACAAACTGAGGTAACAATTCATTTCCCACCTTTAACTTATAAACTATGTTTGTGGTTACATAGCAAAATTTAAAACAAACCAGAAAATTATACACAGTAAATATATCCTCACTATGGTGATTTTACACTCAAGGGAAAAAATTTTAAAGGGATTGAGGGGAAAATAGAGACACAGAAGAAGAGGAAGTGTTTAGAAGCAAGTCTGAAAGAGAAAGAAAGATCACATGAACTTTGGGAAACTGGTGAAGACAGGAGGGAAAGAGAGAAGGAAAAAATAAAAACAAGAATGGAACAGCAACAATAAAACTTCATACAGTGTTCACACTCGCATTAAAAAAGAATAAACAAGAAAAAACAAAACAAAACAAAAAAGAAGAAAAATATTCTTTCTTTAGAGTGTGTCTCTACCGTTACTGGTAGAGTAGGCAGATGGAGCCCAGATCCATATTGATTAACACCAGCAAGGCAGCCATAGATATATGGCAGGGTAGTGGATCATCCCAGCAAGCCTGCACCTTTAGTTCCACTGAAGTTCAGGTTGTTTTCTGGCTGTGAAGCTGGAATCCTATTTGTTCAACCTGCAACACTCCATATGCCTCCTGCTGGCTTGAACTTGGTTTCTTGATTTCTGCCAGCTTGAACTCAGTTCTACCTCACCCTGACACTGGGATCTGCTAGATGGTGCCAACCTGTAGCTTCTTTGAGTTCTGAACTCAGTTGACCCCTCTCCAAAATAGCCACTGGCCAATCCCCCTTTTCTGAGGAGCATCCGAACCTGAATAACTCACCAGCCACTGCAGTCTGCTGCATCCACTGCTCTGTTGCACCAGTGCGTTTCTCCATGAATGTCTCTGGGGTCACACTAGTAGTTACCACATGCCTGCAGGTTCAATCTACCCCTCCCATGCAGTGAGTCAGGGCTCAGGGAGAAAATGCTGCTTGCCACCTTCCTCTGCCTTGAGGTCTGTCTCTTTGCTCTCCCTGTGGGCTTGTTTCAGATCCTTTGGGGTCCTGGGGGCCCACTTACCTTCTTCTTTTCTTTATATTACTATATTTCAGTGTCTGAAGGTGCTACTTTTTTTTAAAGGAGAAGAAGGAGCTGGAAGAATTGCCCCCTTTCCCCAGCTGTCATCCTTTAATACTGCACCAACTGTTCCTCACTGTTACTTCTGCTTTCTTGTGGGCCTCCTTCACTGGCAATTTCCTTTGCTCGCACATTCCTTTCTGGCATATTGAGAGTTCTTCATACGTATAGAATAAGATCACTTTTCAGGGAAATATGTACTTTGATCTGATTTGTTTTCCGTCACTGGTAAGTGTTGGTTGCTTCCATTGAGTCAATGGTACCAAACTCTTTTGTAAGAAGACAAACAGCCTAGACAAAGGAGTCACTGCTCAGTTTTGCTTCAAAGTAAAATTTTAATTCAAAGTAAATGTTAAGTCCATAGGAGAGATAGCAGTCTGAAAATGGATTTGCAACCAGTCTGATAAGGTGTACTGACATTCAGAGGGAAAAAATTTGACCTGGTCTTATTTATTTTGTGTATTGAATACGGTGAACTAGAATTATTTTTCTATTCTTATAGTGTCAGAAATTCTGCACTGGACAGGTTGTCTTGATTGACTGAATGAAGCACTTTGCTAAGACCAAAGTAGAATTTTATAATCTCTTGTGTTTCAGGTAATGAGGGAAAAAAAGAGAACAAAACAAAAACTTTGCTCCAAGGTCAAACCCAGTGAGGGGTGGGAATGTCATGGACCAGTCCAGGTTGGAATTCTGGCCCTGTGGTGTGACCTTGGTCAATCTTTGTGTCCTCGGTTATAAAGTAGTGATGAAAGCTGCAGCTGGAATCATAAGAATCCAGCCCTAATCTTCCAGTTTAGGGAGCCATTTAACTCTTCACTGATCCCCTTCTGTCCTCCTCTTCAAGTGTCTCATGTGGAGAGTGCCCGGATCACTCACCCTCTTGGTTGGCCCACTGGAATTTGGTGACCTTACTTGAGCCTGCCATATTGGTTGTGGCTGATGTCCTCATAGGATACCATGTCTGTAGGTGCAGAGTCCATCAGCCCTGAGCCACTGTGAGCCAGGCTTTCTGACTGCTCTGACCTTGGCCATTGTGGGAGGGGATTGGATGACTCACAGGGCTATTTGGAAGAGCAAATAGGGTTCAAGAAAGTGCCCAGCACTGTAATTGGCACATTGGGCACTGGAGAGAGTCGGTTCTCATCCTTTTACAGCACATTCCCAGTGAAGAGAAAAAAAAAGGCTCTTCTTACTTAAAATTCAACATTTTGAGAAAATAAGAGAGGAGTTGGTGTAGGAAAAGGATCAGAGAATCAGGGTGCTTTCCTCTTTATCTTAGTGAACTTCATCTCATAATAGCTACTTGGCCCACTCTCTGCTTAGTCACTTAATCCAGTCACCTGCTTTAGTCACTGCTCCTGGCTAATTCTCGCTACAATTATGATTCTTTTGTTTATTTTTAAATCCAAACCTACTGCCATTGGAAAATTCAAGTTGGAACCTAGCAAAATAAGGAGAGTTGGGCTTACAAGAGAGAAGAAATCTTAGCAACAAATGGACCCATCAGAAGAGAATTTTGAAAGCAAAGATGATGCTCTATTGAGTAGGGGATGAATTAGAAGTCAGGGAAGATGGGTTAAGATTTGGTATGGGCAAACCCCTTGGCTTGATACAGGCAAGGGAGGAATTAGTGTGAGGGTCTCAGGTCCTCCTGCATGGGTGGATGCAGTCTTCAAGGCAGGCTCACATAGTAGGTCTGCAGAAATGATGCTGAAAGATGTGCTAGGATTTCTAAGAAACACAAAGGATCATGCTAAGGCTGATTTCTCAGGTATAGTTGGCTTTGTGGGTGTGAGACATGTGTAAGTGTTCAGGGACCTTTTCTCTGGAGGAACAAGGCACTTGTTTTAGTGCTCTGTTGTTACCATGTTGGGATTTTTAGTAATTTTAATCTTCATACTTGTGTTTTATACCAGTGCCTGATGGCGCAGTGGCACATGCAGGGGGATATGCCAGAAGGCACATGTGTGAGGACTGACAGGCCCAGCTAGGTGTAGGTAGGCTGTTCAATGCGGCAGGCAGTGTGTACGCGAACCTAGGGCCTAGGCAGTCTCCAGAGCTGCCTGCGGAGCCTTCCTTGTGGGGCTGCTGAACCAGGACCTAGGTCCAGATGGAGTGATGCTGGGATCAGAAATAGCATGAGCAGCAGTGGCATTGCCTGGCATGGGCCAGGGAGGAATGCGGCAGGGGCAGCGATGGTCCTGTGGTGGAGGCTGGCTTCCTGTACATCCCAGAAGTCCAAAGCCAGGGTATCTGCATGGACAGGAATTCTCAGCCTGAGCCTAAAACAGGAATCCTGGTGACAGAATATGGCTTCGTCAGCAGATTATTGCATAATAAAAGTACACACGTAGTTGCTGCAAGAAAGCCAAAGAGGTTTAACGATTCTTCAAAGGGAGTAGAATTTCTGGCTGTGAAAATGCCTGAAACATGGAAAACAAATCTCCCAGGTTTAGAAGCAGAAATTAAAGATCATCACATTCCATAGAAAAGAACACTATTTTTACGTGATGCCAACTATTACTGGATGAGCCAATTATTAATGAGGAAGAAAATTTAAAATTAATTTTTCCTTATAATTGAAGATGCAGCCATAAAATGCCTACACAGATGCTTTGAGTGAAGATTTGTATATAAATAACAATGCCACTTTTGGTATCTTTGTACATCTTCCATGAATTACAGGAAATTTCAGAGGAAGCATTAAAATGCCATTGTAAAAATTTACACTAAAATTAAATCCAGGCTTATGCAGAAGTAAATTATAAGAAAAGATAAGTGTTTTTAGAAAAAGTGTTTTGCTCTAGATGTACTAAAATTTACATTTTGAAATAATTTATCAGTAAGTTATCCCAGTGTTGTCAAAACCTATAAAAGACTCTTAACAGTTTCAGAAATGATAGCATCAGAAGAAAAATCATTCTCCAAATTAAAAATTACCAAAAACTATTTGTGATCTTGCATTTGCCAAGAGCGAGATGTTGTTTTCAATTATATTCACTGAAAATGAAGTCACTCAAATTTATGAAAAAATGTCCAGCTTCAATAGCTGTTGGGGAAATAAATGCAAATCAAAACCGCAAGAGGTTAGCATCTCACTCCAGTTAGAAAGGCTATTACAAAAAGATAAAAAATAATAAGCTACAGCAAGGACATGGTGGATATGGAACTCTTAGGTCCTGTTAGTGGGAATGGCAGTTAGTATAGCGATTATGGAGAATCATATGGAGGTTCCTCAACAAACTAAAACTAAATCTCTTATGTGATCCAGTGATCCCCGTTCTGGGTATATATCCAAAGGAAATTAAATCACCACATCAAAGAGCTTCCTGCATGTTCATGTTTATTTTTTTATACAATTCATAATAGCTAAGATACTGAAGTTAACCTTTATTCCCATGAATGGAGGAATGGATAAATCAAATGAGGTATATATACACTGGAATATTATTTAGTTGTATAAAGAATGATATCCTATTATTTGTAGCAAAATGGATAGAATCAGAAGACATTATGGTAAATGAAATGTCACACAGGGAACAACAAATCCTGCATGTTCTTCTCATGCTAAAACATGTTGATACTGAAACACAGAAGCTGAAACATGTTGATATGAATGTAGGACAGCGATTACTAGAGGTTGGGAAGAGTAAAGCAGAAAAATAGAGGCAGGTTGGATAATGTGCGGCAAAACACAATTAGATACAAGTAAGTTCTAGGGTTCAATAGCACAGTGAGGTGATTATAGTTCATAATAATATACATTTTATGAATAATTAGAAGAGGATCTTGAAATTTCCAGACATGGAGTAATGATAAGAAAATAGAAATATTAATTATCCTAATTTTATTATTATACATTACGTATCATATTATACCCCAATAAATATGTGTAATTATGGATTAATCAAGAATTTTAAATGTTTAAGGAGGTGGAAATGCTAACTACTTTGATCTGATTATTACACATTGTATTGAGATATCAAATTATAGCGTACATCCCAAAGATCCATGGACTTGGTTCCTTACCAGAGTTTTGTTTTTTCCTCAGAGTACTTATTCTGAGATATGAGCAACTCTTATAAAATCAGGGTACATTGTCAGTGGAATTTTGGGAAATGTTAAACAAAAGCAGACAGGTTTGTTTATTTTTAACTACCATTAAAAAATAAGCATTGTTAATGTTCTGATGTTTCCTAGATAGATGTCTGCCCATCAAAACTCTCTTCTAACAGGCCTCAAGACAACTCTTCCAGGCCAGGTGTTATGGTGCACATCTGTAATGTCAGTACTCGGGAGGCTGAAGCAGGAGGACTGCTGAGAGTTCGAGGCCAGCCTGGGCTACATAGTGAGTTGAAGACCAGCCTGAACTGCATAATGAAACCCTATCTCAATAAGATGGGGAAAAAAAAAGGCAACTCTTCTGACAAGACCTACCAATTCACAGAATAGCAACTGAAAATCCTTGATATCTTCAGCTGACCTTCAGCTGATACCTTACCAGGTTATGTCACCCCTAGAAAACTAGCTTTGGAAATCAACACTGAAGAATCAAGAATACAGATTTGGTTTGGGGATCAAAGAGCTAGATACACACTCTAGAAAAGATCAGGCATATGAGAGCTCCCGAGTGGAGCCTATGGCTTGGAAGAGATCTCCTTAATAACCTGAAAGCAGGGAAGGCAAACAGTGCCCCACCACATAAATCTGCTCTCCT
This sequence comes from Hydrochoerus hydrochaeris, assembly GCA_004027455.1. NCBI lineage: Eukaryota > Metazoa > Chordata > Mammalia > Rodentia > Hydrochaeridae > Hydrochoerus > Hydrochoerus hydrochaeris. The sequence continues at coordinate 12,580 of PVLA01001224.1, forward strand.
CAGTCTCACACTCTCACCAAGGCATTTATGGACAACCCTCACCCTGGCACTGATTCTAGAGACCAGCTTACTAAAGAAATAGGGACATCAGAGTCAACAGTTCAAGTTTCAAAGTCAAAGATCTGGATGTGATATCTTCCTAAAAAAAGAGAATCTGATATGGCCTTCGAACTAGATGAGGGTTGAGGTCACTGAGGCAAGATTCCAAGGTGTATGGAAGGCACCAACTTCATAAATCTCTCTATTTCTCTGGAGTTAGAACATGGTGCACACAAAGACAAAGTCTGTGTATTTGATATTATTGACCTGGGCCATAAATTTCTCTTACTGGGAATTTACCCTTGAAACTGCAACCTAAGCCTTCTGGTGATGACGAATAGGACTTCAGGAGTTAGGAAGAGGTTCAAAAGACACCACCAGCCCTACTGATCCAGCCTGATTCAAAGTTCAGGAAACCATGAAACAATGAAAATAAATTTAGTAATAATGATTTTTTCATCATCATAGTAATGACTGGTCCAGGCAAAAATCATCAGCTGATGTTAAAAGTTTGAAGGTAAAATTATATACACAGGAATGAATTCTGCAGCGGGCTTGAGGTGTTTCATCATCGCTGAGCTGAGGTGAGGCTCTTAATGAGAAGAATCCACTAGACTTCAAGGTTTCACAAGAGGTGAGAGTGTGTTGCCGCTTTCAGTCAAGCCTGTAGGCACGCAGACTGACAGACCTGTTAAACCACAGATCCAAGATGGCCAAGTGAGATGTAACACGATGGAGAACCTCTCTGAGAAAACAACTCAAGTGCTGAAATCTGACACCATGGAGAGGACCGGATGAAAGAAGAGGAATTCTCGTGATCCAGGAAGAAACTGAGGAAAAAGAAAAAAAAATTAAAAAAGAAGAAGCGTGGATGGGGGCTGGAGCTGGGCACACTCCGGTAGCTGCACTGGGCATACCTTGGAGTCTGGTGACTCACCATCGAGCTGGGATTGCAGCCCTGCCGAGAGTGGGGAGTTGCTGAGTTCGAGACCCTTGGTGGGAGGAGGCACTGCAATGGGGAGTGGAGAGCGTGAGCGGAGCTGCACAGACTTTAGTGAGTCCTGGGAATTGGATTCCCCAGAGCAAGATCACCAGCAGGATGACATATTGGATTTGGGGAAGTCAGGCTTGAATCAATGGCTGAGGCAGCTTCAGTCGGTGGCTCCGGGGCCCAAAGTGGATTGGTGGGGTCTACTTGGGCTGGGCCATCCCCCTGATAGGGACCCAATAGCCAGGAGCGAGGCTGTCCCAAACCTATAACATCAACAGGGTACAGTCTAACCAGCTGAAGTCACTCACTGGTTGAGAGGGGAGGGGCTGGCCCACACCACCACCCCTGTGTGCACCTCACAGATCAACAGCAGACAGGGGAGGGCAGCACTGCCCTAGCCAGTAAGCTGCAGAGGGACTTAAGGCAGTAGGTAAAGTCCGGACACCTCCACTGTTCACCTCTCTGAGGGAAACCAGAAGCGTGACAAGACAGAGAAACAGCAAAAGGCCTTCAACCGCCTACCTAGGGAAAATAAACCCAGGAGGGGTGAGTACAGAGGAGATTGAGGGCAGCGGACATGCAGTATCAGACACGGCCTCATCAGAAATAAAGAAATACTTCCGTGACCTCATTGATGAATTTAAATCTGAAATTCTAACTCAGGTGAAGTAAGATATAAGAAGATAAATAAAAGAAACACTAGATACTCCTCAAGAAGAAACAAATGGAAGAATGGAAGAACCTAGAGAAAGGAGAGAAGCCTTTGATGAAGAATATAAACAAAATCTAGAATACATGAAACAGATCCAAAGAGAATATCAGGAAATTAAAAACTCCATTGAAAGCTGGCAAAAATTTTTAAAAGAAACTAAAGACAGACTTTTAAAACTTGAAGATAGGTTTGCAATGTATGATTGTGAAAGGAAAGATCTCTTAAAAATAACAAGGAACCAGGAAGTAACAATATAAAGGCTAGAAGACAATAAGAGGATTTATAACTTAAGAATAAAAAATGTGAATGAAGAAGCAGGGACAAATACAAATGAAATAAAAAGGCTATTCACAGAAATAATTAAGGAAAGCTTCCCAAGCAAAGGAAGTGATGTTCAGATATATGAGACATACAGAACTCCAGCCAGCTACAACCAAAACAGATCTACACCCACACACATAATAGTCAGGATCCCAGAAATCCATCACAAGAACAGAATATTAAAAGTAGTCAGAGAAAAGAAATAGATTACCTATAAAGGAAAACTCATCAAAATCACAGCGGACTTCTTGATGCAAACTATCATATCAAGAAGAGCTTGGAGTGAAATATTCCAAGCCCTGAAAGAAAATAACCTCCAGCCCAGATTGATGTATCCTGCAAAACTGTCTCTCAAAATTAATGTAGACAAGATATTTCCACGACAAAGAGGAACTGGGGGAGTTCGTGACTACCAATCCAACCCTGCAAAGAATACTGAAGGACATTCTAGAGAGAGAGAAGAAAATCACCAGGATTCCAGGAACAATGGCAGAAAGGCCTCAGTGAAAGGAGCAGACAGTGGAATGAAGGGGAAAAGTAAGCAACAATGACAGAAAAATAGCATAGCAGAGATGAGGCAGAGAAGATTGGCTATATCGCTGTTTTGTCTTGACTGATTTTATTTGAATCTGGTATGCCTGAGGGTGTCAAGTCTGGGAGTAGAGGCAACTACTCTGGGGATGGCAGGATTCAGTAAGGCACCCATTCTGGTTTGATTATTAACTACCTTTGAAGTCCTATAATGTCTCCAATATTTGGTTTTTATTAATAGTGTTATGTACTACTAAGTTTAATTATACTATGCCTGATGATATAGACAATTTTATTGAAAATAACAGGAGACATCATGGTGACAACTGTAGATCACCTAATATTTTGGTTTTATATGCCCTTCTCATTTCATGTTTCTCTAGGAATTTGTATTGTTGACTTGTTTTGTTTTGTTTTTTCCTCTAATATTGAAAGGCTAGGTATGCATGTAGAGACTTATACACATGTAGAACTTCTAAACAGTTTATGAGAATTGATTATAGTTATTGTAAAAAAAGAGAGAGGAAAGGAAAGTATTCTAAAAGATATAACTGCATGTATGTTTGAGTGTGTAAGATTGATAACAATAATACTAAGTTTTTTGTTGGATAGATTAGCAAAACTGATTGCAGTCTCACTGTTTAAATGTCTACTTTGTATGATTTACTTTTGTAACTTGAACAACTAGTAGAGGAGGAAAATATGTAATTGTCAACTAGTGATTTCTTACTGGTTTTTGTGTTTTTTTTTTTGAAATTTTGTATTTCTATCCTCTTTCTGTTTCATTTTTTTCTCTAAATAAAAAAATTTAGAAAAGATTATATATACATGCATGCATATATGTATATATATATATTCTCAAAGAATCTTCTTCCACATATGTACTGATTTTTAAATGACACGTAGATATTATACATATTTTTTGGGGTACCATATGATATTTCAATGCATATATACATTATGTAATGTTCCAATCACAGTAAGCACATTATCACCTCAAAAATTTATCATCCCTTTGTGGTGACAACATTCAGTATGTTTTCTTTTAGCTTTTTTTGAAATATACAATGCATTATCATTATCTGTAATCATTCTGCCATGCTGTAGAACACCAGAATTTTTTTTTTTCACTTCTAACTGTAACTTAGTGTACATTGACCAACCTTGCTGGCTAGTCTCCCTGGCTCCTGGTAACCACTGTTCTCCAAAAAAATTATTCATTAGCACATATTTGAGGTACAGAGTGACTAATTTTATTGTGGGTAGTTTGTGTATACGACACATTTTAATTCTTTTTTTAAATGTTACTTTCTCCTCTCTCCTTCATATCTTGGTTCCTTTCCCATTTACAGTAGGCCTACCCCTGTTTTCTTTGATTGCTTTTATTTTTACTTTATTTATTTATTTTTATCAGTACCGGGGATTGAACTCATGACTGCGTGCTTGCAAGGCAGGTGCTTATGCCACTGAGCTAAATCCCAAGCCCCCTTTACTTTATTTTTACTTTGGATTTCTCCTATAAAAGAAACCAGGTAGTATTTAAGCCTGTGTGTCTAATTTATTTCACTTAACAATATGTTTTCAAGGTGCTTCCATTTTCCTGCAAAAGATTCAGATTTATCTTTTTTATAGCAGAGTACTACTCTTTGTGTATAAGTACTACATTTTATTATTCATACATCTTGTTTATGAACATATAGGTTGCAGTCAAAATTTGGTTATTATAAATTGGGCTGCTATAAACATTACTATGCATGTATTACTGTAATAGGATGTCTTTAACTCTTTCAAGAAAATATCTTGTAGGGAAATAGCTGGGTTAGATGGAATTTTTAAAAAATTTTATTTAAAGAGAGGGAAAAAATAAAGCAAAACAGAAAAAAAGGGTAGAAACAATACAGAATTTAAAAAAATGAACAGTAAGAAATCACTAGTTGATACGTTACATATTGTCTTCTTGGATATAGTTGTTCAAGTTACAAAATCAAAACATAAAGTGGACATTCAAATAGTGAGGCTGCAAACAGCTCTGTTCTCTGATCCAACAAAAACTTAGCAACATAATTATCAATCCTACACTCTTAAATATACATGCAGTTATATCCTTTCGAGTACTTGCTTTTCCTCCTTTTGCTTTTTTTAAGTCCATTATCTATTTAGTTATATCATGTTTCAGGTTGCTCACTCAGTACCTTGCTGATCTGTTTTGTTGTTGTTATTTACTTTTTAAAATTTTTTCTTATTTATTATTTTTTATTTTATTTATTTATTTTGTCTTGAAGGTAGTAAAATACAGCAGAACAAGACAGGACATAGCCAACTGAGGCAGTGCAGTGAAATTGGCACAGAACCTCACAGCAGGCCACCGGGATAACAGCAATAGGTACAATAGTACATCTGGTTTTCTTCACAGTAGTTGTTCCTTCAATCAGGCAGAGTAATATCGAAGGAAATACCTAAATTACAAGAACAGAATATTGAATAGAGTAATACCGTCGATCAAAACAGATCAAAACAGAGATAAAAATATTTTCCCTCAAAGAGATGGCAGAAGAAAATCCCCCTTATTTGCTGTATTGCATATAGTCAAACTTGCAAACTCACAAGACATGCTCAGATTTCCAGCTTTCACTTGCTGGGTGGGGGGGAGATGGATGTTTGATTCTTAGCCTGTGCACCAGTAGGCTCACAGCTGCCCACCAGAGGGGTGAACTGGCTGCCTGTTTTCCCAGTGCCCCAAGGTCCAACATGGTCTGGATGGAATTTCTAATTTTATTTTTCTGAGGAATCTCCATACTGATCTCCATCATTTACTTGATAACTGCTGTTTGGCTCTTCACTTTTAGGGATCCACTTTTTTAGGGGCCATACATGAGTGTCATCGTGTGGTTTTTGTCTTTCCGTGCCTACCTCACTTTATAACAAAACTTTCTCCAGTTCCATCCATGTTTTGTTGCAAATGACCCAATTTCACCCTTTTTGTGACTGAATGGGATTATGTTTATACATCACGCTTTCTTTGTCCATCTGTTAGTGACATGTAGGTTGATTTTATTTCTTGGCTATTGTGAATAGTGCCACATTGAACATGAGAGTGTGGGTGCTTCAGGATGTTGGAGTAGGCAGTTTTTTAAACACAAGAAGGTAAGGCAGAAACAGATGAATGGGAGTATATCAAGCCAAAAGATTCTTCCCAGCACAGGAAACGAGAAGGGGAAGAGAAAATCTATGAAATAGGAGAAAATATTTACCAACTATACATTCTGTACATGCTTATTACAAAAGAAAAATTTTACTTTTAATTTTACTGTGGAGAGAAGTGACCTGCCAAACTGCACTTTAGCTAAGTGTGCCTTTAACTTGTCTAGGCACCTCACAGGAGTGGAATCAAATGGTAATTGTCCTTTTGTGTCTGTCTTGTTTCACTTAACACACTGTATTCAGGGCTCCTTAGCATGGCATCCTGTGGCCAAATGTCCTGCCTTTGAAAGGCAAGTACTGCATACAGTCAACACCATCTGATGGGTCAGTGAGAAGCTGCATGGGAGATAGCATATATGATATAGTTTAGAAGTGGACTGAGATTTGCCATCTAGGTTTGTGCCAGGATTCTGTAATGTCTGCATAATGACAAAGTCACCTAATGATGCATGTCAAAGAATGTATCCTCATCATTTTTGATGCATGACTGTACACATGTATGTATTCATGTATTACACAACGGGAGTTTCCAACTTTTGGCTATTTTGAATAATGCTGGTATGACTATTGGTGTACAGGTATCTGTTTGGCTCCTGGTTTCAGTTCTTTTGCAAAAAGTGAAATTCTAGTTAGGTAATTATTTTTCATTTCACCATAGACCCTTTTGTTTTATTTTACTTTATTTCCTTTGTCTACAGTTTTATTGAGGTATATGGACGTATAATACATTACACGTGTTCAAAGTGTATAATTTTGAGTTTTGATGTATGTATATAGTAATGAAATCATTGTAGTAAAGACACTGAATGCATCCATTAAAAAACCATTCTGGAGTGCACTGTGACTCTCCAAGAGTAGCATATGCTATGCAGTATTTTCTCAGGTTGAAGGTTATGGGATTTTTATTTGGTGGCTGCTAAAAAATCCCATAACCTTCAACCCGAGAAAATACTACATAGCATATACTACTAACTTGAAACTGCTTACCTGCTACCCTCTTTTATAATTCTTGCTGGTGAGTCTCTAGCAAATGATTAAAAACTGATGTCCAAATGCTTCAAGAACAGACTTTTAAGCTGGAGTGTAAGACCATATTTGGATCATTGAGCCAGGGAATATGTTGTGATGCATGAACATGGATCCAGGAGCTGAATTCCTTTCTTCTCCTTTGCAGTGTGATACTGATAAATCACCCAATCCTTCTCATTTGGTTTCCCTCACATGCACAAGGCACTAATAAAATCTGCATTATTATCAAGGGGCTTATTGGAGACTTTAAGAAAATGTATACGGTAGAGCTGAGTGTATAGTAAGAGTTGGATCTGAAATTTCTGCTGTAGCCTATTTCAACTTTCAACCAGCTTGGAAATATGTACAAGGTAGCTAAATCATTAATTCAGGTAAAATCTTTCAAGAAAACCAACTTAGAAAATAGGCAGAAGTTGTGCTATTCTGTATGAAGTTGGAGGCTGAGTACAGGATCAATTTCTATGAGCTCAATTTTAAAATTTTTGTTCTTAAAATTTTAATTTTCTTGCGGTAGGAACACTTCACATGAGATTGACCCTCTTAAAAGATTTTTAAAGTGCACAATAGATTATCAGCTATGGCTACAATCTTATTTGGCAGATTTCTAGAGCTTAATTCATCTAGCAAAGCAGAAACTTCTGAGTTTAACTTCTAAATCCAATTTCCTACCTCCCAGTTCCAGTCTGAGATCTAATAGGTATCTCAAAGGGAAGCTCTGGAATTCTTGTCCCTGAAGCTTATCTTCCACTGATCTTTTCAGTTTCACAAAATGGCTCTGCTCCGTGGCGCATGTAAAGCCATCCTGGCCTCCTCTCCTCCCATCACTCTGCACACAAGTGCAGCAAACCTCGTCAGCTCAGCCCCAGATTCATTAGCGCCTTGGCTACATCTGACCTGGTGTAGCAGGCGATGCCAGTGCCCACTCACATTCCCCGACCTTTCCATACTGTCCCAGTCTCCTTCCCTCTGCTAGTCCTTGGGTCTCTCTGATCTTGAAAGGCCACTCTGCTGAAGAATGAGTCCCCGCTGCCTCCTAACAGCGACCCGAACCAAAGGCGGTTGGGAGCTGGTACCTAAATAGCCTGGCTCCACAGCTTGTCTGAGGAGTTTAAATCCAGTGTTTTCCTGAGTTTCTCTGCAGGATTAATCTCCACAGTAGCCAGCTTCATAACGCTTTGTCTGCTTCCCTTCTCTGTGCTTCAGCCAAAGTGTTTCTGCCTCTCCTAAATACACTAACGGCTCTTCAATCTTTGTCTCAGTTTGCTTTGGAGGAATCCAAACAAAGACTCTGGTTACTGAAATAGCTTCTTATTGCCCTACAAATCTTTCTCTGCACATTAGCCAGACCGAAATTCTAAAAATGTAAACTAGAGCGTGTCTCCTCTGCTTACGAGCTTCCGTTCATGTCCCATTCCATTAAAGTTAATATTCCGGTTCCCGATATAGCTCAGCACGGTGCAGGCTCTGGCCTCATCTCATACCATTCTTTCTCTCTTTCACTTAACCATGACATGCTAAATTATTGTTTGCATCTTGAATTTTCCAACTTGCTCCTAAGGCTATTTGTACTTATTCCTTCTGCCTGGAACATTCTGACTGCAGAACTTTAGGGGTTGAACTCTCTCTTGCAATTCCGATCACAGATCAAGTACTACCTCCTGTGAGAAGTCACTCAAAAGGAGCTGATGCTTCTTTACAACGCTTGGGATTACCTCAACCTTCATGTGTTTATTTATTTGACTTTTCTTCCTATTGGGCCCCCCGCTACTAGAATAGGAACCTTGCATTCTCGTTGTTTCCAGTACCTAAAGCACCTCTTAACACTTAGCAGGAGTTTGGTGTATATTTATTGAATAAGTGAGTGTGTAGTATAATTGTTCATTTATCCTCACATTGGTCATCGCCTACTCATTAATTATTTTAACAATTAATAAATAATGTGATCATTATGATCATATTTATTAAAGGTGATAGTTATATAACTAGTGATTGTTGATCATTTTAGTAACTAATAATAATTTAAATAATTAGGCCAGGTGTGGAGGTGCACACCTATAGTCTCTACACTCCAGTGATGGAGACAGGAGCATCACAAGTTCAGGGAGGGTCAGCCTGGGCAGTTTAGTGATTTAGTAAGACCCTGTCTCAAAGTAAAAAAGGGCTGAGGACAGAGCTCTGTGTAAAAGCTCAGTATTCAATTCAATTTCAGTACCAAAAAAAATTTTTTTTAAACCTATCTTTATTTCTTTTTTTCCAAATCCATTTTATTTCAAGGATAAAAAGAAAAGAAAAAGAAGAAAGAAAGAAAGAAAGAAAGACTACAATAAAACTTCCAAACACAACAATCAGGGGCAACAACGGGACATACATTGTGCACTGTCATCCCCAAATCCAAAAATTATTATTGTGTATTATTTTATTTTATTTTATTTGAAACTTAATAATAAAATTATCACTAATAGTAAAGAAATTCATTCACTCAAAGTTTGACTGCTAGAGATGTGCCAGGTATTGTATGGGGCTCTGAAGATTCAGAATGAGTAAGGTAACATCTGCTCTTTCATGGAGAAACTTGTAACATAATAGAAAATGGAAACGTGAAAGAGCCGGGCTTGTTGTACGTAACAAATGATGATAACAGCTTGAGGGTGCTTTTCAGTTGTACCCAGAACACTGACTTTACCATGCTTGCTGATCCCTGTGACCGTGCCCCTTTCTTCAGGTGTGGTGTTTAAACAGCTTAAAAAGGTGAAAGGTTTTGCCAAAGCTCATAGAACTTGACAGTGACAGTGGTATGACTGTAACTAGGCTTGTGGATTCCAGAAGATCAGGATGTTTTCACCATCTCCTACAGCACTTCCTGCCTGGGCACAGAGCAGATGCCCATTGCACGCTTGTAGGTAAGAAAGGAGGATGATTACTGGCACCATGGGGTGTGTCATCCATGTGGCAGCTATGTGGAAGGCCTGACCAAGAGATCCTGTCAGCTGCTGCTGCTGCTGCTGCTATTGCTGCTGGTCCAGAATTACATGGCCACTGTGGGAGGCACTTGGCTTTTTGAAAGGCAAATTTACTATTGGGAATAAATATTTGATATAGGTGCACACCTGCTAAATAGATTGTGATGTTTTAATATATTGATAGATGAGTCCACTAAAGAAACTCATTGGTTAAATAAGTAATATGTGTAATCTGCTAATGCACTTTGGTGCCTCCTGCAGTAAGTGTGGTCTTTGACATCTATTAAGAGAATCAACCTGTTTAGGGCAAAGGTGCATTCAATGGCAAATGGAGGAAGGGCATTCATAGATTTTTTTCTTAGTTATAAATAATAGATTGATCTTTGTTTTATAAAGTTATATCAATAATTCAGTATGAATCTCTCTGCTTATTGCTGAGACAAAGCCTTGTCATATGTTTGGGCTAAGAAACCACTATTTTTATGAATCACATGATGTGTGTACAGGGCTGGGATGAAGTAAAGGGGAGGGAGGAAGGTGGTACCGGAAATGGAAAGGGGTAGCACTAGAAAGGCCAGCCTGCTGACTAGTGTGAGAGTTGAAGTTAAGGATGGGTGAGTGAAGGTCACCCCGTTTATGGGGGGTGTGACCCCATGGTGGAAGTCACTGTACTATCTGGAAATGGATATTAGAGAGGCAGGATTCATGTTTCTCTTTTGTCTTAACGATCGTGCATCTCACCTGAAAGAAAGACCCTGGATTAATTTTGTCATCAAAGGATGCTGTCTTGCTTTTGTTAAGTGCTATCAAATATTTTTTAAGAAGTAAAGAGTCCAAGTTCTGGTGACTTCAGGGGGCTGAATGTAGTTCAATTTTCCTGGAGTCCAAAGAGGTTCAAGGATTTCCCTAAAGTCCCCAAAAGCCAGGCCTTAAAAATGATGTTCTCCTTCCTGTGGGGCTCTTCCTTTCCCATCAGCTTCTCCTTTGCTTCGCAGCCCTTGTCTGACCTCAGCTGTCTTCATGTAGCATGTTGATTTCCAGCCCAGTATGGCTCCAGCAGAGTCCGGCTGAGTTCCCTGCTTAGGTCTCTGGCTATCACTGCACAGTAGGGCAGGGGAATCACAGCAGAAGACAGTGCAAGGTGGATAGAATGTGTTACATGGCATGTTTTTGAGACACCTCAGCCCTGTACTGCCAGGGGCTGAGTGCTTCTTATTAAAGGCATAAATTTCTCAAAAGAGACTCTTTGGTCAATACTTGGGGAGAAACCATTCTACATTGTTGGTGGAAATGTAAACTAGTACAATCACTGTGGAAATCAGTATCCCTCAAAAGACTAAAACTAGAAATTCCATTCAACTTGGATATTGGGGATAAGTATTTAATGCACAAAGGTATTATAGGTATCTATGACAGAGTTAAAGTCATTGTATTACAGGGATACATGCATACCCATATTTATAGTGGCACTTTCATAATAGCTAAATCTTGGAAATTGCCTGCATGTTCATCAACATATGAATGAATAGAGAAAATGAATCCACCACAAGACCACATGTTAACTGAAGTAAATCAGTTTAAATATCTCATGGTTTTTCTTATTTGGTAAGTCCAGGTATTCTCTTCTGCTCCTCTTCCTAAAAGGAGATTCTTTTATACAGTATCTTTCCTTGCCAATAGTCAGGTAGTCTTTGGAGAAGGTAAGTGCAGCTCTGTGGCCCTAGGGACACCTGCTGGTTTTTCTGATCCCAAGGAGCTGAGCAGAACTGCAGCCTGGACTAGGTGCCCACTCCCAAGAGCTGTGGTGTTTGCTGCAAGGAAATGAACAACAGGAGATTTTCTCCCGAAGTTTCTACATGAAACCACCTGCCCCCAGCATCGGTCCCTAGCATCAGAGGCTGGGGAGAGAAACCCCTTAGGAAACTAACTCTGATGATACCTTGATCTTAGATTTCTAGCATTCAAAATTGTAAGTAGATAAATGCCTATTGTTTAATTCCTCCAGTCTGTGGTGTTTTGTTCTGGAAGCCCAAACAGGTGAACAGAGTGAACCTGCTCCATTCTGTGCTTCCTTTATTGTAACACTTGTTATCACACTTGCTCACCCTCCTGCCTCTAGTGCCTAGCATGGAGCCTTGAATCCTGACTCATAGTGGTTGATCAACTCTTCATTTTGGAATAAAGGGTGACTAAATGTGACTTGGAGAGACAGAATGACTCTCACACCTGGTGGAGATAATCACTGTATCTTAAGAAAGAGAGAGGCTGACAAGTCCTAAAGTGATGATTTCAAAGGTACAGAAAGTCTACGAAGCAATATGTACATCTAATTATCATTAGTCTCATTTACACTAAATGTGATGATACACTTTTTGCAATTTATTCTGTAAACAAAATGATTACATTAAATATATTTGTATTTTTGAAAGGCAGATCTTAGAGTAGTTCCCAAGCAAGTAGCATCTAGGAGAGCGGGTGTTGGCCATGGAATTTTGGTTATTTTGATCCGATGGCCAAGGCTATGTATAATGCGAATGAGTGACAAAGAATTTGTAGCATTTCTAACCACGTGAGTAATCCCTGCAGGGCAGCTAAGTGTCCAGAGGTGTCTTAGCACAACCACCCTCTCCTTCCTTGTCCTGCATCTAGGACATCTAGGACCAGATAATGATACCAGCTATGGTTTGGTTTCTCACACAGTGCTATGGACAGGTGACTGAGGCTGAGATAGTCAAGGCCATGGAACAGTTAGGAGTTCCTCTTAAAAGTAAGCGAATTGCATCCTGATTTTGCACATTAGTCCTGTTTAATGTTGGGCTGGTCCCGATAAATGGATCTGTTCCCATTCTGCTAATTTTTCTGACCTTCCTAGACCTAGGGTCAGATTCCAGAGTGCGGGTAAAGCCCTGTGAAGTTAGGATGCCCTTTCATCCCTTCCCTCATGTGGACCCTGGAGAGCCGGTTGGCTTTCTCCTGGGAACATCTTCATCTTCCCCTGTGCTCAGAACCTATTCTCTATTTGTGGATTTCTATAAATAGTGCAGCAGGGAATCAGTGATCAACCGTCTCCTTTTCACCTTTAATATTACCTGGTGCAGGTATTCATTATTTGTAGAAGAGTAGATGAACTAAATGTCCCTGGGTAAGTGAGGACTCTTGGAACATGGATGTTTTTCTCTCAGGGTGGAAGATGACTCTGTGGAGCTTGTGGATGAAGGGTCCTCTGCAGGGTAGGACATGAGGGTCAGGATGCTAATTGTATCCAGAGTCTCTCTGAGGCATCTTGAGGTCTACAGATGCACTTGTGTTGTAGTTAGGGCTTACAAAAGCATAGAGTTAATATAGGGCACATAATTTATAGGATTATTTTATAATATTCATCCAAAAAGTCAAATGCAGAAGAACATGAGATCTGTCCACACACTAGAGACCCCCCAGCCTGCATCCCACAACAATGTCCTGCATGAGGTCAGCTGAAGACCTAGAATCCATGGCAATGCTCTCCACGAATCCAGTTGGAGGCCAGAGCCCATGACAATGTTTCATGCAAGTCTGTATCAAGGATCTGCCCACAGGTCAGTGGTGGAAGCTAGAAAGTCTGTGCCAGTGGAATGAAGGATCTGTGCTAGCAGGCTGGGGCTATGCACTGGAAGCAGGAAGTGACATTCAAGGTGAAGACCATTGTGCCCTGAAGGGAACCGTGGCCATCCTCAGTGACAGTGAGGACCTGAGCTCCCCCAATGATGAGAACAGCTGAGTTCATATCAGGAAAACCATCATGATGAGCTGCTCCAGGAGAATCCACAGCTCACTGCCGTCCCCTACAGTTCTCCTTTTATACTGTTGGCAACAAGCCTCAGGTGAACCTTCCACACCCAGAACCATCCTGATTCAGTTCAGCCGGGTGTTAGTTAAGCCACCACAATTTGGAAACTCAATTTGAGAAGCAATGGTGGGAACCAATTTTGTGTATTTTATCTTGGAACAAAGCTATTTGCATTCTTTCCAAAAATTTTTCATATAACAGAAATATATATATATATATATATATATATATATATATATATATATGAAGTTTCCCCATTTTACTCCCAGAACACCTAAACACCTAGAACTTCATATTATTATCACCATGGTCATTATAAAAATGTGGTTGGTGGCAAGTGTCTGCTTTTCTACTCTGAGTTTATGGAGAATTTCGTACTGTGACCCTTGCCCTTGAGGACAGACAATTTGATATTGGACAGTGGAAGTAGTCTAGACATACTGACCCAATCAATCTTACCTTGCAGGGCTTTTAAGATGTACTTTTTTCCCACATTTATCATCTCTGAAATTGAAATGCATATTATCATTGCTGGAAAGAATTTTTCTTTCATAGTGTTACATAAAATTATGATGTCCAATAGCTTATGGCATCTTAGATTAGATGAAATATGACAGTAAAACATTATACACCATTCTTTGTTGAGGAGAAGTAAGAACTTGTAATTTTTCTCATTTCTCTCCCTTATCCATGAAGTATTTGCCTTATGCAGAGGGATAATTTTCTGAAAGGAAGAAACACTCCATTCCAAAATAAAGTTAATGGAAAGACCAGTTCTGTTTAGGGTCTCAGGGCTCTGACTTTCTTAGTACTCCTCCACTGCTGGAAAATGCCAATACAACGCCTGCAGGTGGGTCCCTCTCTGAGACCTTTTCTATTCTTTTTCTTAGAAAACTTTACTTCTCCTGTCTCCTAACCTGCCAGAATTAGCCAATCTGAGCAGCAATTCCACGAACATCTTCCATAGCAGTGACTCCACTACTGCATGTTTTAGCCTTTTCCCCTTTTCTCTGGTGTCATGTGCATTGTGATGGGGCTTATTGGGGTCATAATGCCTGAGTCCAAAGGAGAAACTCTCATGGTGGAAATTACAGGAATGTGTGGCAAACTGGAAGTCACATTTTATATTTTTGGCTTCTTCCAAATTATATCACTTAGTCTTATGTTTTCATTCATTGATTGGAATGGTTTTATTCTCTTTTGTTTGATCTTAATATATGTGATGGTATGAATAGTTACTTTGAAGAAAAGACAATATGGCAGCCACTGCTGATTTGATATCATCTTGCTCTGAAGTCCTACCATGCTCTTGTTTTTCTATTACCGTTGGTTGTATCATGTTGTGTCTTATTGGATTTTAATATGTATGATAGTATAAACAATTTTTTATGGAAAATGAGATAATATAGTAGCCATTGTCCTTCTTTGGTTATTTGGTTCAGAATGCCTTGCAATACTTTCATTCTCTTGAGTGGTTTTATTCTATTTTGTTATGTTTGAGATTATTGTGTGTAAAGCTAAGCTCAACTATTTCAAAGACAGAGACATTATGATAGCTACTGTTAATATCCAATTGTCTTGTTGTGAAGTGCTGTGTTGCTTAAACTGTTCTGATCTGCTTAGATCTGTCCTCTTTTGTTTTATTCTCTTTAAAGTAAAAAAATTAAAAAAACAAATTATATCACTTAGCAATACAACTTGAATTTTATACTATTTTCCAGCTTGCAAAGCATACATAGAGAAATATCTTATTAAAGTCTCATAAAAACCTTGTGAAGTGGGTAGGGCAAACTTGATCATTATAAGGAAGATGTCCAGAGAGATACAATGAGTCGGCCAGAACAGCCAGGTAGCTAGTGGAGAGGTAGGATGAGAATCCAGGTATTCTCTGGAGCTGCTGTTCCTCTTCCTACAAAGGAGATTCCTTTATACAGCATCTTCCCTTGCCAATATCCAGGTACAGCTCTGTGGCCCTAGGGACACCTGCTAGCCTTTCTGATTCCACGGCGCTGAGCAGAACTGCAGCACGGACTAGGTGCCCACTCTCAAGAGCTGCAGTGTTTGCTGCCAAGGAAATGAAGAGCAGAGACTTCCTCCAAAGTTTCTACAGGGAAGAGAACGCCTGCTCCCAGCATTGGCCCCTAGCATCAGAGTCTGCTTTGATTTCCAGTGCTGCGGAGGTCACCACCATTGCTGATAATTTGACAGGGTGCTAGGGCAGAACAGAGCCAAGAAGTCCAAAATAGTCTTCAAGGCCTCACACACCTCTGGCCTGAAGTGTTCTCAACAACCAACCACAGACAGCAACAATAAGAACACCTGGAGAAGGGAGCCTTTGACTATAGATAGCTGCTGGAGGAGATAGGCAGCTATCTTGCTTAAAAAGCTACTGTAAATAGTACTATTCAAATAAAAAAACCTACTATAAGGACTCAAGAAGAGTCATATTATATTACAAAACATATATATCCCCTAAAGCCAGCAAGCCAAACAAAAAGCCAAAACTCTCCATGGTTTTTAAATTTAAAAATCATGGAGCAGGTGATCATGTTAAAAAAAAAATTAATGACTTGGAAATTTGAATGTAGAAAGTATCTCAGAACACAAAGAGCCAGAAATTATGGGGAAATAAATGAAATTGAGAAAACGGACCCAGGAGGCCTAATGTGAATAACGGGAAGGGTGGGGGAAGAGCAGGGAAAGCCCGACATTGGTGCTAGTTGGAGAGCCAGAGAGGACATGCTGTACCTTCTCCTAGACTCTTGGCATGAGAGAGTAGGCAGGGAGTGTGGGTTCCACTCAGAAGTGTGGGGCTTAAGGCTCATGGAAACAGAGGTGGGGGTCCTCGAATGGTGCTGGGTGTGGGGTACAAGTGTTCAGAGCAGAGATGTCTGGGCTAGAGAAGAAGCACTGGACTTTATCTGTTTATAGTGCCCTTAAAATAAAGGATGGGAACAAGAGTGCCCGATGAGGGGAAAAAAACAAAAAAGGCAGGGACAAAGATTCTAACATGATCATTCTCTCATTTGTCCCTTTTTGAGGTGCTGGCGATCCAAGCCAGGGCCCCTCACATGTCAGGAGTTGGCCTTCCCTCCTCTTTTAAGGCCACTTGGGTCTCTGCAGTTGTCTATTTTACATGGTCCTTCCTTATTCATAGGACTTGGTAGGAAAAGGAAGGCAAAAGAGAAAAAGAAAGAGTAGAAAAAAGGGGAAATAGTGTAAGAAAGAATAGTGTGAGGGACACCCTAAAATGAAGAAGCAGTGTTAAACTTTTCCTTCTTGGGACACTATATTACACATTCCTTGTTTTTGGTCATTTCATGTTTTACTTACTTTTCTTTATTGCTGGGACAAAATACCAAAGTTAAAAGAGGAAAGGTTTGTTTAATTCACAGTATGTAGAAGATTCAGTCCATAATCAGCCAGCTCCAAAGCAAGGTGGTATGGCAGAGGGGCAACAGCTCATGGTGGAGGGAGACAGCCAAGTCAACAAGAACAAAAAGAGGAGATAACATGCCTCTTCTCCTCCCTCACATTGAATGGCAACTACTCACTCCGGGGTGGGTCCTCTACGCCCCAGGATCTAGAATTGCTGAGTCACTTAGTTAAACTTCTAAACTTCTCAAATTGACATGATGAATCAACCAATACAATATCCTAGGGCATAAACTACTAACCTAGGACATGTCCTCTCTACTCTAGGATGTAGAACTGCTGAGTCAGTTAAGCTTCTAAACTTCTTGAGTTGACAAAAAGTATCAGCCACTACATTTGGATTTTTCTATGTTATCATAGTACAATTTTGTTAGGTTATGTGCATTTAGAAATGTAGTCATTTCTTTTAGGTTTTCCAACGTGTTGGAATATACTTGTTCATAACAGTCCTTAACCCAGATGATCTTTTCATTTCTGTGGTATCGGTGAACTATTCCTTTTTTTTTATTGCTAACTTTATTTAGGTTTTTTTTTCCTGGCTAGTTTAGATAATTATTGGTTGATTTTGTTTATCTATTTAAAAAACTCAATTCTCTGTTTTATTGATCTTTTGTGATTTTTCTTTTCTTTTCTTTTTTTTTTTTTTGAGATAAGGTCTCACTATGTAGCCTAGCCTGGTCTTTTTTTTTTTTTTTGTCATTTTTTTTTTTTATTATTTAAAGAGAAAAACATGTAAAGGGTAGAGATAATACAGAATTTAAAAAAAGATAAACAATAAGAAATCACTAGTTAATAAATTACATATTGTCCTCTTAGAAATAGTTGTTTAAGTTACAAAATTAAAGCATACAAAGTAGATATAAACAGCTACTCATGCATGAGTCTCTACCTGTATTTCTATCCTTTCTGTATTCGAGAGAAAAACAAAACATAGCAAGACAAAACAAAACAAATTCCTATAAAAACCTGAAATCAAAAAGTCATATAAAACCACAGTACAAGGTGATCTACAATGATTACTCTGTTGTTTCTTATTAACTTCATTAGAATTGTCTATATCATCAGACATAATTGAATATAGCAGTATAATTGAATGTAACAGTACATAACAATATTAGTAAAAATAAAACATTGTAGACAGTATAAAACTTCAAAGGCAGTTAATAATCAAACCAGAGTGGATATTCTAGTGAATCTTGTCATCTTAAGTGCAGTTGCCTATGCTCTCAGACTTGATACTATCAATCATAACAGCTTTGAATAAAATCTATCAATACAGAACAATGGTCTAAGAAACCAGATTTGATTACAATCAGTCATGGTAAAACAGTGTAGGTTTTACAGAGCTTTAGATTAAGTTAATAGGAAATTAAGGATTATCATACTATATCCTGCTATTTTCAGGATAACTGTCTATGCCCTCAAATCTAGTACAGGTAGAATGACTGGAACAGAATATAATACACCTAAGCAGAGTAGTGTGAGTAATGTGGGTTTTAAATCCTGGTGCACTATTAACAATATAGTATATCAAGGCCATCTATGTTAGAGATTCTAGTTATCCTTCTCTGCCTCATTTCTGCTATGCTATTTTTCTGCCTTTGTTTATCTAGTTTTCTCCTTCATTCTACTGCCTGCCCCACTCATTGAGGCCTTTCTGCCACTGTTCCTAGAATCTTGGTATTTTTTTCTCTCTCTAGAATGTCCTTCAGTATTCTCTGTAGGGTTGGATTGGTGATCACAAACTCCCCCAGTTCCTCTTTGTCATGGAAGCATCTTGTTTCTCCATTAATTTCTAGTGACAGTTTTGCAGGGTACATCAATTTGGGCTGGAGGTTATTTTCTTTCAGGACTTGGAATACTTTGCTCCAAGCTCTTCTTGATCTGATGGTCTGTGTCAAGAAGTCTGCTATGATCTTGATGGGCTTATCTTTATAGGTAATCTGTTTCTTTTCTCTGATGGCTTTTAATATTCTGTTTTTATATTGAATTTCTGGTATCTTGATTATTATATGTCTGGGTGTAGATCTGTTTTGGTTGTAGGTGGCTGGAGTTTTGTATGTCTCACATAATCGAATGTCATTTTCTTTTCCCAGGTTTGGGAAGTTTTCCTTAATTATTTCCGTGAATAGCCTTTGTAATTCACCTGTTTGTATTCCTGCTTCTTTGTTCATGTTTCTTATTCTTAAATTGTAGATTCTCTTGTCATCTTCTAGCCTTTGTATTGTTACTGCCTGTTTCCTTGCTATTTTTAAGAGATCTTTCCTTTCATGATCACACATTGCAAATTTGTCTTCAAGTTTTGACAGTCTATTCTTAGTTTCTTTTAAGGAGTTTTGCCAGTTTTCAATGGAGTTTTTAATTTCCTGGTATTCTCTTTGAATCTGTATTCTATATTTAATTTCCTGGTATTCTCTTTGAATCATGTATTCTATATTTTCTTTATATTCTTTATCAAATGTTTCTCTCCTTTTTTTGTGTGTTCCTCCCCTCTTCCGTCTGTATCACCATGAGAGATGCTTCCTGAGAGCATTTCTTTTATTACTCTACTCATATCTTGCTTTACCTGATTTAATATTTCAGTTTTAAGCTTGTCTACAAGGTCCCAAAGATATCTCTTAATGTCCATTGAAGCCATGTCTGATGTTATGTGTTTGGTGCCCTTAGTCTCCCTTGTTTTTCCCTCTCCTGGATCAGTGCTTTCAGAGTTCTGGGCTGGGGGCCTCCTCTTGCCTCTCTCTCCTGTCATGGTTCTGGCCTCCTCCACACAGGTTTACAGTGCAGGTCCCAGCCCCCTTTCCTGTTGGCCACAGTTCCTCTGAAGCATGCTGGCAAGGGACCCCTGCCCTTTCCTGCCTGCCCCTCCCCACCAGGCTAGCCAAACTTCAGCGACCTTCACCTGGTTAGTGTGTGCTAGGTGCAGGGAATGGATTTGGTCCCGGCCAGGGGCACAGCCCAGTCCAAGTCAATCCCATAAATCTGCTCTGAGGAGGGAGCAGCCAACTGAAGTCACTGTTGCTCCCAGTTCAGGCTCCTCTTGCCTGATTCCAACATGTCGCCCATTTGGTCACGCCCTTTCCGTAGGGGGGTCTCATTCCCAGCACTGATTGTGGATTAATGAAGGTCCTTTTGCCGGCTCCACTCTCCATTGGGCTCACCAACCCCCACCTTCAGCACAGCTGTGGTTCCTGTGAGTGGCGGTGGGAACAAGTTTGTGCAGCTCTACCGGCTGGCGCAGATTGAAGCTGTCACAAATTCAGGCTGGTGCAAACTTGGCGGGTTGCAGCGAAAATGCTGTATCCCGTAATTTTTAGGTGTTCCAGTGGTAGTCCTGATGTGTTTGATGAGTTTTTTACATTTTAATTTCTCCCTGTGTCAAGAGGATCCATCTCCCTCTGTCTGGATCTCTCTGGGATGTTTTATTCTGGAATATGAGTTGTTTCTCCCAGGAGGCTTTGTATTTTGTTGCTCACTGATCGGCCATTTTGACTTCTTCTGCCTAGGCTGGTCTTGAACTCATGATCTTCTTGCCTCAGCTTCCCAAGTGCTGGGATTACAGATGTGCACCAGATCTTTTGTAATTTTAAATTAAAATTTTTTTATTCTAAAGAGAATAAAACAGAATAAAAACAATCAAAACAAACCAGTGTAAAAGATACAGGACTTCAAAACATTACAAAATCAATAGTTATCATAATGTCTTTTAATGTCTTCAAAATAGCTGCAGATAACTTTGGACATTATATAAACCAAAGAAAAGAATAGAATAGAAACATTAAAAACAAAACAATGAATGCAATGAATGACTTCAAAACAAGCCTATAGTAAATCCAAAATTGCTACATAATATATCTTGCTATCTTTGAAATAGCTGCTCCTGCCATCAGATTTGACTTAATCAAACAATACAAAAGAGAATAAAACCCAAACCAACAAAACAATGGAAACAATATAGGACTTCCAAAACAGGGTCATAGGAAATCAACAATGGCTGCATCCCTCAGAAGGAGATACCCCCTTGATGTCATACTCTAAACTGCTATCCTCTGAATTTGTGATCAGACCACTGGCCCTAGACCTACAATGTTAGTGAAACACCAAAGTTCCACAGACACCCAATTGTATTTCACCTCCATAGAAATCAGCACAGCCTGTGTTTCTCTGGATAAGCTGGTCACTTATGGTGGCAGGTAGGGGTGTGTGTGTGTGTGTGGGGGGGGTGCTGGTACTTCTTGTTTGTCAGCCCACACTCCAGAAGGGCCTGGGGTCTGTCTCTTCCAGTCCTGTGGTGGTCCGTGCATGGCACTGGTTCCCAGACTGGGTTTGCTTGCTGGTGTGGCTTTGTTCTCTATACCCCTAGTCTGCAGATGGTGCTGACTCATGGGGAGAGGCTGGGGTCTGTCTGTTCCAGTCCAGCTGTGGTCCACACATGACACTGGTTTCCAGACTGGGTTTGCTTGCTGATGTGGCTTGCAATGTTAAATTTCTTCTTGTTTTAAAATTTGAAACAGATCGCACTAAGTTGCATAGGCTGGACTTAAACTGTCAATCTTTCTGCCTCAGTTTCCTGAGTAGCTGGGATTACATGCATGCACCAACATTGCTGATTTGTTTGTTTCTATTTTGAAACAAGGTCTTGCTAAACTGCTAAATTGCCCAGACTGGACTGGAACTTTTGATGCTCCTGCTTTACCTCCCCAGAATATTGGAATTAAAAGTGTCCCCCACTGGGTCCAGTGATCTTTTGGGTAGGAATTTTTTTTTTTTGGCACCAGGGATTGAATTTATGACCTCGTGCTTGCCAGGCAGCCACTTATGCCACTGAGCTAAATCCCCAGCCCTCCAATGATCCTTTATATATTTTTAGTTTCTAGTTTATTTGGCTCTGAAATTTGTTATTTCTTTTTATCTACTAATTTTGGGTTTGGTTTGTTCATGCTTCCCTATGTCCATGGGTTTGATTATTGAGGTGAGTGTGTGTGTGTGTGTGTCTTTTTTGAGATAGGGTTTCGCTATGCAGTTCAGACTGGCCTTGAGCTCACTTTGTATCCTAGGCTGGTCTCAAACTTGCAATGATCTTTCTGCCTCAGCCTCCCAAGTTCCGGGATTACAGATGTGCATCACCATGCCCAGCTAGGTTACTGGGGTTAAGGTCTAATTTTTAGATATAGGCACTTATTACCATAAACTTTTTTCTTAGCAGTGCTTTGGCTATATCTCTTAGGTTTTGGTATGTTTTGTTTTCATCTTCATTTATGTAGAGAAATTTTTAAATTTCTCTTTTGATTTCTTCAGTGATTCATCAGTCATCAAAGAGAATGTTAATCTGTAAGTATTTATCTCATGTCTCAAGTTCCTCTTGTTGTTAGTTTCCAGTTTTACTCCATTGTGGTCAGAGAAGATACATGCTATGGTTTCAATTCTTTGAATTTATTGAGTGGCACTTTTCCTTTTTTTTTTTTTTTTTTAAAGACTTTGAGTATATCATTGGATTCTTTCCTGGTCCATAAGGTCTTTCTCTGGTGAGAGAAAGTACAATCTGGATAGGTTCACTCTTCAGGGCCATGTAGGGGTGAGATAACCCACAGTTCACTAGTCTGGATTCAGGTGCTGTCAGGTCACAGGATTTCTGAGTAGTGAACACTGTGACACGAAAGGACTTCTGAGGCCCTCTTGCCTACCTTTTCTCCAGAGTTGAGTCACTCGTGGTGCAGAGCTGATTTGGAGAAAGGATGATAGACACTGTGTGATTGCTTTTCTTTTTCATAAGTCTCATCTATCTCCAAGTTCTGCAATGGCTTTGCCATGTCCCCACTGTTCTCTAATGCTCTGCCTTACAAACTCCAGTGAAATATATGTTGTTCATTTCTTGCTTTGGTCCTTTGTTGTGGGAGGAAACATGGCAGGTACCTCAAGGCAGCCATCTTAGTTCTGAGTACCTTCAAGATTTGAAAGGAGGGGCCGGGGATTTAGCTCAGCGGCATAAGCACCTGCCTTGCAAGCTTGCGGTCATGAGTTCGATCCCCGGTACAAAAAAAAAAAAAATTGAAAGGAAAAGAACTGTAATCTAAATTTCTATACCCAGGCAAACTAATAATCAAATGTGGGGATAGAACTATTTTTAGACGTGTAAGACTGTGGCATTTTATCTTTCATTCACTTTTTCTCAGCAAGTTGCTTAAGAATATACTACATCTAAATGAAAGGCTAAATTAAGAAATAAAAAGAAATTGAACCCAGGATATGGTAGATCCAACCCAGGTATCTTAGTCAATTTCCTTATTGCTGGGACACAATATCTAACACCTACAATTTAAGGGTGGGGAAGTTTATTTTGGCTCACACTGCAGAAGTTTTAGCCCCTCAAGGTGGGGGACACTTTTAATTCCAATATTCTGGGGAGGTAAAGCAGGAGCATCAAAAGTTCCAGTCCAGTCTGGGCAATTTAGCAGTTTAGCAAGGCCTTGCCTCAAAATGCCATTGTTGCCCCTGATTGACATGTTTTGAAATTTATTTTCGTTTTTTCAACTTCTTTTTTTGCCTTTTCATCTTGGAAATAAAAGGGATTTGGCAAAAAAATAAAATTAAAAAACAAAAAAGGAAAAGATGTTTCAGCTCCTATTCATCAGGCTTAAACACAATTGTGGCGTGGAGGAAGGACCTGGATGAAGGAAGTCTGCTCACATCATGGTGGCCAGGAAGCAGAGAGAGCAAACCAAGGATCTGGGCAGGCAAAACGTTTCCCCAGAGATTCACCTCTTCCAGTCAGGCCCCTCCTTCCAACAGCACACCCAGCTGCTGAATGCGTTGGTACATGATTGCACTGAGGAGAACCCCCGCCCTGTGATCTAGTCCCCTTCCCAAGCCTCACCTGTGAATGCATGAGGCATCTGGGGGACATGCCTGATCTAAACCATGACACCAGGAGGCCCGCAGTGTTCATTCAGCAGGCTTAGGGTACGGTTTAGGAGACAGGCTAGGACAGGCTTTCAAAGGGGAAAATTTGCAAACATACAACATAGTTGCTAATTCACTGATTTTAATTTCTTTCTAGTATTTTAGGAAGTTCATTTAGTATGTAGTATTTCTATCATTTAAATTATATAATGGTGCTTCAGGATCCGCTAGAGATTGGTCCCGTAACCCCTGTGGATGCTCAACTCCGTTATATATGGTTCAGTGTTTGCGCACAATGTATGCACATCCTCCTGTACTCTTTAAACTGTATCCAGATTATTTGTAGCATGTCACAGAAGGTAACTGGTATTGTTTAGTGACTCATAACCAAAGAAAATGCCTTTACACATTCAGTACAGATTGAACTGCTGCAGGCTTCACTCTCTTTTTGATCTGTGATTAGTTGTCTGTGTATGTGCAAACGGGATACGGAGCTCTGGCGGTATTCTTATTTTCATTGTGAATTCTTTATTAGCTATTTAAATGGTGGAGTTCTTAATTCCTAAACATATGGGGCTTCTAGTAATCTTTTTTTATTGATTTCTGGATTAATTGCACTATGGCTAAAGAGTCTCAGTTTGATTTCTATCTTTTGAAATTTGTTGAGACTTGCTTTGTGACGCAGCATATGGTTAATTTTTAAAAAGTCTTCTGAATGTGCTGGCGAAGTATGTAATTTGCAGTTGCTGGGTGCAGTGTTCTAAATATGCCAGTAGGTCTGTTACACAGGTCGTTCAAATTTTCCATATTCTTACTGATCTCTGCCTGTTTGTTCTATCAGTTTCCTAGAGAGATGTATTTAAATCTCTGACTGTTTTTATAAATTTGTTTATTCTTTTAGTAGTCGAGTCAGATTTTACTGTTTATTCTGAGGCTAAATTATTAAGTACATAAAATTTTAAAGTGTTTTGTCTTCCTAGTAAATTGAACCTTTTATCATAATGAAGTATCCTTTTAATCTCTAGTAATGCCGTTTGCCTTCAGTTATGGTAGTGCTCAGGAGCTTTGTTTTTTATACAGCATTTGTGTGCCATGCATGGCCTTTTGTATTATTTTACTGTCAATCTCTGTTTCCTTAAGCTCTGCATGAATCACTGCTAAAGGAAACATGGCTCTGTTTTGCTTTACTGTCCAGGAGGAAGAGCTTGTCAGTTAGAGGACTGAACATACTTATATTTACGGTAATCAGTGATCCATTTTGGTGCAGCTCTCTCAGCTTATTCTGTGCTTTTGTTATCTCACCTACTCCCAAGTTCCTTTTTCTCCTTCTCTTTTCTTCTTTTAAATTGATTTTTAGAATTCATTTTCTTCCTCTATTAGCTCTGGAATTACACATTCTTATTATTCTTAGATCTATTACCTAAGAGATGACAACTTTGACTGATCATGGTTAACTATTAATTGGTACTTTTACCCTCTTCCCTGAAAATACTTAAACTCCATTTATTCCCTCTGACATAGATGCCATTGTTGGCACATATTTTAGCTTATGTATATTTAAAACTCCATAAGACATATT
Organism: Hydrochoerus hydrochaeris; assembly: GCA_004027455.1. Taxonomy (NCBI): domain Eukaryota; kingdom Metazoa; phylum Chordata; class Mammalia; order Rodentia; family Hydrochaeridae; genus Hydrochoerus; species Hydrochoerus hydrochaeris. The sequence continues at coordinate 38,101 of PVLA01001224.1, forward strand.
TATTATTGGTTCATATGGCCAATATTACACACATATTTTACCTTTTCATTCTCCTTTTTTTCCCCACACCTATGGCATTTTATCTGTAATAATTTTTCTTCTACTTGAAACACTCTACAGTTTCCTTTAATGCATGTCTGCTTGTGACAAACTCCCCTGGTGTTGTTTGTTTGAAAATGCCTTTATCCTCACTATACTTTTTATGTCTACCTTTAGTTAGGATTTTCATTTGTTCTTCTGAGGCTACTGCACAATCAGGGGTTCCCTTAATCCACTTAGGGGGTTGAGAAGATAGGAGGTTGAGCTGATCACAGCAAGGACTGGAACCTTCATGTTCCAGACAAAAGCATGAGGGAGTGTTAGACTTTCCCCATCAATCTTTGTCTCTCTGCTTCCTAGAGCCTTGCAAATAATCTGAAATTAGGGCAGGGAATGTAGATCAACAGTACATTGTTTGCCCAGTATGTGCAAAGCCTGGGCTTAGAACTCTGGTGCTAAACAAACAAACAAACAAACAAACATATTTTTTGAGCATAGTGGTGGTTGTAATCTTAGCCATTTGGGAGGATGACACAGGAGAATTGTAAACAATTTAGTGAGGCCCTGTGTCAAATAAACAAAAATAATAATAAAAGGCTGGAGATATAGCTCAATGGCTGAGCACCTCTGGGTTCAATTCTCATACTGGGGAAAAATTAGCAAGTTTCCTTAAGGGAAAGGTGTTGGTATCATTTCTTTGTATTTCCAATCTTTTTCTAGTTCTGACTTGGTAATTATTTACTATTATGTTCGCTTTCTAGTATTTTCAGATGATTTCTGTCCTCTCTTTTTCTTCATCCTTCTTCTCTTTCCCTCTGTTAATTCCTTCCTTCCTCCTACATTCTCTGTACTCACACACTCTGTACCTGGCCACATGGTACAGAAAAGCCACAGGTACTCATAGTTTAGCAGGAGAGACATTGCTACAATCATGTCCATCAGCAATGTTAATCTGGGACTGAGGCATCTCCAGTCATTGTAATCCACTGTTATAATAGGGGTAAAAGTAAAATGGGTAGGAGCAGAGGGGAAGTGATGACATTTCACTTGGGAGCATTAAGGAAAACTGTGTGAAACATTTTGGTGCATAAAAAGTGTTTCCAAGTTAAGTGGAAAATGCTCTCAAATGTAGAAAACCTAATTTCCTCAAACTGTTCTATAATTGAAGCACAACGAAAACACACACATGTTTGGGTAGAGATACTTTCAGTTTAATGAACATTGATTGAACTCCAGATGTTTTCTAGGCACTGTGCTAGGCACAATCACTTACTTCTAGCCATGAAAGTAAACCCATAGGAGATAATTCCATATGTACAGCATAATGATTCTCAACAGACATAGACCTTTTCATATTGAATTATTCTTTATAGAGAAATATTGGTTCCTCAAGCAGAAAACTCCAGGCACTGAAAGCTATTTACAACAGAAAGCAGATAGCTTTATTGTGTACAACACAGCAATACCTTGATGTTCTCATGATGGGACTTTTTCATTTTCTTTCAGAACATTGTTACTCATCTTTACAATATGCTCATCCCTGTTATGAGAAAAAAACCCTTATTTTAAAACTGACTTTGTTTAAATTGTTTAAGGTAGATTAAAAAAAAAATAGAGCCAGGCATGGTGGTACATCTCTACATGTCTGTAATCCTAATACTTTGGAAGGCTGAGGCAGGAGGATTGTATTTAAGTCAAATATGGGCAATTTAGCAACTTATTGAGACTGTGTCTCAAAATAAAATAAAACAGAGAGAGGGACTGTACCTCAGTGGTGTTCAATCCCCAGAGAGAGAGAGAGAGAGAGAGAGAGAGAGAGAGAGAGAGAGAGAGAGATTATGTTGGTTCAGCTTCAAGGCCATAGTCGGACACAGACCAAGAAGGAAGGGCAAATTTCAGGTCCTGTCTTAGTTACTTTTCTCTCATTGCTGGTACAAAATAACCAAAACCTAAAATTTAGGAAGGAAAGGTTTATTTTGTTCCTAGTTTGTGGAGGTTTCAGTCCATGATCAACTGGCTCTAAGGCAAAGTGGAGTGGCAGAGGGGAAACAGTTCATGGCAGTGGAAGATGGAAAAAGCAACAGAGCAAAACCCATTTCCTCCCTTATATCATACTCAGGTTACTCGCCCTAGGGCAGGTGTAGCTCTTGCACCATTTCTGTGCCCTCCTCTTGCACAAGCTCAGGACGTTTACAAAGTGAAGACCCTGGCCCACTGCTGAGTTTCTTAGTTAAACTTCTTAACTTCTCAATAATGCAATGAATCAACCATTAGAACATCCTGGAGAATGAACAGCCGCCCTAGGGCATGTCCTCTACACTTCAGGATGTAGAACTGAGTTACTTAGTTAAGCTTCCAGATCGCTCAAGTTGACACAATGTATCAACCATTACAAGTCCCAATCCTGACATTTACTGGCTCTGTGACTTTGAGCAACTCATCTGTGTGACATCCACTTCCCCATCTAACACATTGTCTACCATGTAGTTGTTACTCAATGAATGTTGAAGTGAAAATCTCTAAGTTTAATTTTCTATACTGGAGAAAAGTAAGGGAATACTTTTTTAAAAGTGGGGATAAATTAAATTAGATGATAGGGTCTTGTAACTGCAAAAAAGGGTTACAGAATGGAAACAGCTGACTGAACACTCAAATCTATATCTGGTCATATCAATTCTAAATTTGGTATGAGATCCACAGTCAAGAAAAGGCTGTATTGAATTTCGTTTTGTTTTGTTTTTAATTGGTGTAGGGGGAGGGATCTTTTCAGTGATGTTCATGGCGTTTTCTGTGGCAGAATACTGAAGGAAACAGTGAGCTCTTGAAAGCCAAATGTGAGAAATGGAAAACAAGTCATCACCACTGGAAATATTAGTGAGCGCTAATGAAAAACAAGTGTCAAGTCTAATCCAATGATCTCATTGTCTGCAGATCCCAACCTGATTATATTATTGAATGTTCTGGAGCCTTCCATACCTATTTAGCTCTGTGTATCCCTTACTTAAAGGCATTAAGACGTCACAATGGTCTCCTTTTCCTAATGGAATGAGAGGTCATAGCATGGTTAGCCTGATGAGGACCCACAGACCTCTTTTTGGACTCCATAGACTTGATCAGAGCAGTGTCAAAGCCACTTTCTTCCTCCACTCATATTTTCTCATGCTGGGTGAGTGAGGGAGGTATGTGGGACATCCTCAGAGTCAGAATTACTGCTACCTATGAGTATCCTCTTGGAGATCTTGCAGGGTCTCACATTCTTGGAGCATCCTTTTTGTGGATGGCACCCCAGATATCAGCCCTCTGACCAGGTAGGTGCAGGTGGAGGGGCCAAGCAGTCCCTCTTGGCACTTCTGTGGGCAGTGTGGGGGTGGTTGCTACACTATGCTATTGGTGGTGATGAATGTTTCTTTTGTGAAGGAGACATTTCAATTCTGATCCCTTGCTAAAATCTCTGGCTGGATTGGCCTACAATTGGAGTCAAGTTCCAAATCAGGTTGATCAAGCTGGTAGATTTCCCAGTCCTGGGCCAGGAGAGGGCAAAGTGGGAAGGTGGCACTTAAATGCAGTGGGTGGTGGTGTCACAGTTGAATTCTGGGCTAGACACAGCAAAAGTGAGGGTTGGGGATGAATAGTCCCAGCAGAAAGGTGCTGCCAAGGTAGCTGAAGTGTGGTGGGAAGGATGGTTGAGTCTACCATCCGACCTTCTCCCAGAATCCACTCCCTTTCCCAGATGCCAATGCTTTTCAAGGGTACAAACAGATATGCATGGTGTATCTTCATGTCTGTTGATCAACATAGTAATTCTTTAACAGAAGACTTATATTTATCAAGCCCATTCTATCTTACAGACAGTCTGCCAGTTTGTGTATGTACATTATTGTGTTTTGCATTTATTATAATCCTTTTGAGTCAATAACTATTTACAGATAAGGAAATAGGCTAAGAATGGGTAAAGGACTTGCACATGGTCACACGCTGTTATAGCTTTTACACTTTGTCAATTTAAGAAGTCTAGCAGCTTAGCTAAGTGACTCAGTAGCTCTACATCCTGGAGTGTAGAGAACAAGCAGTTAGTTACCTTTCTAGGATAGTGTTCATTGTGTCAACTTGAGAAGGTCAGAACTTTAAGTGATTCAGCAGGGGGCCAGGGTCCCTAGTTTGTAATATCCTCAACTTGTGCAAGAGGAGGGCAGACAGGTGGTGTGAGTGCAACACTCACCCCAGGGGAGCAGCCTGTGTACAATAAAAGGCAAATGAGGAGGCCTGATTGCTGCTTCTTCAGAGGAGCTGCAGTCTTCGCCTCCAGCTTGGACCTGGTCTCCTGGCTTCTGACACAGACTGTTCGGCTTCTGCCTGGGACTCTTCAGCCTTCGCCATAAACTCTTCAGCTTTCCCTTGTGGATTCTTCAGTATTCCTTCATAGACCATTGGCCTCCTGATACAGACTTGCACAGGACACTACAGTAAGCTCCAGCCCTTGGCTGGAGCCTTCAGCCTCTACCGTGCAGATACCCTCTGCACACTCCCTTATTCAACTTTGTGGCTGACCACTGTAAACCAATCTTGTAATTTCTTACACATTTGTAAATCTTGTGTTATATCTGTTTCTCTGGTAAACCCTGACTGATACACGTGTCTTATTTCTACTTGATGCAAGGAATGAGGCCCATTATTCAATTATTCTTTCTACATACTCTCCTAGATATTCACTTATGCAAGACACAAATTACTAGAGGCTCACTACCTTCTTTCTTTCAGACATAGCTTCATTTCTTTCTAATTTTCTCAGCTAGACAATTAAAAATGGTATTTTGATAAGTTTCCAATGAAGGATAATTTTTTAGGCTTTCATAGCAAAGCAAATTTCCCAGAACTTCTATGAATTTCTTAAGGCTAACCTGAAATCCTCTTGCTGTAACTCCAGCCATTGTCTTGTAAGAGGTGGGCAACAGCAAAAGCCAGAGAGTACCCTCTGAAAGCAATCTCTCCTTGAAAGTGGGCAGATGTTGGCAGTGAGATGGAGCCACAGATGGTGCCAAGAGAATATTAAAACTAACTGGGACCTGAGAGGTTCAAGATTCTCTAAGAAGGACAATGGGGCTGAGTGAAATGAGCCATTTCTTCAAATCACGGAAGCATTTCTTTTTAATTTGTATTAGTTCTTTCTTATCATACATAATGATCATGGGGAGTTGGTACATGTACATGTACATGTACATGTACATGTACATAACGTACCTCAATTCTTTTCTATGCCCTTATCCCTTGCCTTCCTGGTCCTTCCGTCTCTGTTTAGTAGTAGAGTTAGAACTAGAGTCCTGAGGTGCATATTTCCAAGGTGGCAGAGCTGGGGCAGACAAGTCAAAAGTCAAATCCCCCTTCAGCATTTTCCAGCTGTGGGTGCAGTAGCACTCAGTTAATATCACTCCTTTTCCTACCCAGGACTCAGGCTTTTTAGCCACTGTATCAGTTAATGTAACAAATCATACCAAAACACAGTAGTAAGAAAGCACTGTTCATTTATCATATCCTAACAGTTGGTGCTAGGAATTTGGGAGCAGCTTGTCTGGGTAGGGGGTGGTCTCTTAGGAAGTTGTTGTCAGACATCAGCTGCGGCTTCACAGAGGCTGTAACAACTCAACTTTGAGATATCTCACTCACAGGGCTGGGAAATTGGTGCTGGCTGTTGGCTGGGGCATCTCAATTCCCAACACTGGCATCTTCCAAGAGTAGGCTGTCTTCACCACGATGCATCTGGATCCCCCAGACTGAGCCATCCAAAAAACCAAGGTGGTAGAAGCTATAGTGCATTTGTCATCTATCCCTAACATCCTTCCATTCTTGTCCTATGCTGTTGACCAGACAGGGCCAACCGTGGTTCCCGGGGGAAGGGACTGCACGAGGGGTCAAGAACCTGGAAAAGAGAATCACTGCGCCAGCTAACATAGTGTTCTATGGGTGTGGTACTATTCCTGTTTCACACCTGTGCCAAGTCCACTTGAATGTACTGGGTCTTCAGTGTTGGTGTTTTTCAAGTCACTCTTGGGTCGGCAAAGAAGACAGGGAGCTGTACACTGCTTAATGTTTTCTGGAGTTTTGACACACTCTTTATGGTTAGCCACATAATAATCAGCACTGCTCAGCTAACACCGAGGCTCCTCTGCATGCTTCTCTGGAGGTGTTTGAATAGATAGGGATGTGTTAATGACACAGTGCATTATCTGTCTGTTATCATTTTGGCAGGCACCGTGGAGACATGACTTTCTTAAGGAGGAGTTAATTTGTAAAGCACCACTGAGCCTGCTTTGATGGCACAGGTATGAGACAGTGTCAGGTGGCCTGGGTGAGCTGAGGTTCCAGAATGCCAGAGGCCTAGCACCATGTCCTTGCAGTAGCTGCTGGGCCACACCAGGGAGCAGAAAAGTTGATCCAAGACATTGCTGGAGCTCCCAGTGCCCTGGCTTAGGTGGCATTATATCTACTGGCATCCTCCCATTCCTTCTCTACTCTGAAAGTACTAAGTCTGCTCCCAAACTCAGCATCGTTCTCAAGAAGGAAGTCCACTAAATGTGGTTATTTGCTGATGACTCTCAAATAGATGTCAGCCTCATCTCTGGAGCCAGGAGGTCTCACTGCTCATTTGCATATGGATATTTCCCCCCTCCCAGCACATTGAGGACCACATTCCTAGCTGTCTTCCCGCCCACATTCATGAATCCTCCTGTGGATTTTCCTGCAGTAAAGAGAACCATCTCTCCTCCCTGCCCAAACCCCAATCCTGAATGGTGTGACACAGTCACTTACAGGCTGGTTGATTTTTGGAAACTGGTTTTGTTTGATGTCCCTGCTTCTTCTGGAAAAATGTAGATAATAACAGAAATGATATAAGAGTGTAAGAGAATTCAATAACATGGTTCCATGCCTAGCTTACTGTAAGAGGTCAAGAAATCACCAAGAATCATTAGGCTTTTTGGATTCAGTCTTCTAACTATTTCTGAACCCATCTAATTTTTTTTTTCATGATTGTAGGAATTGAATCCACCTTTAAACTGAACTTGATCTCCAGCCCTCTTTTTATTTTTTATTTTGAGGTAGGGTCTTATTATTTGTTAAGTCATCTATGCTAAAAGTATGCTTGTGGTCCTCCTGCCTCAACTTCCCAGAGTGCTGCGATTACAGATGTTTCTTTACGGTTGGCATCACTTAGCCTGGGTCTCCGTCCTTTTTCGGGTGTGTGAGAGCTTCTTTATGAGAATCTGTGCAGCCAGAGACACACTTCAGAAGTGTCAGTGTGAGTCACAGCACTCCCAAGCTTAGCTCCCACAGCCTCTTGATGTTAGGAACTGGAACCGATTCCACACATGAAATATGGAGATTGGTGGGCTTTGACCTTCTCTGCTCTCTACCTCATCTCTCCCTACCTTTTTTGAGCCTCTTTCATTTCCTGTCATGGACCACACTGTCTTTTACCTTTAGGCCTTGCACACAATTTTCCTTTGTTATAAAAAGTTCCCCGTCATACCTCTTCTCTGTGTTCACAGTGGATCTTATTGCTGAGAAAGACAGAGAGGGGAGAAGTGAAATTTGAGATGCTTCATGTCATCCTGTTAAATAGCTCCTGGGCCTTGCCTGGATCCAAGGATGGAGGTGACATGTGACTGTCCCGTTTCTTAGTTGACTACCTATGAGTAGCAGATTTCTTAGGTCTGAGCTAGAGTTTTCCCAGCAGTGTCCTGGGACCTTTCCCGCCTGTCACCTCTGTCTGACTCTCAGTCCTCTCCATCCTTTGTTCTCTGTTAAGCATATCTGCCCTGGGAAGCTGCTTCACATCTGTGGGGTGTGGCCAACTTCTCACCTCTTCCCTTAGCCCTGCCAGCTACCCTCCCTCAGTCTATAAAGCTTTGTTAAAATGACTCAGCATCCCACAGAGGTCAGGCACTATTTGCATTGACATGAGACATAGGCAAGTCTCTGTGCTATGATTATCCACAGGACCACTGAGGCTGTCTAGTGCTAGTATTTTACTCTTATTTCAGATGAAGGACTTTAATCAAGTTCTTAGTTTGAGTGTGTTTGGCATTTCCTTTAAAATGACATCTAGAATTCCTGTTTCTACCCAACAAATATTTATGGGGCATTAAAAAAATTTTTTTTTGTACCAGGAGATGCAAAGTTGACTCAGATAGTCCCTGGCTTCCTGTTCTCAAGGGTGTTTTCAGCCAAGAATCAAATGAAGTATTGTGCAAACATTTGTTATATGGATGAATAATGAATATGAGTATTTAATCTTAAAAATCTAAAGACTTTTAACATTGTTATCATTTAGATAATGGGATGAGTGTGCTACTGTGTTGTTGGAAACCCAACTTCAAATTCCTTCCTTCATTCAGATTCTAGCTATTGAGCATCTGCTATATCTTGAGTATATGAATAGCTCCTGGTTTCTGGATGGGAGCCACTAACCCTGCCCAAACTGTGGAAAAATATTATGGGCCCTTCACACCCAAATGAAATGTCAACACAAAAGAGCGATTTGCAATGCAAATACGAAGTCACAGCCTCTGTAATAAACAGGCTGAGGAAACAAATGCTGGGAGCTACTTGTGAGATGTTTAACAATTTTGGTGACTAGCAAAAGCAATGAAAATCTGAGAACTTCTCTCGTTTAGCTTCTGTATCTAAGGTGGGCAGCATCAACCTGGATTCAGCAGGACTCCTGACCACTGACCTCTGTAAACCAAGCACTTTCTACCTGCAGATCAGTAATTTTTTTTTCACAGTACTGAAAATTGAAGCCATTCCTGAGCTATGATCCCTGGCTCTTTTTGTTTGTCTGTTTGCTCTTTTTGAGCTAAGGTTTCACTATGCAGTTTGGGCTGGCCTTGAATTTACTTTATATCCCAGGCTGGTCTTGAACATGTGATTCCCCTGTCTCAGCCTTGTGAGTGCTGGGATTACAGGCATGTGCTATGACACTTGACCCCCAGCTCTTTTTATACTTTTTAATTTTGAGACAGGGTCTTGCCCAGTCTCTAAGTTGGTCAGTGTAGACTTGAAATCCTCCTCCCAGAGTGATGGGATTACAGGTGTCTATCCCCTCTACCTAGCTCAGATCAGTAATTTTTTGCCTTCTATGGGACATACTGACTTTGAAGAATCTGTTCAAAACAGGGAGCCCTCTCCCCAGGGAAATGTTGGCCCAACATGCTTGTGATAATTCCCTGGGAGGCCAGGGTAGGTAGACTCCGCAGTGGACTCACATGTCTGATTCTAGCAGGGGTCCCCTAAACTTCTTCCATGATTTTGGAGATACAACGTATGTGTGCATGGGTGACCTTATGATGGGACTGAGTGCCAAGGGTGCCTTTGGGCACTTGTTGGTTTAGTTTTTAGAGCATTTGGGGCACCCCAGTAAAGGACAGCAACTTTGGACCTGTGCATTAATTGCAAAATATTTTGCAATCTGTTTATTAGATTGCAGCTGCATTTTATTTGTTGGAGTAAAGAGACTCAGAACTAAAGCCCAAGAGCCCTATTAAGGTGGAGTGAAGTGGATACCACTCGTCTTCCATAGAGCATAACTGACATAATCCAATCAAGGCTGACAGTGAGAAGCATCTTTGTTGGACTTGGGTTGGGCAAAGGCCAAGGCCAGAGCTCAAGCTCCTGCCTCTCCCCTGCTGCTGCTCACTGCTTAGGGAGGTGGCAGTAGGACAGCAGCCTCTTTCTGTCAGTGTCAGCCCAGCTCTCAGAACCTCAAGTCCTGCATCTCCTCCTTCCTTTCAATCCTACCCCCCAGCCCGCCCTCCCCAGGAACCTGGCCCAGTTCCTCCAAGCGCTGAGCTACGAGCCGATCGGAACGATTCTCCAATTCACCCTGCATCCAGCTCTCCTCCCAACTCCTTGGTGGAGGAAGACTCGCTCAGAATGATGAGGTTAGGTGTCAGCCCACCCTGTCTGGTCATATCCAGCAGCTCCCTCAGACCTTGGCTGGCCCAGTCCTTGTCTTGGACAGACACGTGGCTGGAAGGATCAGAGATGCACAGACATGTTGTTTAGGAAAACCTGGTTGTCCTGTGCCTGGTTTGTGTCTGAGCCTCTGGTACCTGGTGTCCTTAAAGTCCTTAGGCATTTTCCAGCCTGACTCAAAATGCACTGGTTGCTCTGGTGACATTTTTCTCTGGCAGACACTCAGACAACTTGCTCCAACTGGGGGGATCTCAGGCCAGCGCTTTGGAAGCTGCCAGGGTCAGGCCTGTGAACATGCCCACCCAGACTCTGGCACCCCAGGCATTCACAATTCACTATTTTAGCTTCCCAGGGTTTGATAAAATCCCAACTTTTACATTACAAGTGTTGTGTGAAACTGGCTGTTTGAAATATATTAGCAGCTGCTGTCATATCCAGCTGGCAGGGAGCCAGAGAAGGAAATTAAACTTTGCTTTTCCCCAGCCCTCCCACCTCCTGTTAATCAATTGATTCTGTTCCGAGTGTGCCTGGGAGTGCTAAGCAAGTCTTGTCATTTGCCAGAACCCAGGCGCTTGGAGTTTGGGGTAAATTCAGATGTCCATTGAGCCTCTGCCAACTAATTGGCAGGCTCCAGGAACTCTAATGCTATCCCATGGAGAAGGATCCTTGCCTGCCCAGCGTCTGACCCCAAAGGGGAGTGGGGCCCGTGGAGAGATGGAGAAGGGTGTGGCTGCCAATATCTCTATTTGGCTTTGCAGTGATAGAACATGATTTATGAAGCCAGGAAAGTGGCACATGCCAACAGCTTAAGAAGGCATGTAAATCACACATTATGGATCTTTTTATTCTATGAAAATGAAACTATAACATCTTTATTGAGAGAAAAAAATACCAAATGTACTGTTTCCCTGCGAAGAGGTCCACCACTGCTGTGCTCAAGGAATCTGCTTTCTTTTTCCTTTTTTTCCAGGCTGCCTCTTGCCACAGAAGCATGGAAGACCAGGCTGGGACAAATGTCCACTTAAGAGAAGTGCTTACAAGGAAAAGGGCACAGTGCACACCAGTTCATTCCTTTATTAATTAATTCACTCAGCACTTACTAAGCTCTGTGCTTCCAGAGTGATTTTGCACTTGGGATTCAAAGATTAAAAAAAAAAAATTAACCTTTACCCTGAAGAAGCTTCCTGTTAAGGAGGAGACAGGGAAAGAATATGACTTTTGTGGAGAGAAGACTTGGGTGTAAGTCCCAGCTTTGCCTCCCAGCAGTACAAACTTGGGCCAGTCACTGGCCCCTCTGAACCTCCATCTCCTCATCAACAAAATGGAGGACAATGAGCAGAGTCTCAAAAAGATGATGATTAGGAAGTGCAATAAGGCTGTGGAAAGTTTTGTAAAGTAGCAGTAAACAATGACTCAATGGGAGTTAACCTGGGTCACCAGGTGGGAGAGAGTAGGGCAGGATGATGAAGGTCTCCTGGTTTTCACATTTGTCTATGACACCTGCCTGTCCAGTCGTGGGATCTGGGATAGTACATGCTCAGGAGGGCATCTGGGACACACTTGTTTCTCTGGTTGCTGGATTGAGAATTTGGGGGGCCCAGTCCTCTTATCTGTTAAGCTCGCCTCCTATCTTCCCTGCCAAGGCACCTGGAGCCCTGGGAGGATCGTTTCTACTCAGAGGTGATATAAAATCTGCTGCTTTATTATTTATAACTTTTGTTCTGGAAAAGTTTAAACTCTGACAAAAGTAGAGAAAACACAGATTAAAGTGTCTTTTATCTGAAATGCTTGGGAACAGAAGTGTTTTGGGTTCTAGATTTTTCTTTTAAGGATTTGGGAATATTTGCATCTATCTTGATGATGGGACCCAAACTTAAACACAAGATTCATTTATGGTTACACATCTTCTATATGTAATGTGCAGGTCATTTTATATTTTAAATAATCCTATGCATGAAACAAAGTTGCATGGTATGGAATTTTCCACTTGTAGCATCATATTAGTGCTCAAAAAGTTCTGGATTTTGGAGCATTTCAGATTCTGGGTTTTCTTTCTTTCTTTCTTTCTTTCTTTCTTTCTTTCTTTCTTTCTTTCTTTCTTTCCTTCCTTCCTTCCTTCCTTCCTTCCTTCCTTCCTTCCTTCCTTCCTTCCTTCCTTTTTTCTTTTAGATTCTTGATTTTCTGATTAGGAATGTTCTCTATGTACCTATCCTCCAATGCCACTAAAATTCAACCTGTTTCTTCAATGTCCCCATCTGCTCCTCCTGTCCCCTGGATAATTTTAAAGAAATGTATAGCATTTCTTTAAAATAGCATAATCATATGGCCATTACATAACTAATTTAAAAAAAATCCTTAATGTTATTAACTATTTAGTGAGCATTCACTTCTCCTCAGCCATCTTAGACATGTCTGAATGGGGCTGATGCCATGAGGGTCTGCAGAAGGTCTCCACAGGTACACTGCTGCTGCTTCCTCACACCTGGGCTGCTCAGGATGACACAGCCCCACACGTGTGCTCCTCTGGTGGGAAGAGGTGCTGATGCAGGAGAGTGAGGGGTAATCAGTGCACCACAGGACTTGGGGTTCAGATCTCAGCAGAGAAGGGGACTTCGGAGGCAAAGTGATGATGTTTTCCTTCCCATCTTAGCAAAGGAGGAGGCTGGTTGTATGTTTAGGAGACAGCAGGGGTCAAGCTTTCATCCACAGCTTCTATTTTCTCAATAAGATATGATGGAAACTCAAAAGTCACTTTGAACTACAGAGAGGGGAAAACTGCTCTGCCCTTTTTTCTCATTTGATAGATAAGAAAAGCAAGGGCCAAAGAAATGATTTGCCTGAGGTTCCAAAGCTAGTTAGTGATTGGTTTAAGAACAGAACTTAAGCTTCTTATTTCTGAGGTTGGTGTTTTTTAGCTACCATGACATTAATAAACATGCTCTCTGACCTCCCTCTAATAATTGGCTGGACTCTCACCCACCAACAAGGAGAGCGTGTTTCTAATGACGGTCAGTTCTAGTTCCACAACTGGCTGGGGTAAGTCTACATATAGGACAGCATAATTTAAAAATTGTTACTAGTCCATGTTTGCAGTTCATAATGACTATATTCATCAAGGGGAGTTGGTACATGTATATAACACATCTTAACTTTTCAGACTCCCTTGCTCACTTCCCCCTTTGCTTTCCTTCCATCTCTTGGTCCTCTTGTCTTTTGAAAAACATATTTTTCCTATTATGTATATTTTATTTTATTTATTTATTTATTTTTAAAATTTTATTTAAAGAGGGAGGAAGCCAAACAGAAAAAAGGGTAGAAACAATACAGAATTTCAAAAAAAAAATAAACAGTAAGAAATCACTATTTGATACATTACATATTGTCTTCTTGGATATAGTTGTTCAAATTACAAAATTAAAGCATACAAAGTGGACATTCAAACAGTGAGGCTGCAGTTCTGTTCACTGATCCAACAAAAACTTAGTAACATGGTTATCAATCCTACACACTTAAGTATACATACAGTTATCTCTTTTAGAGCACTTTCTTTTCCTGCTCTTGCTTTTTTTAAATTTTTTTTTATTTAAAGAAAAAATTTTGAAACAGAAAGAGGGTAGAAACAATACAAAATCTCAAAAACAAAACAAAACAGAAAAAAAAAACCCAAAATAGTAACCAGTAAAAAATCACTAGTTGATAATTACATACTTTCCTCTTAGATGCAGTTGTTCAAGTTCCAAAAGTAAAGTCCACAAAGTGGACATTCAAACAGTGAGACTGCAGTCAGTTTTGCTCATCCATCCAACTAAAACTTTAGCAACATGGTTATTAATTCCACACACTCAAACATACATGCAGTTATATCCTTTAGAATACTCTCTTTTCCTTTTTTTTGTTTACAATAACTATGATCCATTCTTGTAAACTACTTAGAAGTTCTACACATGTATAAGTGTCTACACATATGCCTAGCCTTTTTGTATTAGAGGGAGAAATAAATCAAAACAAGTCAGCAATACAAATTCCTAGAGAAACACGAAATGAAAAAAACATACAAAAACACAACACTAGGTGATCTATGGTAGTCACTATGATGTCTCTTGTTATTTTCAATAAAATTGTCTATATCATCAAATATAATATAAACTTAGCATTGCTTTACACTATTAATAATATCTAAACATTGGAGACATTATAGGACTTCAGAGGCAGTTAACAATCAAACCAGAATGGGTATCCTATTGAATCCTATCATCTTCAGAGTAGTTGCCCCTACTCTCAGACTCGACACTCTCAAGCATATCAGATTCAAATAAAATCAGTCAAGATAAAAGTGATATAAACAATTTTCTCTTTATCTCTGCCATGCTATTTTTCTGTTGTTATTTGTTTACTTTTCTCCTTCATTCCACTGTCTGCCCCTTTCTTTGAGGCCTTTCTGCCATTATTCCTGGAACCCTGGTGATTTTCTTCTCTCTCTCTAGAATGTCCTTCAGTATTCTTTGCAGGATTGGGTTGGTGGTCACAAACTCCCCCAGTTCCTCTTTGTCATGGAAATATCTTGTCTCTCCATTAATTTTGAGAGACAGTTTTGCAGGGTACATCATTCTGGGTTGGAGGTTATTTTCTTTCAGGGCTTGGAAGGTTTCACTCCAAGCTCTTCTTGACTTGATGGTTTGCATTGAGAAGTCTGCTGTGATTTTGATGAGTTTTCCTTTATAGTTAATCTGTTTCTTTTCTCTGACCGCTTTTAATATTCTGCTCTTGTGATGGATTTCTGGGATCCTGATTATTATATGTCTGGTGTAGATCTGTTTTGGTTGTAGCTGGCTGGAGTTCTTATGCCTCATTTATCTGAACTTCACTTCTGTTACCTATGTTTGGGAAGTTTTCCTTAATTATTTCTGTGAATAGACTTTTTATTTCATTTGCATTTGTTGCTGCATCTTCATTCACGTATTTTATTCTTAGGTTATAAATCCTCTTGTCATCTTCTAGCCTTTGTATCGTTGCTTCCTGGTTCCTTGTTATTTTTAAGAGATCCTTCCTTTCATGATCATACTTTGCAAATCTGTCTTCAAGTTTTGAAAGTTTGTCTTTAGTGTCTGTTAAAAGGTTTTGACAGGTTTCAATGGAATTTTTAATTTCCTAATATTCCCTTTGGATCTGTTTCATATATTCTAGATTTTGTTTATAGTCTTCATCAAAGGCTTCTCTCCTTTCTCTGGGTTCCTGTATTCTTTCATTTGTGCCTACTTGAGTATTACCCAGGACTTCTTTTATTAATCTTCTTATATCTTGCTTCGCCTGAGTTAGAATTTCAGATTCAAATTTGACGATGAGGTCATGGATGTATTTCTTTATTTCCAATGAGGCTGTCTCTGACATTACAGGTTTGCTGCTCTCAACCTCCTCTGCATTTACCTCTGTTGGACTCACTTTCCCTGGTTCCACAGCTGGGGACCTTTTGCTCTTTCTCTGTCTTGTCATGTTTCTGGCCCCCTTCAGACAGGTGGGTGGTGGAGGTCTCTGGACCTTTCGTATTGCTTACAGTTTTTCTGCAGCGCATTTGCTAGAGAATACTGCCCCCCCCCAGTCTGCTGCAGATCTGCGAGTTGCACACTGAGAGCCAGCTCCTCTCCCTACACCAGTCAACCATTTTATGCTTCAACAAGTTTGTGTGTTCCCTGGGGGTGCCACTGGCCCAGAAAAGCCTTGTCCCTGGCTATTGGGTTTCAACCAGGGGCGTGGCCCTGCCCGAGCAGATCCCACCAATCTGCTTTGGACTAGGAGTCATCAGTGGATGCTGTCTCAGGTTTTGATTCAAGCTGGTCCTGCCCAACTCCAAAATGTCACCCAGCCAGTCCTCCTGGTTTGGGGAATCCAGTTCCCATCACTCACCAAAGTTCATGCAGCTCGACTGGCTGTTTCCACTCCTTGTCTCAGTGCCTCCTCCAGCTGAGGGTCTGGAGCTCACCAAGCCCCACTCTCAGCAGGACCATGATCTCAGCTCAATGGTGAGTCACCTGACTTTAAGACGTGCCAGTACATTGATCGGGGCTTGCCCTGCTCCAGCCCTCTGTTCATGCTTCTTTTTCTTCTTTCTTTTTTCTTTTTCTTTTTCCTCAGTTTCTTCCTGGGTCATGAGAATTCCTCTCCTTTTGTCTGGCTTTCTTCATGTTGCCAGATTCCAGCGTCTGAGTTGTTTTTATTTTTTTTTCCTCAGAGAGGCTCTCTTATAGTGCCACCACTCAGTTGGCCATTTTGCAATCTCCTATATATTTTATTTTGTTCTTTAATTTATTTATACTTTGGGTCTCTCATGTAAGAGAAAACTTGTGATATTTAAACTTGTGTATCTGATTTATTTCACTTAACATTATGGCTTCAAGTGTGTTCATGCTCTTATGAATGACTCAAATTTATTTTTCTCTGTGGCAGGTAGTACTATATTGTATATAAACATCACACTTCCTTTATTCATCCATCTGTTAGTAGGTACATAGGCCATTGACAAGATTAGTTATAAGTTTTGCTGCTATAAACATGGATACTCATTTTTCACTGTAACATGACGTCTTTAACTCTTGCAGGACTAGAAGGGGAATAGCTGGGTCAAATAGAATTTCTATTTTTTATTTTTTGAGGGATCACCATACTGATTTCCAGAGTGTCGTTAGTACAACATTTAAATTCTTACGAGCAATGTAGAAACGTTATTTTTTTCCTACAGGTTCACCAGCACTTGTAATTATTTGATTTCTTGATGATAGTCATTCTTTCTAGAGTAAGTGGAATCTCAGTGTTAGTTTGATTTGCATTTCTTTAATGACCAGTGATGTATTTATTGACTATCTGTACTTCTTCAAGAAGTGTCTATTTCAGTTGCCCACTTTTATTGGAGGGGTCTAATTTTTTGAGTTCTTTATATATTCTAGATATTAGCTCTCAGTTTGAGCAGTAGCTAATGAACTTCTTTTCCCATTATTTAAGTTGTCTCTTCACCCTGTTTGGCAGTGTGACTTTAATCCAAGAAACTAGTTATTAGTCCATGGTGAGAACTCATAATTGTAGAACCTCAGATTTAGAAACAGATTTTCAGTGGCCCCTGAGATTCATGCTCATTACTACAATGGATCCTACAACCTTCTCCAGTCCTTCAATAAATGATCATCTATTTTCTGATCACATGCAGTGACTGACCACCCACCATTTCTCAAAAGGTTACCCTACAGTGGGACTTCTCTAAAGGCAACGTGGCATCAGCTAATGTATTGAAATCTACCTCCCTATAATTTCTACCCACGGAGCCTAATTCTGCCTCTGGAGCTACACAGAGAGACTCATCTTTCTCCCTCTCTGACAGCCCTTCAGTGGCTTGGAGCTGCCTCTCAGGTTCCCCTGCTGAGAAGTGATGTTGTATCTGAGCTGGAGGGTGAGCAGAGTTCAGAGTGTGTGTGTGTGTGTTTGTGTGTTTGTGTGTGTGTGTATAAATCTCAGTTTTTTTACTTTCTCTGGCATTACAGAAAATACGTTCTGCTATCTCTTCCATTTTCGTCTTCTTCTTCTTCCTCTTCTTCCTTTCTCGTCTCCTTCCTTCCTTCCTTCCTTCCTTCCTTCCTTCCTTCTTTCCTCCCTCCCTCTCTCCTTCCTTTCTTTCCTCTTCCTCCTCCTCCTCCTTCTCTTTTTTTGAGACAGAGCTTCACTATGCAGTTTAAGCTGGCCTTGAGCTCATTTTGTAACCTAGACTGGTTTTGAACTCACAACGATCCTCCTGCTTCAGCCTCCCAAGTGCTGGGATTACAGGCATGCACCACCACACCTGGTTAATTTTCTGTTTCTTAATATTGAGTTTATTTTTTATACCAGTGCCTAAGCCTCCAATCAAGGTCTCTACTAAATGTTGCTTCTCTTCCAGGGATCTCTGCTCCAGAGACACCCAGGGCCTGCTAGGTAGGAATCTGTGGAAGCCCCCCAAGGAGCTCCAGGGGGCTCCTCTTCCCTCCACTCACTGGTAGAAAACCAGAAAAAGCCTGACGTGGGGAAGCCTCCTCAATGTGTCAGCTAGAAGGGAATCTTGGCTGTCATCTCTACACCATCTCTTTCTATTCAAATTCTCCCCACCCATAAAGACTTCACCTCAGATCGCCACATCTGAGAAAGTCTTTCCAAACCACTCCAACTCATGCTATCTTCCCCCTCTTTTTTTCTTTCAATTTTCATCTTAAGAGCAGTGACATATGGGAGGAGGGTGTGGTAGGGCCATCTGTTGCTGTGTGGAGGAATATTTCACAGATACTTTTCAGAGTTTTGACAGTGGTGATCATAAAAAGCAGAAATGCCTCTAGCCCAGCTATTGCTGCAAATCTTCTGTGCAGATCATACCCACTCCTTGCCTGTGGTGGGACTGGCCAGTGCTTCCTTGCACCCCACCACCTCAGCACAGCCACCGTGTCATGGAAACTCTCAGTTTGCTGAGAAGTTTCTGCAACTGCTCCTTAGTCTTACTTTCCTCCTTCCACTGTGGGGTCAACCACCAGTAGCTGAGATGTGTCTTACTGCTTTCACCTACTCCCTCTGAGCCAGGCTAAGCCTGGGGACACCATCACTGCTTAACCCATGATTGGTTGGAGTCCTGACTGAATGCTTGGAGGGATCCCCTGTGTTCAGCAGCTCCACAGCAGTGCATTATGATCATAATCTTTTCTCTTGAAATCCTCTCCAGCTTCAAGGAGGACAGGGATGGAGGGAGGATGTGGATGTGTGCAGTACAGAACCCTGCAGGCCCACACCCCTGGCTGGCTGCCTGCATGAAGAGACAGAGATGGGATGGGATCTGGCAGGCTGGGCTACACCAACCCAGAATCCTCCAACTTAATTAGGGGCAAGAATCTGACTTTTGCTTCTCTTCTCTCATTCCCTCCCCTTCCTTTCCTAATTACCTTGATGGGATTTCAGAGGCCAGAGCATCACTTTCCTGACCTCAGCAGTCCATATGATTTCATTTTGATTTTGCTTTGGCCAAGCCCTTGACCTGTTATAATTATTTTCCCAAAGTGCCTGCAGTCCCCAGTGCCTGCAAGCTAATTATCTGCAGAACATGTCCAGAGGATCTGTCAGCTTTTGATGGAGCTGGGACTCTGCAGGGTCTGGGTGGTGGTTGGGTACCAGGGGCTCTGCCTGGGTAGCTTGGAATCACTCCTGCAGGCTCTCAGCCTGTGGGAGGTTTCACAAGGGCCCCATCTTTGTCTGACTAAGGCTGGATGTCCGTGAGTGATACCAGGAAGCAGGAGTGAGATCTTCATGGAGAGTCATTCTAACTGCATGGTGGCTGTGCTCCCTGGGAGCAAGGCCATGCAGAGAAGTAACTTGCTCTATTATTTATTCAATTCATACCCTCATCTACTCAACATCTTTTGACCCCCTACTATGTGCTGGGTATTGTCCCTGATGTGACGTGCCTTGGGGTAAGAGGTAGGGCAAGGACAAGCAAACAGAGAGCTATAGGATGAGGAGTGGAGAGAGTAGACAGACTGTGAAAATATCAGAAAAGCCATAGATAAAGGTCACCCTGTCACTCTAAGACCCATGTGCAACCCAAATGTATGTGACCTTAGCTCGCATCCAACCTCACCCGGGAGGTTTTGACCTCCCTAGTGAGCTTTAGATGCCACAAAACTTCCTCTCAAAATCCTGTCTTGTGAAACACTCTTCCTCCCAATGGGTGGGCTGAGTCAAGTACTCCATTGTGCCAGGTCCCCTTCTGAGGGTCCTGCTCAATTCTTTGTTCATGATACAAGAATCTGAAACCAACTTCCCGGTGACGTTCTATCTGGTAACATGCCTGATTTAAAAATAAGCAAGACGCTGCCTCTGCCCTCAGAAATGACCACATGGACAGAGGTATTGCAATCTGGAAGACATGCATCAAATGGTACAGGCATGCAATGACAGGAGAGGCAATTCACCCCCACATGAGGGAGCAGGGAGCCTTCCTGAGAAGGGCTGGGCTGAAGAGTGTTCTTACTCTGAAGAACGGATTTCATTTGTTCACAGGGAGATGAGGTGGAAGCAGCCCATTTGGAGGACAGTGCAGGGGGCTCCAGAGGGCTGCTGTGAGAACCTTGCCAACTCCCATCATTACCCCCAGCCTCGCTCCCACCCCACTGGAACAGGGACTCAGGAGGCTGATGCGGAAGCTGGCATTCACGGTGTTCCTGAAGTACCATGGGCTCACAGTGACACTTTCTTTTCTTCTGGCCCTTCTCACACAAGCTAAGCAAGGCTGGATGGCTTGCTCTAAAATATCACTGCAGGCTGAGGACTATGGAAACCCACCCACCTGCTCCAGGACATCCCTCCCCAATGCTGCGTCTCATCTCCACAGCCTCCCTCAGGTTCATCTTCCTCCATCTCACTCTCTACAACCCTGAAGACCCAACTTCAGCATGGCCTCTCCCTGGGGACCCCTTCCTCAGTCCAGTCTCCACATATGTCACCACTGCGCAGAAGGGCAACATGCTGGAATTGTCAGCTTGCACTTGTCCTTCTGTTGATAGCTCCTGGCAGGCAGCAACTCTGCGAGTTTTCATTCTTAGAGTAAGCACCTAACTGGTGTGTGCTGGATGATGAGACACAGGAAGCCCTATAAACCAGGTCCTATGGCAATATCTGGAATATTCTGGAGTGAGGGTTTGAAGAGAAGGGCTTTCCAAAAAAAAAATTTTTTTTGCTTGTTACATTTTTTTATTGAAAGAGGAAAAAAAAAACAGAAAAAGGGTAGAAATATTACAGAATTTCAAAAAAAGATAAACAGTAAGAAATCACTAGTTGATAAATTACATATTGTTCTTTTAGAAATAGTTGTTCAAGTTACAAAATTAAAGCACACAAAGTGGACATTCAAGCAGTGAAGCTGCAAACAGATCTGTTCAACAATCCAACAAGAACTAAGAAATATGGTTATCAATCCTACACACTTAAATATACATGCAGTAATATCTTTTATAGCACTTCCTACTTCCTCTTTTTTACAATAGCAATTATACATTTTTAAAATTTTATTGAAAGAGAAGGAAAAAAGCAATACAGAAAAAAGGGTAGCAACAATACAGAATTCTAAAAGAAAGAAAGAAAAAGAAAGAAAAAAAAAGAAAAAAGAGAAAAAACCCCACTAAGAAACCACTAGTGTATAAATTCCATATTGTCATCTTGGATGTAGTTGTTCAAGTTTCAAAATTAAAGGATATGTAGTAGACATTCAAACAGTGAGACTGCAAACAGTTCTGCTCAAAGATCAAACAAAGATTCAGCAATATGGTCACTTATTTTACACACTCAAACA
The DNA here is from genome assembly GCA_004027455.1 of Hydrochoerus hydrochaeris. Classification (NCBI taxonomy): domain Eukaryota; kingdom Metazoa; phylum Chordata; class Mammalia; order Rodentia; family Hydrochaeridae; genus Hydrochoerus; species Hydrochoerus hydrochaeris. The sequence continues at coordinate 59,453 of PVLA01001224.1, forward strand.
TACATGCAGTTATATCCCTTAGAACACTTTCTTTTCCACTCTTTTTTATAATAGCAATTACACATCTTGGTTTTGTTACCCTTACAGTTCTTATTTACTTTTTACACTAGAGACACAATGTGATATTTATAAATATGATTCTTATTTATTTCACTAATGAGGATAGTCATCTCGATTTACCTATGAAGGCCTCAAGATAATCCTTTTTTATAGCTGAGTAATATTCCATTGTATAAAAATGTCACATCTTTTTCATCCACTCTGCAGTTGATGGGCATCTTGGTTGTTTCCAAGATTTAGCTATCACCAATTGTGCTGCTTTGAACATGGGTGCACATATATCACTGTGATATGAACTTTTCAGTTCTTCTGGGAAAATACCCAGGAGGGGAATAGCTGGATTGAATGGGGCTTCCAATCCTAGTCTTCTGAGAATTCTCCATATGGAGTTCCATAATGATTGCACCAGTCTACATTCCCACTAACAGTGGAACAGTGTTCCTTTTTCCCTGCAGCCTCACCAAAATTTGTTATCAGTTGATTTCTTGATGGCCACTATTCTTTCTGGAGTGAGGTGAAATCTCAATAATGTTTTAATTTGCATTTCTTGAATGACCAGTGATGGTGAACATTTCTTCATGTATTTATTTGCCATTTGTATATCTTCCTCTGAGAACTGTGTGTTTATCTCAGATACCCATTTTTGGATAGGGTCTTTGAATTTAGGGAGATTGATGTTTTTCAATTCTTTATATGTTCTAGATATAAGTTCTTTGTCTGAGGGCTTACTGGCTAAAATTCTTTCCTACTCGGTGGGTTTTCTTTTCACTCTGTTGGTGATTTCTTTTGAAGTGCAGAAACTTTTCAGTAATGAGATCCCAATTGTTAATTCTTTGAAGTATTTCCTGTGCAATTTGCATTTTGTTCATGAATTCTCTGCCTACCCCTATGTCTCCAAGACCTTTACCTACCTTGTCTTCCAGTAGATTTAGTGTTTCTGTTTTAATATTTAGGTCTTTGATCCATTTAGACTTTAGTTTTGTGCATGGTGATAGGCTTGGGTCTAGTTTCAGTCTTCGGCATGTGGAGAGCCAGTTTTTCCAACACCATTTATTAAAGAGACTATCCTTCTTCCAGTGGACATATTTAGCCCCTTTGTCAAATATCAGGTGGCTGAGTGTCTTTGTAGTTGTGCTTGCTTCTTCTAATCTGTTCCATCGATCCTCAGGTCTATTTCTTTGCCAGTACCATGCTGATTTTATCACTGTGGCTTTGTAGTACTGGTTCAAGTCAGGAATTGAGATGTCTCCTGCCTTGCTTTTGTTGCCCAGAATTGCTTTTGCTATTCTAGGTTTCTTCTGTTTCTAAATGAATTTTAGGAGTGTTTTCTCTAGATCTGTGAGGTATGTCAAAGGTATTTTGATTGGGATTGTGTTAAGTCTGTATAACAGTTTTGGGAGTATGGCCATTTTCACAATGTTGGTTCTTCCTAGCCAAGAGCAAGGAAAATTTTTCCATTTTCTAATATCCTCTTCAATGTCCTTTTTCAGTGTAGTATAATTTTCAGCATATAGGTCTTTTACATTTTTAGTTAGTTGATTCCTAAGTATTTCATTTTTTTAGATGTTATTGTAAAGGGCGATATTTCCATAATTTTTCTCTCGATGAGTTTTTTGTTTGTGTACAGGAATGCTATTGATTTTTGAGCATTGACTTTGTATCCAGCTACACTGCTGACCATGTTTATTACCTCTAGTAGTCTTTGAATTGAGTTTTCTGGGTCTTCTATATAGAGTATCATGTCATCTATAAATAGTGATAATTTAACTTCTTCCTTTCCTGTCTCTATTCCTTTTATTTCTCTCTCTTGTCTGATTGCCCTGGCTAGTGTTTCCAGAACTATATTGAAAAGGAGTGGGGATAATGGACATCCTTGTCTTGTTCTTGATTTTAAAGTGGAAGTTTTCAGTTTTTGTCCATTTAGTATAATGTTGGCTGTTGGTTTGTCATAGATGGCCTTTATAAGGTTGAGGTAGACACCGTGTAGTCTGAGTTTGTGAAGGGTTTTTATCATGAACATGTGTTGAACTTTATTGAAAACTTTTTCTAAATCTATTGAGATGACCATGTGGTTTTTGTTTTTGGCTCTGTTGATGTGGTATATCTCATTTATTGATTTGTGTATGTTAAACCATCCCTGCATTCCTGGAATGAACCCCACTTGGTCATGATGTATAATCTTCTTGATGATTTGCTGCATTCTGTTTGTCAGTATTTTATTGAGAATTTTTGAATCAATGTTCGTTAGGGAGATTGGCCTATAGTTCTCTTTTTTGGTTGGATCTTTCTCTGGCTTTGGTATCAGAGTAATACTTGCCTCCACGAATGATTTAGGGAGGATTTCTTTCTTCTCAATTTCATTGAAGAGTTTAAGGAGTATTGGCAATAAATCTTCTCTAAATTTCTTGTAGAATTCAGCTGTGAATCATCAGGACCTGGGCTTTTCTTTGTTGGTAAGTTTTTAATTATGTTTTCAATTTCAATAGCTGATATTGAGTTGTTCACAATTGCTATATCTTCTTGGTTGAGCTTTGGTAGTTCATATGTTTCTAGAAATCTGTCCATTTCCTCTGTGTTTTCCACTCTGAGTAGAGATTTTCAAAGTAGGTATTCATGATCTTTTGAATTTCCATGGGATCTGTAGTGATTTCTCCCTTTTTAGTTCTTATTGTGTGATTTGGATTTTTTCTTTCTTTCTCTTGATAAGGTTAGCTAGCGGTTTGTCAGTTTTGTTTATTCTCTCAAAAAATCAACTTTTTGATTCATTAATTCTTTGTATTGCTTTTTAATTTCAAGTGCATTGATTTCTGCTCTAATCTTTACAATTTCCCCTCTTCTATGAGCTTTGGGTTTAGCTTGCTCTTCTTTCTCTAGAAGCTTGAGATGGAGTATTAGGTGCTTTATTTGTGCTTGCTCTGTTTTCTTGATATGGCAGTTTATTGCTATATATTTCCCTCTTAAGACCACTTTCATTGCATCCCAAAGATTACAGTATATTGTTTCTGTATTTTCATTGAATTTAGGTATTGCTTTATTTCTTCTTTAATTTCATCTTTAGCCCACTGGTTGTTCAAAAGGTTGTTATTTAATTTCCACGTAGTTGTGCAGGTTTTGCAATTTCTTTTGCCATTAATTTCCAATTCCAGTGTGCTATGGTCAGATATTATGCATGGGATGATTTCAATACCTTTGCATTTACTTAAGAATGTTTTATGGGATAATATATGGTCTATTTTGGAAAATGTCCTGTGTGCAGCTGAGAAGAATGTGTATTCTGATGTGGTTGGGTGGAACACTCTGTAAACGTCTACTAAGTCCAATTGCTCATAGGTATGATTCAGTTCTGTTACTTCTTTGCTGACTTTTTGTCTAGTTGATCTATCTTTTTGTGACAATAGGCTGTTAAGATCCCCTGTTATAACTGTGTTCTTGTGTGTTTGGTTTCTTATGTCCATTAGTATCTGTCTTATGTAGTTGGGTACTCCTGTATTTGGTGCATATATGTTTATAATTGTTAGTTCTTCCACTTGAATTTTTCCACTAATGAGTATGTAGTGACCTTCTCTATCTCTTTTAATCATTTTAGGTTTGAAGTTCATGTTGTCTGCAAATAGAATAGCTACTCCTGCTTTTTTCTGGGTTCCTATTGCATGGACTACTGTTTTCCATCCTTTGACTTTTAATCTATGAGTTTCCTTTTGGGACAGATGTGTTTCCTGTATACATCATATTGTGGGATCCTGTTTCTTGATCCATTCTGTCAGACTATTTCTTTTTATAGGTGAATTGAGGCTATTTATATTTATGGATATCCCTGATATATACTGGTTTGGCTTTATCATGTTATGTTCCAGTTGTTTTTTTTTTTTTTCTTTCTGCTTTTCCCCTTCATAATCCTACCTGGTAGTTTCTTTCTGTTGTTGTTTTGGGGATTGTGGTCATTTTTATCTCTGTCTATTATGTCTTTCAGTACTCTTTCTAGGGTTGGTTTGGTGGACATGAATTTCTTCAGTTCTTTGTCATGGAAGTATCTTGTTTCTCCATTAAATTTGAATGAAAGTTTTGCTGGGTACATCAGTCTGGATTGAAGGTTGTTTTCTTTCAGGGCTTGAAATACTTCACTCCAAGCTCTTCTTGACTTGAGGGTTTGTGCTGAAAAGTCTGCTGTGAATCTAATGGGCTTTCCTTGATAGGTGAGTTGTGTCTTTTCTCTGACAGCTTTTAGTATTCTGTTTTTATGCTGTATGTCTGAGATCTTAATTATTATGTATCTGGGTGTGGATTTATGTTGATTGTAACTGTTTGTTGTTCTATATGCCTCCCTTATCTGCATATCAGATTCTTTCCTCATGTTTGGGAAATTTTGTGCTATTATTTCTGTAAATACTTATGTCTTTTGCCTGGACTCCTGTATCTTTGATAATGCCCATTATTCTTATATTGTTGCTCTTGGCATCATCATAAAGCTTCCAGATTGTCATTTCATGCTGCTTTGTTATTTTTAAAAGTTCTATCCTTTCCTGATCACTAATTGTGATCCTATCCTCAGGGTCTGAAATCCTATCCTCAGCTTCCTTTAGGCAATTTTGCACACTTTCAATAGAATTTTTTGTTTCTTGGATGTCTCTTTGAGTTTTCTTCATGAATTCTTCTTGTTTTCTATATTGTTCATTCAAGGTGTCAATCAGTTTCCCATGCTCATGTACTTTTCTCTCTATTTCTTCTTTAGCTGCATTCAACAACTCCTTTAATAAGGTTATTATTTCTATCTTTACATGGGAGAGTACTTCTAATTTGATTTCCGCTATAGCCTGATGGAGTTGTTTTTTTATTTCACTCGCTATCTTTTCAGAGAATCCTGGTGTGTTACGTTTGGGGTTCTCTATTTCAATGTCTCTTGTATTTGCTTCTGGTGAACTATATGTTTGAGACTGCATTTTGGTTTTTTGTTTTGCCATTTTCACTCTGCCTGATATTTTCTGTGTGTAGGAGGGGGTCACCCACACTCTTTTCAGACTCACCAAGGTCTTACAGTTAGTTGGAGGGGGTTTTACTACTGGCCCTATTTACCCACTGAACACCTCTATTTTAGGGGCATACTCACCACAGTGACAGTTAATCCGTTGCAGTCCAAGGTTCACCACCTGGGAGCAAAGTTCCAAGTTTTTTCACACTGACTGGAGCCTGCTGAGGACTTCTAATGTTCCAGGTGGGAGGGTGGGCCCAGCAGAAGCAGTCCAGGACAGTTTTCAGCCTGGGGCGGGCTTCCGAGATGTTCCCAGTGGTGGACAGGCACACAGGGGAGGCTTCAGCCAGCTTACGCCTGAGGTGGGCTTCTGCAATGTTCCCCCCAAACTTATTTAAGCGTTCATAGAATTAAGTGTCACTGCTCTGGATATATTCTGGGCTTAAGCATTTGTGGCATTTAGTGTCACTGCTCTGGATATATTCTGAGCTTGGGAACAAAAGCAAAGGTAGCACAGACTTCCAAGATGCCATGAGAGCAGAGATCAGTAGTGGCCTATGATTTGGGGTTAGGAGACCTGGACTCTCACAAGCCTCTTCTTTTGACAACTTTTTTTTTTAAATTTAAAAAGAAAATAAGCAAAACAGAAAAAGGGGTAAAAACAATACAGAATTTCAGAAGAAAAAGCAGTGAGAAATCACTAGTTGATAAATTTCATATTGTCTTCTTAGACATAGTTGTTCAAGTTACAAAATTAAAGCATACAAAGTAGATAGACAGTGAGAGTGTAAACAGCTATGCATGCATGAATCTCTACATGTATTTCTATCCTTTATGTATTAGAGGGAAAAAGAAAACTTAGCAAGACAAAAAAAAAAAAAACAATTTCCTATAAAAACATGAAACCAAAAAGTCATATAAAACCACAAGGTGGTTTACAAGGTGATCTACAATAATTACTGTGTTGTTTCTTATTATCTTCAATAGAATGTCTATATCATTAGGCATAACTGAATATAGCAGTAAAATTGAGCATAGCAGTAAATAACAATATTAGTAAAATAAAACATTGTAGACAGTATAAAACTTCAAAGGCAGATAATAATCAAACCATAATGGATATTCTAGTGGATCTTGTCATCTTAAGTGCAGTTGCCTATACTCTCAGATTTGATACTGTCAATCATAACAGCTTTGAATAAAATCTATCAATACAAAACAGTGATCCAATAAACCAATTCGATTACGATCAGCCATGGTAAAACAGTGTAGGTTTTACAGAACTTTAGATTAAGTTAATAGGAAATTAAGGATGATTACCATACTATATCCTGCTATTTTCAGTATTACCGTCTGTGCCCTCAAATCTAGTACAGGTAGAATGACTGGAACAGAATGTAATACATCTAAGCAGAGTAGTGTGAGTAATGTGGGTTTTAGATCCTGGTGCACTATTAACAATATAGTGTATCAAGGCCATCTATGTTAGAGCTTCTAGTTATCCTTCTCTGCCTCATTTCTGCTATGCTATTTTTCTGCCTTTGTCTAGTTTTCTCCTTCATTGTACTGCCCGCCTCACTCATTTAGGCCTTACTGCCACTGTTCCTGAAGTCCTGGTATTTTTTTCTCTCTCCAGAATGTTCTTCAGTATTCTCTGAAGGGTTGGATTGGTGGTCACAAACTTGCCCAGTTCCTCTTTATCATGGAAGCATCTTGTTTCTCCATTAATTTCTAGTGACAGTTTTGCAGGGTACATCAATCTGGGCTGGAAATTATCTTCTTTCAGGGCTTGGAAGATTGCACTCCAAGCTCTTCTTGATCTGATGGTCTGTGTCGAGAAGTCAGCCATGATTCTGATGGCCTTACCTTTATAGGTAATCTGTTTCTTTTCTCTGACGGCTTTTAATATTCTGTTTTTATATTGAATTTCTGGTATCTTGATTATTATATGTCTGGGTGTAGCTCTGTTTTGGTTGTAGGTGGCTGGGGTTCTGTATGCCTCACACAACTGAATGTCCTTTTCTTTTCCCATGCTTGGGAAGTTTTCCTTAATTATTTCCATGAATAGCCTTTGTAATTCACCTGTATGTATTCCTGCTACTTTGTTCATGTTTCTTATTCTTAAATTGTAGGTTCTCTTATCATCTTCTAGTCTTTGTATTGTTACTGCCTGTTTCCTTGTTGTTTTTAAGAGATCTTTCCTTTCATGTTCACACATCGCAAACTTGTCTTCACATTTTCATAGTCTATCCTTAGTTTCTTTTAAGGAATTTTGCCAGCTTTCAATGGAGTTTTTAATTTCCTGGTATTCTCTTTGAATCTGCTTCATGTATTCTATATTTTCTTTATATTCTTTATTGAATGTTTCTCTCCTTTTTTTGTGTTCCTCCATTCTTCTGTCTGTATCATCATGAGAGATGCTTCCTGAGAGCATTTCTTTTATTACTCTACTCATATCTTGCTTTACCTGATTTAATATTTCAGTTTTGAGCTCATCTACAAGGTTCCAAAGATATCTCTTAATGTCCATTGAAGCCATGTCTGATGTTGTATGTTTGCCGCCATCAGTCTCCCTTGTTTTTTCTTCTCCTGGATCAATGCTCTCAGGGTTCTGGGCTGGGGTCCTCCTCTTGCCTCTCTCTCCTGTCATGGCCCTGGCTTCCTCCATACAGGTTACAGTGCAGCTCCCAGCCCCCTTCCCTGTTGGCCATGTTTCCTCCGAAGCATATTGGTAATGGACCTCTGCCCTCTCCTGTCTGCTCTTGTTACTGAGTTGCAAGCAGCAACTGCCTATGACAGGGCTCTTCTTTCTTTCATTCAACCCAGGCCCCATGAGTCTCCGGGAAGTGATGGACGAGGTCAGCGCATCTGAGCTGGTAGTCCCCAGGCCAGTCACCCAGAAACTTGCTGGAAATGCAGATTCATAGGACCCATCCCAGACCTACAGGATCAGAATCCCTGGTGGTGGGGCCCAGCGATCTGTGTTTCAGCACAGATCTGTGTTTAGTTGTCTGGGTAGCACTGGTCCATGCTGAAGGCTGAAGACACGGGTATAGACCTGTGTACTCTAAAAGTCATGTTGGAGAACTTAGTTAACTTTAAATAAGTGGAGATCTCCGGGCCCCATCTTTGAAGCTCTTATCCACAGAGTCAGGAAGGAAATAGAGCATGCTGGGGAGACTCCCTGGCAGGTCTCGGGGTGCTCCCTTTATCCACATCACGGGGGAGGATGCTGGCTGCTGGCTGCTGGTTGCCAAGGTCCCTGTCATTGTATTTTCTGTTTAGTGGGATCTGCGGGCACAAAGAGCAGTGGCTCAGGATTTGTAAGGACAGACCTGAGGATGGAGCTGAGGGACAGGAGCCTACCGGGATGGGACGGTCTCTCCAAAATAGCAAAGGAGCGCGTGTGTGCGTGTGTGTGCGTGGGGAGGGGGGGTAAGACTTTAAACACCGTTGCAATTTACATTTAAAAATAGAAAGAAGCTTATGAATAATTTGTGAGTCATGAGCAAGCCCCTTCAAAATACAGTCATGAATAAAATATCCCGCATTGCCTCCTTTAATGGCACTGGCCTTTGATGTTTTATTGATGGATTCCAGAGTGCTGCCAGTTCCCAGATTAATTCATGTACTGGGCCCTGGCCTGGTCAGGTCAGTGGGGCTGCCCTTGCTGGCTTCTAACCCACAAACACACCACACTTTTTTAGACAGCTCAGGGGGCATCTTGGGTCCCCCAGAACAGAAGCATAATTACAAGATGTGGGAAACCCCGCCTAAGCCCACTGGGAGGGCAGGACCTCGGACATGGAAGACATTGTGTGCAGCCAGGTGAGTACTCAGAGCAGGTGCAAGGGTGGCTCCTGTGTGACTGCTTTTGAAGCAGCCAGGAAGGGAAAGCAGAGTTAAGGAGCTGTAAATAATAATCACCCAAGCCTGGGGCAGATCGTGCCCTGGAGGCACCCTAAACAGAGGCCCTGCCTGTTCCCCAAGGCTGTGGGTGTGAAACAAAGGTAGAAGCCTCAAGCAGGGTGAATAAGGAGGGTCCTTAAAGAAGGCAGCTCTGGCTGGGTCTAACCTGGGTTGTCTGTAGGCCTGGGCAGCAATTGAAGGTGTGTTTAGAAAGGGAGAACAGAAGATTGCTCTGAGGTATAGGGCTGTTGGCACAGATATGGATAAAAGGGTGAGTGGGTGGGAGGGCAACTTTGTGCTTCTCTTTATTAAAAATACATTTCTCAATAAACCTTGTATGAAGAAAAATTTGCACTGATAAAAAAGGGACATGGAAAGCTAGACTCCTGTGCGCTAGGCATTGTTTTGACGGAGAGGTGGTCCCCTCACCCTCCTTGCTGGAGCATGACCTTCATGGGCTGAGAATCTACCCTGAGACAATAGGAAAGTGAGATGACTTAGTTCATCTTGGGACTCTGGGTGGTGGTTGGGGGGGAGGTACAGTAGTTTTGGGGTGGGACATATGGGGACTCTGCAGATGTCATTGATTTCGATCTTGAGTCATGTGCCAAGTTTGCCGAGGAAGGTAGGTGTAAGAAGTGAGATGGGGAGGAGCCTGGGGAGGGGAGAGTAGAGGAGGGAAAGGAAAGAGGGGTGAAGGAGAAAGGGGGAACAGAGAAAGAGGAGACAGGGATGGAGGCAGAGGGAAAACAGAAGAAAGAGTAAAAGGGGACAGGGAAAGAGGGAGAGGGAGGAAGAAGGAACAGAAGGAGAGGGAGGGAGAGAGTGAGGCTGAGAGAGCAGACACAAATGGAAAGCCAGTATTTGGGAATTTGGGACAGCGGGGACCCAGCCCTTCAGCATCTCAGCCATATGGGTGGTGTGATAACTCTGGTCACCTCTGTGGTTCCCAAGATGATACTACATCTGGTGCTGATGAGAAGGGCCAAGGGGCAGTAGGGGTGTGGCACAACCCTGTACTATGGGGAAAATAGCTGCAGAGGACATGTTCAAAGACTGCTAGCAGACCCCTGAAGCTGTGAGATTTGTGCAAGTGTGTATGTGCATGCATGCATGTGTGTTACTGGTGGTTAAACACAGAATCTTTGCACTGAGCTACATTCTCAGCACTTCTAAATTTTTTTGTATGCTGTGATAATGTTTCAGTAACTTGCCAACTTGCCCAGCCTAGGCTCAAACTCGGGACCCTCCTGCTGCAGCCTCCCCAAATGCTAGGATTATAGGCATGCACCACTGCATCTGGCTAGCTGTGAGCCATTTGAACACTGTCTCCCTCTGTCTTGATTCTGGTATATTTCTAGGTCCCTCTCCAGGGACTTTTCTCCAGTATGGTTGACTAAGAAGATGGGGATAGAGCCCCCAGGAGAAGTCTTCTCCAGAGAGGTCAGCACTGGTTCCACTCAGATGCAGTCTTGAGAGGAAAAAGAACAGGGCAGAAGACTCCTGATTCCTGTATCTTTCTGTGAGTTGAGGCAGTCAGATGAAGTGATCCTGTCCTGCTGGGGCTGAGCAATGTCAGGACTAGAGCTTTGACCCTCTGCCATAAAATTATCACAAAAATATTCAAATCACTGGCTATTGTGATGTAAGAGTCGTATAGTGCACAGACTGCAGAACTGCACATAGCATCCCTGGTGGGCGAGAAGGGGTTCTCCAGGCAGTCATGGCCCTGACCACTGAGGATTATACATTAAGAAGGTTGGTGCAGTGGGCTTTTCTGGGGCTCTTGAAAGGAGATCATGGGTGTGTCATTAGGACCAAATACACAAGAACACATGCAGCCTCGAGCACAGAGGACTTCACTATAGATCCATTATATTCATTCTGTTTCTCCTCATACCTGACTCAAGGGCTAATTCTAGTCCTTTGGCCTTAGTGTAGAGCCAATCTGCTAGTGTGAGCGTGTTGGCTTGGTAGGAGTTGGTGCACAAGTTGGGGACATAGGTTTGAACTTCAATAAAAGAAGCCCAAAGGAGGTGAGAAGAGATCATTTTGGCTCTGTCGACAAAGGCTGAGAGACATTACAGAGGTTCAAGTAAGCACTCTGGGTGGGCTGTGACAGGTGGGAAAAAAGGAGATTTTTTTTCTTCCAAGACAGAAGAGGGAGGAGATGGTTCGATTTCATCTTCATGCCTGTCAGTATTAAATGGAACATCCTTTCTCTGGAAGGTTCTTCCTAATCTCACCCAGCTCCCCTTTGCTCAGGATTCATAAGGAAGTCAATGACATGGCCTGATATTGGCTTTGTATTAAAATGGCCCAGATTCTAAGTAGAATACTGCCACTTCCTGTCTGTGTGCTCTTGGGTGAATCAGTATTGGGAAGACTCATTTCCCCTCATGTCACCTGATGGTCCTTCCTCTTGAACCAATAGCCTTGAAGATGAACTGAGGAGTGTTGTAACAATTGGCTCCTATTAAGCACAATAAGAGTAGTTTTTACTGTTTTTGTTTTGAGAAAATGACATATGAAAAATACGAATATCAGTATAACAATGAGAGAGCTAGATGTATTCAGTATGAGGAGCTTTGAAAAGATTTCACAATCTATGGTGATTAAGGTGGAGTACCAACAAGTTGTTTCGGGATCTACCCAGGGATTAGTAGAGAACACTGGTTAGTGTGTCTAGGTGACCTTGGGTACTATATCTGGTACCTTGTCTCTTCCTGCCAGGCACTATATTCTTGATCTTCTGCTTTTTGGCCACCATGGTGGAGCAAGCAGTTTTACTCTGTCATACTCTTGTGCCATGATGTTTCTGCCTGGGAACCAGCAAGCCATGGACTGAATTCCCTAAAATCATTAATCAAATTAACCCCGCCTTTTTTTAGTTGTGAATGTTGAGTATTGTTGCCCAGTGACGGGAAACAGCTTACTACTTGTGAATAAAAAACATAACACAAAGGTATTTGCTCTATAAAAAACAGGCTTCCTACTTACCAAGACTCCTACTTCCAAGCCCCCTCTCCCAAAAGGTAAGACAGTTTCTTCCTCCTGTCTGAAGGGCTGGTGGCAGAATCTCCTGTTTCACTCTTATGCTTTACTCACGTCTACTGCCAAGACTTTTTACACAACTTTTCTTGCTCAAGAACCAGTTTTATGGAAAATATGATTTGAAGTATCTAGCAAAGAAGCACCTTCTTTGTTCTACAAAAGATTTGTTTCCCAGTGCCCGAGACAGATCCTCTGCTTCACTAGCACCTCCTGTGGCTCCTGGACTGCTGCTGTGCAGTGCCAAGAGGCAGAAACAGGGGTGTGAGTTTGGAGGGGGTGGCAGACAAATGTCATGTCAGATATTTCTGTGGGCTCTTGGGGAAGGTGTAGTGGCACCTGCATTGCTGCTTTTTCTCACAAAGTGTGAGTTACCTTTGGTGATGGACAGTGTCCTCCATTCTCAAGGAAGCAAATGCTACAGCTGATATCCTGAATTGTCAAAATGTAAGAGCCAAAGCCAATGATGCTTTACTCTGGACCCCTAACAGGTACGCTGGTGTAGATTCCTGCCTAAGTGTATCCTATGGGTGCTTGGTATTGGTAAGGGAAGCATCCCCAGGCCTGTGCAGAATGACAGATTGTCAAGGGCTTTGCACCAGGCTGGTCTGCCCAACCACACACCTGATAGGAAGTGAGAAAAACTTGAAAAGGGTCTGCTCTGCTACCATGCAGCAGCTCCCTCCATGTGGCTGTGGGCGCTGCCCTCAGAGCACAGGTTCAGGGCTCAGTGGATGCCCCATTTCCCATTGCCATTCATTTGGTGGATGTCTGTTTTGAGGTCCTAGGGACATGGTACTGCTCCTGACCTCAAGGAACTAATGGAGAACAAGTCATGCAGGTACAGAGGTGTGTGTGTGTGTGTGTGTGTGTGTGTAGACTGGATGACTGAGCTCTACCCAAGAGCTGGGCAGGGGAAGAAGGGCATCTGCAGAGGGTACAGAGGCACAGAAGCATGAGGACAGACCAATGTGCACAGCACTTGTTGCCTCCAGATGACTTGACCTTTCACTACTGAGCATTGCATATGTCCTCTCTTTGTTATTTTCTCCAGTGGAGTTAACCTTCATGAGAGACCTAGAAACTAGGTTAGGGTGAGGGTTAGACTCAACAATTTTCATGGGAGCTGGGATGGTGGCATGTGGGTAGTTCTGTGATCACACTGGGCAAAGCCAACACCAGGGCCTTTGCACAGTGCATCTCCTCTTCTGGGTATGCTCCTTCTTCAGGGATCTGCACAAATCTCATTCCCTTACATCTCTTTGAGTGCTCACTTTTCAGTGAACCTTCCTTAACTACTTTAGTTAGTGTAAGCCCCTCGTCAATCTACACCCTTATTCCTTCTCTATTTCCCCCAGAGCTCTTCTCATGGATGTATTTTCCTTGTATATCACTTCCCATTATCCTACCTGAGGGCAAGTTGCTGCTATGCCCTGTGCCTCTGGAGCAGTGGCTGGCACAAGTAGCTAGTCCTACGCACCTGTAGAGCACATCACAGAGAAATGAATGCCGTGTGTGTGTTTTTCTGGAGACTGAACCCATCACTGAGCTGTTTTTCCAACAATATATTTAATTTCTGAGATAAGAATCTTTCAGAGTCACCAAGTTGCCCTGGCTGGACTCAGCCTCCCCGAGTGATTCTTAGCCTCCCAGGGTATGTACCCTGATGCCCAGTTCTCTTTGCTTCTCTTATGGAATGAGAGAAGTAACTAGAAACTGCTATTCCTGGCTTCTAAGCCCTGCTTCCTGGGTTCGAAGGCTCTGGTTCCCTTTCCTTAGGGCCTCGTATACCTGTACTAGATAAGGGTCCTAGGTGTCTTCTGGGGTTGGAAGGCAGTGCTCTTGGAATGTCGCCTTCCCTCAGGCTGTATCTGCCTAGAGTAACTTCCACCAAGTGTTACACTTCGAGAATTTCCATGAGCAGCCTCTGGTTTCTGCTCATCCCAGATCACCAGCAGGAAGAGCTTTCCTTCAAAGGAGAGGGAGAGCTACAGAGCCAAGGTTCTTAATTCACTTGCGTGCTGTTTTCTTGTGGCCACTGTAGCCGTCTCCTTCCTGGCTGTCTGGTTACTGAGGAACTAGGCGTCCCAGGCCCACCATGCAGCAGAACTGCTTTGGAAAGCTGGTGGTCATCATCCTCTCTACGTTGAGCCCTCCCAGGTCTTCAGGGGAGAAGAGGATTGCATGATAGGAGGATGTCACAGGAGCTAACTGTGAAGCAAAAGATTGGGGAGGAAAAGACCACAGGGACCTTCTGGGATTATACCTGGGATTGAGCTCCTTGTCCACATCACATTCCCTTAGAGAGTGCCTAAGTCAGCCTGGAATTTCCTTAAAAGCATCCTTCCTAGAATTGGCCAAGTGGAGGAATTCTCAGGGCTGTGGACTTATCAAGGCTCCCAGGCATCCTGAAGGATATCAGTCATGAACATCTAACACCCATTTCCCAGTACAGAGGGAACCTTTGATTTCTGAGCCAGAAGCTAGAAAGGAGCTGGAATGGGGCAAGGGTTGGACCCACTCTTTGAGCAGGCACATGGGAGAGCTGGTGAATCTTGGTGAACCAGTTGACCACGACATAGACTGGCCCAACATGGAACTTTAGTGCTATATGGAAAGGCAGAAACATGAGGGTCTCACATTCCAAAAAGAGGTGGTTTCCTGGGGCATTTCTGTTTCTAAAGTTCCTGATAACTTTAGTCATAGAATTGAAGGCACCTATGGAATAGTTGACTTGCTGGTACTCCCAAGGGGCCCCTCAGTCTTCCTGTGGTCTAGGGCTGATAGCAAGAATTCTAGCTCTAGGGCAGGTTCTTGTGAGAGAGGCTGACAGCGCCCAGAAGTCTTCTTTCTGCCAAAAGAATGGCAGGAGGTACAAACATCACAAGGCATAAGCTAGAGGTTTCCCTGCCCATTTAGGCTGTAGGAGGGAGAAACCTGGGTGAGAAGGACTCTATACTGAGCTGGCTTCCCAGTGCCTTTTCTTCAGGGTTGGCAGCTTTTCTGTCCCCCAAGTCAGCCCAATATTGGAAATGAGGACAGTGCTTTCCACTGAGCTTAGGACAAGCCACGTGGCTATATGGTGAGATTACGTTTGGACCTTGGTGTTCTCTTCTCCAAAGCGGCCTGACCTTGTGATATGTAGGCTCTTTTCCCAGCTTCAGCTTCCAAGCCAGAGCCATGCAAAGTGCACCGTGTCAACTACAGACTGGGAAATTACAATACAGTCACTGCTCTGATATCTATTTCCTGTCTTCCAACCTCCTGAAGCCTGTTTTCTTCAGGTGTCAATCAGCATTGGTAACGCCCTTAATGGTTGTTGCTAGGATGATGTCACAATTGAAACACAATTCAAAGTGCTTACGACACTGAATCTGAGAGAGGGTATTATGGTTTAGATCTAGAATGTCCCCCAACCAGATCATATGTTTAGAGGTGGGGATTTTGGAAGACGATTTGGTCCAAGTGTGTTACACTCACAGGTGGATTTATCCACTGAGGAGTTCAGAGCTGACAGTGCTGTTAGGAGATGGGGCCTGATTAGAGGTGGGTCACTGCCTCCTCCCTTTCCCCTCTGCTTCCTGGCCACCGTGATGTGAGCAGCTTTCCTCTGCCAAGTCCCTTCTATTGTGCCATTTTTATCTTGGAGCCAACTATCAACTGAATCACTAAAACTTGTGAGCCAAAATAAGCCCCTCCTCCTTTAAACTGTGTGTTGTGTTGTGTACCAAAAATGAAGAAAATGACTGAGACAGAAGCGCTGGAAGTCAGGGGACATATCTGACGCTAACTCTTGAGGTCCTGCTTGTTTCTTCCTCAAACTGAAGTGCTTATTCCTAGACATGGATGCAGCTTTGTGGTAGCTGTTTATTTAACATCAAGGGGATATTTATGCATTGCTAAGTACTCTAGGGGATATTTATGCATTGCTAAGTACTCTAGAGAATCAGATTCCAGGCCATCTCTTGACAACTGCAAAATGTTGCCTGGCTATGGGCAATCTGGATTTTTCTCAACTGCTCCTAGGTTGGGGTGGGACTCTTTGGAAGTGTGATTTTGGGGATCCTTTTGCTCATTAGCTTAATATCTTGGAATTTAGAAGAAAGAAAATCATTTCAGAATTGCTCAGGAAAAAAGGCCAGCCTGCCTAGAGTTTTTCACTGCATTACAGAGTCCTCTATCCTGGGTGGGAGAAGGACATTAGGAAAAAGAAAAACAGAATCCTCCAGTAGGTGCCATTTATTTTTACTCTCTGAGAGCCTTACCAAAAGATGCCCTCAACTCCGGCTGCAGCCCATTTCTCTCTGTCTTTCCTCAGTGCTAGGAAATAATTGGCTGCCGTCATTTTCAGTGAAGACAATCTCACTAGAGTGAACTGCTGCTGAGACACAGATAAGTACCAGCCTTTGGGGAACAGATTTGATTTCAACTACTCTATGTCTCAGTTAGGCTGGGGCCTGGAATTTGTAGTCTGGAAAGTCTGATTGCCATGACTCTGAGGACCTGTTTCTGGAGTTTTTAGGTTACCCCATCTTCACCTTGGGCTAGCTGAAAACATTTGGTTCTGCAGAAGACTTGCAGAGACAGTCTCTAACTTCTTGTAACCTCAGTGGCATGCTAAGGGACACTCCTCCCAGAGCCATGGCTGCTGCCCTGACTGCGACCAGAAAAAAAAAGAAAAGACAAATAAATAAAATGAGGAAAAAAGAGGTGGTGCCTGAATTCCTTCCCTTTTCTAGACTACCTCTCTCCGTCATTTTTTTTTACCCTCTGACTATAATCTTCTGACCCCCAATAGGTGAGGGGGTTGATTTGTATGTTTTCTCTCCCACTTCCCTTATTCTTGGGCAAGAATAAAACCTCCTTCACTGCTCTGTTGGTCTGTGATCTTGCTATTGGCTCCTTAATTCTGAGAGGGGAAAAAGGATCCAGTCTGGGGGTCAGCAACTGGGTAAAGCTTTCATTTTCTACTTTGGTTTATTCTCTAACTTGAGATTCTCTGCCTGAAAATGAAGCCGACCCTCTTCATTTTGAATCAGAGCTCATGAAGATACCTTTGTCTTTTGAGTTGTTTTATCTAACTTCCCTTGGATTCTTGCTGCATTGGAGCCAGGTTGCCCACCCCCAACCTGGAGGGATAGTGAAGAGGTAACTTGTCTTTTCTTGTTGGTCTAAGATCTCCTGTGCTGACCATGAAGAGGAGACAGCAGGTGATATCTGGCAACTCTATGAAGCTGGTGCTGTATGTTTGACTTTATAGACTTTTTCAATGGGCAAGACATTCATTATGGAGTAGCATAAGGAATAAGCAGCTAGATTTCAAACTCTTTCAGAAGGGAGAGTTTGTCTCTCCTCTCAAAGCTGACTTCTCTTATGTGCTCCCAGATGCAGAACTGTCTTACTGAACAGCTTAGACTGATGGACTAAAGCTCAGCTGCCTTTCAGGCCAACGAACGTGACACATACTGCTTCCCGGTGGGCATGGTCCCACACCTGGAATAAGAGAGGAAGCAGAGGTCTGGAAGACCACAGTAAATCCAATTGGTTGCTCACAGTCACACTTACACCCTTGGAATCTGTCACAGCAATGTCCTTCTCCCCACACTCGTGCGGTACAGAGAGTGCTAGGCGCTTTATAGCAAGGGCCACCCACCAGTGCTTCTTCAATCCATTTAGCATAATTGTGCACCTGCTTTTAGTGAACATTTTAAGGAGGGCTTGCTTTGAATCAAATAATTAGCTTATATACTGAAAATATATACTGTTTTAATTTTCCCAACTCGAGTAGGGATTGTTTTGGGAGTTGTGTGCAGCATGTAATAAAAATAACTCCTTTTAATTATATTTATTTACTTAATGAATCACATAGATACTAGGTAAGTGGAGTTTTGAGACCACCTCCGAGTTGCCCCAAAGCCTCACATTTGTTGTGTGCTTTATGAATGATAATGTAATTCTGCAGGCAGTCTATGTCTGCAGGGGACATTTAAAGGGTTTTTTTCTCCACCTGCTAGGAGACAATGCTGGGTCTCAATTTTAGATCTTCTGGCTTTGTGTCTTGTTATGCTATTTGTTTACAAGTAGTTAGAGAAAAATCATTCAATGAAGCCAATGGAACTGTCCTGGGATCCTCTGACACTTGGAAGCTTTGTGACCCTGGAAAAGTCACTTGACTTGTTTCAGTCAAAAGAAATAAATGGGGTGTCCCTGAGTTGTAACAGCAAGAGACAATGAACGTGATTCTTTTTTGGAACCTGTGAAGGGTTGCTCTGAAGACTTTTGCGGACTAGAGTGTCCGTGAAGGCAGAGACCTGCGTGGTACCTGCAAGGTTAGAGTTGTTATCAGTGTTATTTTAGCACATGCTTGATGTGTGCTTCCTGATATAACTCAGACAGAGAATCACTCTCCCGTCCACCTGAGTCCCCTTATCTGCCCTTTCTTCCCCCACCATAGTACCTCTCACTGCCTAAGTACAGTTTCCTTGTTACCTTTATTGTGTATCTCTGCTCCCACCAGAGGAAGGGAGGAAAGGCAAAAGGGAGGCAGAGATGGGATTCTGTCTGCTTACTTGGAAGTCACTCAGTAAGCATTTGCTTCTGACTTCCAAGAAATAAGAAGCCCTGCTCCTCAGTGATCCCCTTTCGTTATGCAAACATAGGGCGCCAAGGAAAAGACTGAGGACTCTTGGAAGAAATCTGTTAACACATGGAAAGAACATGGAACTTGATGCGAGGTGGAGAGTGA
Source organism: Hydrochoerus hydrochaeris (assembly GCA_004027455.1). Classification (NCBI taxonomy): domain Eukaryota; kingdom Metazoa; phylum Chordata; class Mammalia; order Rodentia; family Hydrochaeridae; genus Hydrochoerus; species Hydrochoerus hydrochaeris. The sequence goes on from PVLA01001224.1 coordinate 78,184, forward strand.
GAGCTCCACCCCTCCCAAAGGTTGGCCACCCCAAGGGGCACAGCCAGGGGCTCAGAGCCAGGGAGCCCAGAGTGGCAGTCACTGCATGGTGGGAGAGGGCTTAAGTGTTGGCCTGGTGTGATTGAATCTCAGGTCCCTTGGCATTGCTGTACTCTGGGAGTAGTGGGCACAGCACTGTGCCCAGCACTGGGCTTGGAGGGCAGCTCCTGTCCTGGACATGCCGGCTATAGTAAACTGCCCTCTTAGGCCCTCAGGCAATGGGCATGACCCTGTTCTGCTTGTTTCTTTTTTCCCCTCCTCCTTTTTCTTCAGTACTAAGAATCTAACCCAGGGACACTTTACCACAGAGCTACATCACCTGCCCATTTCAAAATTCTATTTTGAGACTGAGTCTCACAAATTTGTCCAGGCTGGGCTTGAACTTGTAGTCCTCCTCACTCAGCTTCCTGAGTAGCAAGGACTATAGGTGTGTTCCATTCCTGGGCTCTGCGTGGTGTTTTGGTTCACTGAATGAGCGTTGGGAACACAGAATCTTTGAGAAATCGGGGATGAGTTGGCTCAGGAACACTCAAGAAGGGATAGTTGTGTTTTCTGTAAACAGAGACTAAGAAGGATCAGATCATTCATTTGGAAAATAAATGTGATCATATTTGCAGCCCAAGTTGACCAGGCTGGCCATATTATTTCTTCACATAAAAAATAAATATAGAGCTATGTTTGAACGTTCTGCCATGGAACTTCAAGTATCTTCTTGAAATGTGTAACAGTTTGGTTGTTTAAAAAAAATCAGATACATTTTTGTTCCTCTTCCCAAACCACTACAGAATTTAACATGCAACTTTACGGATGTCTTTAAGTGAGAAACTTAAATACGCCCCACTCATATTTGGGGCGCGCCTCAACTCCCACCACGCTCCCCGCCCCTCCCTCCTGCCTTAAGAGCTGAGCAGGCGCACAGGGAGGTCCTGCAGCCCTTCAGCTGTCGCACTGCTTTTTCCTTAAAATGAGCCAACCAAGGAGACAGCACAAGTGTCCTGAATGCACTGCAGCTGGGTTTTTGGCGGGAAAGATGCAGGATCCTTTTTGTGCTGTGGTGGTGGGCCTGCTTCCTGCAGAGTTGAGCACATGCAGGGCAGGGGATCATAGGTGATAAACATGTCTGGTTAACAAGTATCCTCCTCCCTCCACACCACCAAGTGCATGATGGAGGTTTTTAAGAATATTTTTTTAGAAGTGGAAACTGGTTTTTGCCTGTATCTGGGTCTCTTTACTCTTTTGTGATGAAAGGGGTGGGGAGAATTAGTGACTCAGCTCTTAAAACTGCTGACCTCACAGAAAGGTCACATCTCTTGCGGAAAAATAGCTACGATAGATTTGAATAAAAGGCCCAGTAGAGCAAGCAGCTGATAGCTGGATAACATCCAGCGCTTAGCAGCTTAGCTCTGGTGTCCACAGTGGCAGGGCTGGGTCAGGGAGTGTGCAGTGTGGAGAGGCAGGAGGGTGCAGATGCTGATAGCTGGGCCCACAGAGTTGTGGCTTCATCCCCACCCCAGCAGAGTTCTCAGAATTCAAGTGCACATCAGGATGTCCCTCCCATCCCTTCCTAGATGGAGGAGGGAGAAAGAGAGAGAGATTGCAAGAGAGCCCAGAAATACAATTGTATTCAGGAATTCAGACTTTTCAAAATAACCTGTATGGGTGGGACCCTAGATGGCCAGTGTATTGAGAGAAAAGCATTAGCAAAAGCAGAGTGGACACTGCTTATGGGTGCTGTAGGAGAGTGCTGGCAGGGAGGGATAGGAGGGCAAGGTTCACTCTCTGCATTTCTAGAACATTCTCTTTCTGATTTAACACCATCTAGTCACAGACTGGGGTACATTGTAATGCTTGTGCCTCTCCTTCCCAAATTCATGTGTTGAAATCCTATGCACTAGGGTGTGAGGCCTTAAGTGATGATTGGATGATGAAAGTGGTGTTCTCATGGTTTGGATTTGTGCCTTTGAAAAAGAGGCCTAGGGGAGTCTGTCCACCTTCTTAGCTCACGAGGACACAGAAGTCTGTCCATGCGCCAGGAAGTAGGCCCACACAGAATTTGTAGCAATCTTGTTCTTGGACTTCCTGGTCTCTAGAACTGTGAGAAATAAATTTCTGTTGTTTATAACCTCACTAGTTTATGGTATTTTGTTATAGAAGACCCAAAGAATTAAAACCAATGCAATCTGATCAAGAAGAAGGGTGAGGATCCCTTTTTCCCCCTTGCTGTGTTGTGATATTCTTGAGATAGGGTCTTGTTATACAGTCTACAGTGGTCTGGGACTCACTATGTAGCTTAGGCTGGAATCAAGTATGCTTCCTGTTTCAGCCTCCTGAGTGCTGGGATTGTAAGTGTGGGCCACCGTGCCTGGCTTCCACACTTCTTCCTTGTAGTAAAATTTGCCTTTGGATCACATCTGGTTGCAGCTTTCTGGCTACATTGTCGGTGCTTTCTCAGCTGGGCAGGACTCTTGTATCTGCTCTCTGTATGTTCCAGAACTTGTGGGTACCTGGGGCATTCCCCAGGTTTTGTGCAAAATCAGGCACTACATATTTAAGGAACAAATTAAAGAGAAAATATACTTTGTTGTCATTGTTGAATACATACTGTATTTAACTTCTTTTAATCCCAGAGAAGTGAAATGCAACATCTGTTTGAGTTCACATAACATCCAAAGACTGACAACTCAGAATTTCCTAAGTAAAGTCATTTTAAGGCACTCTGCAGAGCCAGCTTTCATCTCTCCCTTCATTGGGTTTTTCTCCGAACTGTAGCAGAATACCTGGTTTCTCTTTCTTCAAAGTGATACACACATGCTCATGCGCTTAACCTGCTCTTCTGTCCTCGACAACACTGACAAACAGCACAATTCCAGGGGGAAGCAGGGAAGGATGGACATCCAGAGGGGCAGGGAAGGAGAGAGCAGAACGGACACATATGAGCAAGTTAACAGACGTGGCAGTAACAGAAAAGAGAAGGAGCAGGAAGGAATTGGAACAGAGTGGGGTAGACCAGATGGCTGGTGCTCAGTGAGAAATAGGCTACATTACCCAATGAGGTTTAAATTAATTTAACTCCTCCCCCATTTTTAAGAATAGGGCCAAGGTCAAGGGAGGTATCTTAAAATTACGGAATACCTGTATCAGTAAGTGTGCTTGCTTGCACCCACGTGCTTAGGAAGGGCTGATCTGAGGGCCGTGACGTGGGGGCTCTGAAATGCCCTTCTGATAAAAATAAGCTCCCTTATGGGAGGCCACTTCTGTGCCTGGAATTTCCACCACTATAGCTCTCTTCTGGATTAAGGCATTATCTATAGCCCCTTTAAAACATGGGAAAGTAACGCTTAACTCTTTAGCACCCCCTGCTGAGTTGCCACCTGTCAGAGAGCAGGACCCTGAGAGATGAGGCTTGGGGCGGGGACATACTGACTAACAGGTACTAGGATAGGTGGCTGGTGGTATGAGTGAAGGCTGGGGAGGGGCTGGGCAGCTGAGCGGTACAACACGATGCTTGCCCTTGGAAAGTACTTAGAGGGAGGAAGGGGTAGCAAAATGAGTTCTTCTCACATAACAGGCTTTAGGCACTGTGTGTGTGTGTGTGTGTGTGTGTGTACTGTGCCCATCCTAAACACAGTACCACTCCACTGAGTGAAAGACAGCTAAGTCCTCAATTGCTTTCACGGCAAATGTTGCAATCAGCTTCCTGCATAGTGTAGAGCTGGACACTAAATGCACATGTACACACACACACACACATTTACTCACACTCAGCAGTGTGCCTCTAATAAATGTGAAGGGTGAGAATGCCTCTTCTTAGCCATCTAGAATTTGGATGTGGGGTGCCCCAAGTCTTTTGGGGCAAAAGACTTGGTTTGGGGACAATGGGACCACTTCTTTGGTCACCAGGAGACCTTTTATTGAGATGGCTCTGCAGAAATGGCTAAGCCTTGGATTGTAAAGACTGGCATGTTCCTTACCATTAGGACTGGGACTTTGAGACAGGAATGTCAATAATGTGCCCTTTTCAACTTCTAGAGTTTGGAGGACTGGGGGAGGTGTAGGTGGAGATAGAATCTAAGCAGAGAACAGGTTTCTGCTCCTAGAAAAGCCAGAAGTCACCTCCTGGGAGCAGGCCCCACTCTTAGCATTTGGCTCCCGGGACTTGCCACTGTTCCAGGGATCTGCCAGGGAGGTCAGCTGGAGGAATGGGAAGAGGACTCCAGAGGAAGCTTGGGAATGACAGGAGGATGGGATCGGGAGTGTGGGAAGGGTGAAGGACAGAAGACACTGGAAATACTTCTTACCCCTATTTTCACATTGGAGTTATCTGGGGGAACTTACAAAAAGCATGGATGCCTGACCTCTACCCTTGCAAATTCTGGAAATTCTGTTGTAACTCTTGGAGAGAAGATCAGGCATGGATACCCTTTCCAGCTCCTCAGAGGATTCTAATGTGCATCTGGTGACAAATATGTGGCCCCCAAAGTGGGATGAGGACTGATGCTTAGGTTGGAGTTGGAGGCCAGGCCCCACCCGAGTCAGAGAAATAGGTGAAGGGGAGGAGACATACAAGGGGAGTGGGCTGGGGGAACTCAGAGCTTCAGTCTTGGTATCCAAGCCTGTGCTGATTGGCGTGGCGGTTTTACAGCCCTTCTAGCTGGTGGTTTCTAATGCCATTTCTGTTTGAAGAACTTGGCTGGGGTAGAAGTGTTTGGGCAAAGGAGAGGCTTTCCACTCATTTTCCTGTATCTTTAAAGAGGAATCATTCACTGTGCTCTATGGGGCCAAGAAGACAAATTCTGGGGTTGATGCTTCGAAGATGGAAGTAGATTTTCTGTTGTCTAATAAATACATATTTCATAAATAAATTAAACCAGTAGGTATGCCAATAAATAAGCAAATCAATAAATAAAACAGTGCACAATGTTTTTGTTCTCTTAGGGTAGTTCTCTGCTTGCTCACTGATCCTGAGGATGCACACTCTGTCCTTGGCCACCCGAAGGCACCCGGCCTGGCCATGGTAGGGGAAAGCGCTGCTTTGGCCCTGTTTCTCCAAGGACTGGAGACCTTAGAGAAAGCACAAAAGACTATTAACACTAGCCGCCCAGGTGGAATGGGAGGAGAGGAGACACACACATTGCTGTTTCCCACCCAAGAGTGGAGGGACAGGACGCAGGGTTTAGGAACCAAGGCTGGGCCATGTTAGCTATTTGAAGTCCAGGTTGACCAAGTCTTTGTCCTTGGGAAGCTTCACTTGGTGGGCCTGGGAGAGACTTGAGGTCTGGATCCACCCAATCTTTTCTACACACAAAAAGATATGGCAGGCACAACCCCACCTCAACATAGCTCCCCACCAGCCAACCAGCCAGCCCAGCTGGGCATATGGTAGGGTGGACAGGAAGTACTGGTCACGGGATGGGAGGGTGGTGAGGAGACAGGCAGGATGGCACTCGATTTAAAGGAAACCAGCTGTCCAGGGCTTCAGCTTCTGGAGCCACCAGCCAGTGCGCATTTCCTCCTCCTCAGTCTCTGCCATGTGGTTCTGCTTGCTGGGCTTTGCCTTGTCCTACTAGGAGACCTGTATGTGGACACAGAAACACGTAAACAGAGCAGGCATTGAGACAGTCACCAAAGAAATGCTATTCCTTCATATTTGGGCTTCATAAAGAGACTTCAAGGGTATAACTTGGAAATCTTTTACAAAATTTTGAGTATTTTCATATGCATATATGACCCTCTAGAAATAGGGTCTCTTTCATCTGGTTCTTTAAAAGGATTAAAATAATAGTAAAGGATTCTAAGTCATTTATTTATATGTGCAACCCATTTGCAAGACATAAAAGGCCCTACAGAAATGGGTGGGGAATCTATACTACCCGCACCCATGGTCTTGTTTCTTAGGTGCAAGGCACAAAGAAATCTGGGGCATCTGATGAGCAGAGATGTGGAGTCTCACCAGTAATTCTGTCATGGGCACATGTGCCAAATGCGTGGAAACTTGCTTCTTGTGTTTTTTTTTTTTTGTTTTTTTGAGACAGGGTTTCACTATGCAGTTCAGGTTGACCTTGAAGTCACTTTGTATCCCAGGCTGGCCTTGAACACAGCAATTCTCTTGCCTCAGCCTCCTGGAGGCATGCACCACTATGCCCGGACGGAAACCTGCTTCTGGGGGTATCTCCAGTGTTCAACCTGGAGTTGCTAATCAACTTTTCTTTAAAAAAAAAAAAGAATGTGCTGCCCCACTATTTTTTGTGAGTACTTCTATATGTTGTTTTATGTAATAGTTGTGACCCTAAACAAGTGGGTAAATCAAGTTCTTGTTATTAAAAATAAAGGGAAAACTGCGGGTGTATCTCAGCATTTGAGCACTTGTCTAGCAAGTATTTTTTAATGCATGAAGGGAGTTGATCTTAGGTGAAGCCAGCATTGGGCATTTGTTTTCATGATCATTTTCCTGTTTATCTTTGCAATTTTAATGCACTAGACTTACTTAACAAGGATGTATTGCTAGAACACATATGTTTTTTATGATGGCAAATGAAGGTACACTTTTTTTTTCACATTACATGCATGGTTTCATTTTTAGGAAGAAAAATCCCAAATTCTTATGGAGATGGCCAATAACACTTGTTCCAAAGGTCTGAAACTAGCTGACAACTCCGTTAGACACACAAAGGAGGAATTAGTCTGAAACATTCTAGAGAATGTTTCTCTGTGTACCCTGTGCCCTGGGATAGCTCTTTGGTGTCAGTAAATGCCAGTTCCCCTTCCTGTAATCATGAGACTGGTTAAACTGGTGAGAGGCACTGACTGCTAGACTTCAGCAGCCCTTGGTATCTCACACAGCAGATAAGGTAGGGACGGGAGAGGGAGGGGATATGGTGTGGGGCCACACGTGCTGAGGCCTTGAGCCAACCTCAGTCAGCTAACTGCTCACAGATAACACTGCGTACAAAAGTCACCTCTCCAGGACAACTGCTTTATATGGCTCTTATAGTCCCTATTGTTTATATGTATTAGACAACAATTATGCCTTTGGGTTAGCATATTTTTTGTTCAGAAAATATTTTCACAGCATGGTTGAATTCTATTAGTTTTCCCAAAGGAGGGCAAAAACCCCTGTATTCACTGTCAGTGTTTTGTGAAAGCCTCATAAGTTTGAGGAGGTGAATATGGTACTAAGAATGAGCTTTCTTTCCACTTCACAAAAGGAAAAGTGGAGGTGCCCAAGGTGACCTACATAAGACTTTCATAAAGTCGATTCAAAAATCAGGCCTCAGGTGTCTCTGTTCCCTTGGTAAGAGACCAGCATGGCAACAAGCATGGGGTTTGGTATACAGTGCTGGCTTGGGAATATCTACTTTACTGCAGACAAAAAGTTAAGATCAATTTTTGGCTGCAAAAAGTTTTTGGAAACCAAAGCTGAGTTTAAGGCTATTTATTCTCTTACAACAAATGCCCTATTTCTCAGCTAATGAATGTTTCCAAAGAAGGCATCTTCCTTTGTTTGGTCATGAATGGTTCATGGAAGCAGGTATTTTCTTGCTATTTAGGAAGACCAATTAAATTCTCTAGGTCAGACAGTGGATGATTCTTAGTTCCCTGGTGTGTGTGTGTGTGTGTGAGTGTGTGTGAGTGTGCGTGCTCAAGTATATACACAGGTATGCACACAAAGAGGTAGGTGGCGTAGCTTCTGTCCTTGCATTATACATGTGCAGAGTCTTTTTCCCTCTTTCCTAATTAATTAGAAGTAAGCGCTTTCCATAGTCCCTGGTATGGAAGGGAGCGAAGTGGGAAATAATTTAATTGGCTGTCTTTGCTTTCAAAGCCCAGTTTAATGAAATAGTTCTTAGCCCAAGAGCATGTATTATCTTTCCTGTTATTTTTCCAATTAACATTTCATTGGATCACATCTGTGCAGAATATTCTCATTGGTTTGAAGGGTGGGGGCAAAGGACATGAGCAGATGGAGGGATAACCAGCTGTCTCTTCCGTCCTGGTGTCGGGTGTATTAATGTGGCTGCTAGGTTCCCCCAATCCGTTTCCTGGCAAGAGCTCACAGTACTTGAGAGAAGTCCCTCCCTGTCACCTTTCCAGGAACTGGACCAGGCCAGTTACAGGCAGACTGGCAGAGGTTCTGAATAGAGAGAAGACTAAGAGGGTACTTGCAAGGCTCTGGACTCCCCTGTACTGTGCAACCCCAGGAAGGAAATGAGTGACTCCTGCAGCTTCCTTTGAGCATTATTTCCCTGGGCTGAAGATGTGGCACATGGTGATCCCCTCCCCTCATATAAAGCTGTTGTGAGAACAGGGATTTAGAAGGCTCCCCAATACTCTCCTTACTCTTCTTATGAAGAAAGGAGCAGGGTTGAGAGTAGGGGTGCAAATCAGGCACCGAGGCACATACCCGAGGTGTCTGGCTCCCACAGGGGCATGCGATGCCGGGCTGCTGCCTGTGCAGCCCTGAGAGCGAATGCTTCTCACATGGTGCATCCTCAGTGCCTCACTTGACTTGCCCTAGTCCTAGGCCTGGCATGCAGGAAGGCATCCTGGCCTGCTTTCTATCTCCTCCCTGAGACCAGCCCTACAGAGATGCCGCCATTTAGACGCTTCATAGCACTGTCTGTAACCCTCACCACCCCTGGTGAGGTCTGTGAGCCGCTGGGCCTTGAACGCCTCAGCATCACCCTGTCACTGCTCTAATCCTCTATCCCCGGGCATTTCCTACCAAACACCCAGCCATGCTCAGTCACAGCCTGCATCCGTCTCCTGGGCTCACGGAGCACAGATGTGGGCCTGGAGGAGAACAGAGGCTCCTGCTTGGCCACACTGCCTGCTGCCTGAAGAGCTGGGGAAAGGGGCTGGCTGGTCAGGTGCTCTCAGGGACCCCACTCCAGCCCAGCTGGAAAGAGGCACAACTGGGGGTGCAGAGACAGTGAGGGCAAACTGCAGGGGTTTAGGGAAAGGGAGTGTAACCAAATAGGCCAACAGCATGGGAGATAGCCTGGGGTGTGCGCCAGGTGACTAAAGCATGTCCTCATTTTTTTGTACTCACATGACATCTATAATGCCACTCCCAAACTGTGAGGTCCCAGCCCAAATGACAGGAAGTCAGGCCAGCAGAAATCCACATAAAGCCCTGAGTACCTAGGATTTTTCTTCTCTCTCTCTCTGGCCTGAGCCTGCGACAGGAAGAACTAGCTGGTCCCTGGCTGGTTCTGCTAGCCACTTAGACTCAGCAGACTGTGCTGGGATTTCAAGCGTGGCCCACGGCTGAGGCCCAGGCTCCCCTCTGCCTTTCTCTTGGTGTTCCCGTTAGGACTTCTTTCCTGAGCTGCTTCTGCAGGGCTGCCCAGCGATCACTTTCCTCCACTGCTGCAATGTTTAGGCCTCTCTGGCAAGGTGGTCTGAGGTAGCCAAGCCCAAACCCACCACCCTCCGGGGCCAGCATGGATGGGTTTTGGGTGGCCAAGTAGAAGGGACCTGAGGGCCTGCAACCAGCTCTACGCCCTGTGGCTCTGCCAATGTGACAGTGTCATCTATCGGGTAATGCTGTAGACAACTTGGACACAATTTGACTGTGCCTTGATCTGTTGGGGGTAGGTTCATATGGTTGGGGCAGCCATGCCACCCCATCTCTCAGACACTATAAAAGTGTCTGACAATGACCCAATAAATAACCTTGGCTGTCCTCTGGCCACTGAGCCAGCAACTCTCTGGAAGGCCTTCCATGGGCAGATGTCCTACCAGGGAATGGAACCAGATGTCCTCAAGATCGCAAAAGAAATTAATGGCAGTAAGACTCTGAGGTAAAAATATCTGTGTGCAAGGAGCTGGCTCACTCAGCTCCCTTTCTAAGGATCATTCAGGCTTAATTATAGAGTTCAGGCGTTCACTGGGCTTTTGATTAATTTTCTTTTCAGCTTGAAAAGTGTGTGAGTGTGGTGGGTCTTTGTGTGTGTGTGTGTGCGCGTGCGTGTGTGTTTACATCTTTCTTTGCAACTCAGTTGGGAGCTGGCTCCGGCAATGTTTAATTGTGCCCTCTGTTCTAACAAGAATGTTCAATATGCCAAGCTGGGCTGGGAAAGCCATTGTTCCCCTGCTTCCCCCCACAGGCTATGCCTGCTGTGCTTAGCCATGGCGAAGGCAGGGCCTCCCTCAGCCAGGACCTCAGCTGTGAACACACGCTTTCCTCCTTGGTTTTGTACCTGTGGTGTGAGGCCAGGAGAGCAGATTTTCTACTCTGCTAATTACTAGTACTGTGCTGGGGGCTGCCGAGTGACAGCCAGCTCACCCACATGGTAGCCCCTGACAGGCATTCCTCTAGGCTAATCTCCCTGGGGATTCTAAGGCTCTCTGAACAACAAAGTAGTGTTCATTCTCTTATTTTTAGCAAGTCCGCTTGGTAGATAGGTAAGGATTGGTAACTAAGTGAAAGCAACTTGCTTTCTCCTTTTGTCTTCTGTGCTTCCTAGACAGGAAGGAATTAAGAAGCAGCACCCCACAGAGGAAGTGTATGGGATTTCAAGCCAAGTTTCGAGCCCAGTTTGAATCCTGGCTCTTGACATTTTTGTGTGTTTATGGATATGTCACAATCTCTTCTGATCACAATTTGCCATCTGTAAAATGGAGAGTAATAACAACCCAGTATTACACTTTTTATAAGATTAGCTGGGGTAAGAAAATGCACTGAAAACCTTATATAAAATATTTTATGAATCATAATTCTTTTATATTACTCAGGACTGCTGCTTTTTTTTTTTTGTTTTGTTTTTTTCCTTTTGTACTGGAGATCAAATCCAGGGCCTTCACACTGAGCTATATCCCCAGTCCTTTTTTAATCTTTAAATTCTGAGAGAGGGTCTTGCTAAATCCCTAAACTGCCCAGATTAGGCTCAAAGTCGTGATCCTCTTGCCTCAGCCTCCCAGAGTGGTGGGATTATAGGTTTGCACCACCATCCCTGGTTTACAGCCTGATTTTGACCTTTGGGATATTATTCCCAGCAGAGGGAGCTCTAAAAAGTTCCAGGAAACAGGAGGCAGAAAGGAGACCAGCCTCTTTCCCATTTACTGTGGGCCACAGCAATGACCTGGGAATACAAAATACTGCCAACAAAGACCCCAGATTAAGGGTTCAACCCTCAAACAGCTGTCACAGGTAAAAGGAAATCTGGAACACTCACTTTGTGACATAATAGTAACAAGGGGTTTCTCTTGTTCTGTAAAGGCTGGATCTAATTTTCTGTATTTTTTGGGCTAATTGACTCAGGGTAAATGGTTCAGTGATGACAGTGTTGTGGCTGGAGATAAAGCAAAGCTCTGGGGCCCAGGTAACATGACAGTACCTTGAGTTGAGGTCTAGGAGACCTCAGGCCTGCTGCTGGCCTTATGCTGATTAGGTATGTGACCCTGAACAAATTATCTAATTTATCAGGGCCTCAATTTCTTTTGAGATCGTGGACTAACAGATCTCAAAGTTGACCACATTTAATCACTTAAGAACTGATGAAATGCTCTGTAATGCACAGGACTTCAAAACAAGACCCCATGTATGTGTACAGAATTCAAGTCTAATCCTGAGACTCCCCAATTACAAAACATAAGCCAATTGAATCCCAAGCACTTGCAGGGTAAGGCAGGGGATGGGAAGATGGAAACCCCCACAGAGATTTCAAGGTCCGCGCTCCCTTGTTAGAGAGCCTTTTACTTGACAATGTTCTGACCCAGCCGAAAGGCAATGATCCACAGATCACTGGCAGAAAAGGAGTCTTCTTTCTTGGAAAATAGTAACTGTAAAATAATCAGTTACAAGGTAATAGAATTGCTCTGCCAGGCTGATTCCAGAACTGAGAAATCTAATTGTAGACTTCTCAATAGTATCAATGACAATAATTTTAACGCATATTTGCACAGTGCTTTTGAAGGACTTTCCCATCTATTTTTCCCCTCATTTTTCAATTACATAATTTCCCAGAAAGCTGCTTTGGGTAATTTATGAAAAAAACTCTAAAAAGGTATAATTTTTTTTCTGGAGGAATGAGTCTAGCTAAGTACGCTCCACTTGGCTTAAGTATAGATATGTATTTAATAAATACAGATATATCTTTGAAAAGGTTCTATTATGTATAAATGTAACTGTTAGGTCATTTCTAATAGGCTAAGGAAATTTGAAAACTTGGGTAAGATTTTGTAACATAAATTTTTTCTTATTGATCATTAAAATTTTGGATTTTTGAAAACCACATTTTCTTAAAGTGAGACTAGATGGATTATATTTCAGGATCAGTATCCATTCCCCAGAAACTCTAAAGATGGCATCTAATTCAAACTGTGGGAGAGACTGCTGTTTCTGATGTCAATGTGGACAAATGAGCAGATTTATATTTTCTGCCTTGCAGCCCTCTGGGGCTACCTCTCTCAAAAAGAATAAGGAAACATCATAAGGGACAGGAATCCAAATGTAACAAGTGAATTATTTCTAAATGGAATGTCTCCAGGTCTTTTGCAAGGCACTGATGTGTCATTAATGTGTTGCTATAAATAACCTGCCATCAGCATCTAATCTATAAAAGAGTAGCTGATGGTTGGGGTGTGCAGTTAACGCTATGTAATTTGGAGTGGTCCTGTTAACTCTCTTATGTAAACAAGTACCATCCCTTGGGGCTAGAATTTGAAAGAAATTACATTAAACTACATTTTAAATAAGAGTTATGAACATGCCTGCTCACTTGTGATTCTCCATCTCCAAGCTCCAGTAGAAGACAGATCTTTGGAACCAACCAAGGGACTGTACTTGCTCTGAACTTCAGCTCTCTCACTTCTAAAATTAGCCTTGTAGTAGTCACTCATTAAATGCATGCCATTATGAGAATTTTATAATTTTTTGCATGGGGAGTTTGAACAAGTTCTCTGTGTTTTATGTATCTCTCTCTCTCTCTCTCTCTCTCTCTCTCTCTCTCTCTCTCTCTGTATGTGTTATAATTTTTCCTAGTGAAAATAAAGGGAAAATCTCTCTTTTGGGACTGTAGTTTAAGTTGGAAGAGCTGAAAAATTCTCATTGTAAAGACTGGAAACTCCTTAATGAATTTTATATTGGATCCACTAAAGGAAAACTGGCCTATCACCCTTATATTGGCTGGATCTCAGCCATATCAGCTTGCTTAATGTAAATAGCTCAGATTTTCAGTAAAGGACTTTAAAGTTAAGCCTTAGGAAGCACTTTCTTTTTCACAAATGTTCAAGCTGTGAAAAGATCTAAAATAAATGGATATGCACAGTACATGTGCTGTGTATGCAGAGGCTGCAGATATATATTCAGGGGTTGCTGGCAGATCTGCCATTATTATGCTATATGCATCCTGGTGTGTGTGTGTGTGTGCGCGCGTGTGTGCGCGCATGTGTGTGTCAATGTCTGTTTTATGTGTTCCAATTATTCTGAAACTAAAAACAGAAAAAAAAAGAATGAAAATGCCATTCTTATTTGCTGAAGTGTTCTTGAAACCCTAAATGGATTATAGGCCTTTTTTTTTGTAAAATCAGGGCTGGTGATGGGAACAGAATAAGCAGCTGTAAACAAAAAATCATAATTTGGCTATCAGTAAAAACACGGTGAGGGACCCAAAAATAGCTACTGCAGAATTCAGGAACTATATATCCAAATGCTGTGACTAAAAATACTTTGAACATGCAGTCTTTCTGGAAAGAGGTGGGTAGATGGAGCCAGCAAGTCTCCTTAGGTTAGTTTATGTCAGCACCTCGGATAGTTCCCAGAAGGTTTTTCTCCCATGTTCCTCCATTCCTATGTGTTCACAATGATGATCAATTAATAAATGCACAAGTATTAATTTGTGACAACTTACTCTTTCCTTTCCCCATCACCCGTTCTTTCACCACCCCACTGGCATCCTACCCATTTTCCCAGCAGTCCCCCCGCTACCCAGTCAAACAACAGGACTATCTTACGAACATCTGGTATAGATGTTTTCACTCCCAGTTCTAATTGGTTGGGAAGCAGCATTCGCCACAGGCACTGTTTAATTTCATTTCCATCCCCTGCATCTCACAGGAAAGAAATGGTCAATAGTTCAAATAAAAGAATCATCCTGGTCAGCTCCAAAATATGGCTACTTGCATGGTAATCACAGCAAGTCTGTCAAATCAGTGATTTCTTTATTCCTAAAAGGAAAGGACGTTTCCTAAGGATTATGGTTCTACCACCCAAGGAGCAGCTGTACTCTTCACAAGTAGCTGCAAAGGCTGGCAAACCAAGAGGTCTGCTTTGGCTCAGAAACTCAGTTTGGCTCCTGCCACCCCTGGAAACCTCCCTGCGGGTCTCAGTGGCATGTGCTCCACACAGTCAGGCCAGTCCGCTTCTACTTAGGAGGGATCACAACCAGAGGTGGCCCCCTCTTGGGCCTCCACATGAGGACTTGGGCATCGTTGGCATTGGGCTTCACTAGTGCATTTGGGGGAATGGGTTCCATCCGGCTCAGGATCCGGGGCTGCTCCTGCTGAGTCCTGCCCACCAGCCTGGCCCGCTGCCCCAACAGCTGGAGAGGGTCCACCTCAATGTCCACCCTCATCCTCCACTTGATGGTCTGCAGAATGATCTTCTCTTTTGTGGTGGTGTTCATGGCCACCAGCCAGGTAGTGAAACTTTGGTCCCTCTTGATTCTTGTGAGCAGTGGCACATTGCTGTCACTCACTGGCACTGCCCATGTCACGCTAGGGTAGAAATTGTCATTCATGCTGACGGAGAACCTGGAGATCTTGTTGGTGGGGCCAACCAGGGTCACAGTTTCTGTGGTGTTCCCATACCAAGGGTAGCTCACCCCATCTGAGTCACTGATGGCTTTTACTCTCCCTTCCCTCAAGTCAGGCAGCTCCCAGCTGGACCTGGCAAAGCAGAAGAGATGCACAAGAAAAGAAGAAGCTGAATAAGTTTTGCTCAAGTCAAAGAGGCACCCACCACATACTAATGCAGATAACCTGGGTGAAATGAGAAATTCAGAAGTCAATTTGAGCCACAATAGTTCTATGTTGTGCTGTTTCAGGACTAAAAAGTGAACAAATCAAAACAGAAATAAAGCAGCAATGCCAAAACAAGTTAAATAAAATCATCATTGACCCAATTGGAAGGAGAAAGCTCAGAGGCAGTTGTGAGATAACAAAGAGGGACTAACCAGACAGGGTGACAGAGATGAGCAGCTTGGAGGCATTCCACAGCAGGAGTCACTCGCAGGAGTATGAGGGTGTACAATTTTGTTTTTTTGGGGGGAAGAACTGGGGATTGGAAAGTGATGTGCTTGATAGCAAGAGTATCAGGCAAAAAGGATAGTAAAAGGAGTCAAAGGTATACTAATTTCTTAGAAGAAAAACACAGTAGTAGAATTTGTAGTAATTGAATTTCTAGTAGCTTTAAGGAAATTCAGTGCTTAGAAAAATGAAAATGAGATGCTGGTCATTTCTGTAAACCACCTGGCTTGAGAATACTGCACTGCAGGCTGCCACATGTGGTTCTGAATACTCTGCTCTCCCACTAGCTTTGGAAACCTCACTGCTGAGTTTGGGAAGCTCACCATTTGGGGCAGCTGCCTGCTCTATCTGGTTCTCCCCTAACCTTCTACAGAATGAGGGAGGAGGACCTGTGCCTCACTCTCAGCCCGTGTTTTGTCCCCCTGCCACAGACTGTTGCACGTAATAATAAGAGCAACGGCTGATATTTATGGGGTGCTTTTCTCTAGTCCAGTCACTGAGCTAAGTACTTTATGTTATCTGTTAATGTTCAAGCTATTTCACAATATAATGATTTTATTTTCACTTTCACATGAGGGGATGGCGACATAAAGATGCTGAAGGAACATGCCAAAGGTTCTACAGATTGTACGAGGTGGAGCTGGGAGTTGCTTGACTCCAAAGTCTATGTGTTTGGCCACTGTGTCACAATACCTCCCCCCAAATACCCTTACGTGGAGTGGCAGGGACTCAGGTTGTCTAATGAAGCAGCAGATCCCTGGGGCTGCTATGAAGGGTTGGACTTGACTATAATTGAGGCTTTCTTCATATTTCTACTTCTGGTATGATGCTTGGTAATAATACATAAGAATTTAATAATCGAAGAAAGAAACAAGACTGCTTAATTCATCAGCTAAGAGATGGTGGCCTTGTGTGCTAAGTTCTTTCTTCTAGGAAGCATCGGATGATCCTGCAGGGCTTTGTCCAATGGGCTAAAAGGGAGCTGCATAGTCAAGTTGATGCCGACACTCAGCTCTTAATATCACAAGGGGACATGGAGACACTAACGGCCACTCCCACCTGGCCCCCACAACACTTCCTAGTGGCGGCCTGGCCCACCTGGGGAAGAGATGAGCTCATAGCTGCAGGAGTCTTCTCTCCTGTCTTCATGTCCTGGGTAACTACTGAGAATAACTTTAGTGTCTCATGTTTGGCAGAAACGAAGTAACAGGAGTTGACCTGATATAGATAAAGAGATCTTGTTGTGTTACACATGCTGGTGTATCTATGCCAGGGCCAGCTCCCAGATAATTTGACTGCCATTTCTTACAGTACAAAATGGTGTAGGTGTTGTTTGGGTTTGACATAAATTATATGAGGATTAATGGTTGGGAAAAGACGCAATGTGACCAGAGTAGGGTTATTGTGCTCCGCATTTATTTTGTAAGTTGCCTAAACCCTATTTTTATTTTGGTTCTAACCAAGCCCTGCAGACCTTTGAGACCCTTTGTGTGAGGGGAGGACAGGCACTCTCAGCAGGGCTAGGTGTACTTCTGCAATGCTACACGCAGTGCCAACAACTGTGGCAGAAGGCCTAGGGGATTTAGCTTCAAGTGGATGCATTTCTTATTCTTTTACAGCATTGTCCTTTTCACAACTGGCTACCTTGCTGGCCCCTACAGTTATTTTTATCTGTAGAGACATTACAGTTCATATTTTTACCACCATCTTCTTGCCCAGAGCTGGGCCCAACATCTAGAGGTCAGTGGGGTAGAAAAAGAACAAAATTTAGGTTGTTCTCAGTATCTTGAAAGAAGAAATTGAGCTAATACAATAAAGGTGCAGTCTTTTGCATGTGTCAGGAGCAAAAGAAGAGACTTTTTTCTTGATGATTCTTTGGAACAGAGAAATACAATACATTTCTTCACCATCACATCAGAACAAAGACATCAGGCTGACGGCAGTCCTTGGCATTGTGACACTGGGGGTCTACACACTGCTATCTTTCTGCAGTTACTCTCTTGGAAATCCTTTGAGTCTGAGGCATGCTCAGACTTTTCCACAGCCCCAGGAACCCAAGGTCTACATCATTAAGGGATGGCTTGATTTTGGAAAGAGTCAAAATTCATTATGATTTAAGTTTAGTGACCAGGGAGTAGTTTTCTTTTAGAAAGCACGTTTTTATTTCTCTTATGAAAATTCAAAACTAATGTGTAGCACTTAGTGGCTTTTTTCTTTTTTCCAAGAAAAGTTGTGCCTAGAAAAGGGGTGACTGTGTAGGTAGGTGACAAAGTAAATGACTTTGCTAATGGTTTGCAGTGAAGTCTCTGAAAGAATGATACCAGGAAGGAGCACTCAATGGCCTTAGCATGGGACAATTTTGAGTAAGATGATGAAGTCACTTCAAATTCCACACAGCACACCCTGAACTCATTCTCCCTTCTATTTTATTTTATTTATTTTTTTTATTGGTACTAGGGATCGAACTCACAACCGCACGCTTGCAAGACAGGTGCTTATGCCGCTGAGCTAAATCCCCAGCCCCTCATTATCCCTTCTATAAGTCAGGACCTCTGCCTTTGTGTTTGTCTGCCAGGCCAAAAGTGAAGGTCATCTTTGGCTTTTCCGGTTCCCTCACCTGATATCCCAAAGCTGTTGTATCTCTGCATCCTATGAACTTTGCCACATACGTAGTGTTTAAACTTATCTCCTCTCCATCCAACTCTCACTGGCTTTAATCCAAGCCCTTAGCATCTCTTACCTTGTCTGCTGTCATGGCCCAAACTGGTCTCCTGCAGCCAATCCTGATTCTTTCAAATTCATCTCTTGGGCTGCACAAGAATTCCAATGTACAAATCCCTTCTCTATAGAAAGCCCTCTGAAGGCTTCTCTGGATATCACCTGTGTCATCCACAGGATCAAGTTCTAGTGCTTTACTCTTTAAATTTATACTGTGGGTTTCTCATGAGACAAAATGAGTGATAAATTTGTCTTTCTGATGTATTTTAGTTAAAATTACGGCTTCAAGGTGCATCCAGTTTCCTACAAAAGACTCACATTTATACTTCTTTATGGCAAAGTAGCACTCCTTTGTGTATAAATACCACATTTTCTTTATTCATCCATCTGTTGATGGACATATATGTTGTTTCCAAGATTTAGCTATTATAAATTTTGCTGCTATAAATGATATGCATATATCACTGTAAAAAGATGGCTTTACCTCTTTTGGAAAGATACCTAGAAGCGGAATAGCTGGGTCAAATGAAATTCCCATCTTTAGTTTTCAGAAGAGTTTCCATTCAAGCTCTTTAGCAGGACAGACTTGCCTCTTCCTGACCTGCTCTCCCCCAACACGCCGTGCTGTGCTCACCTCTGCCTCTTTGCTCGTACGCCGCCCGCCGCCCATAGCGCTCTCCCTCCTCCTGAAGTAGCACTGCACCATGTATCTAACTACTCATGCTCTGACAATCACCACAGGAATCACCTCTTCTAGGAGGCCTTTCCGTCCATATATAATTATAATTATAGTTATAATTATGCATTTATATGCCTGTTTTCCCCATTACTGGATGATTTTCTTGAGACTGTGACTTATTTTTGAATCAGTGCCTAGCACATTGCTGGTACATAGCAAACCATAGTAAATCTTTACTGAAGGAATAAATATTTCACTTGAATCACTTTTATGCCTATATATCTGGGGTTTAGCAAAATGTGTGTACAGAGAAGTGGTTTATCGTCATTTTACACTTTATACATTTGCTCACCTTAGGAAAAAATAATATCTATTATTCATTTAAAAATCTATTATTAGGCTAGCATTATGCTTTTGCACTGAAAACTATCCCGGAGGTGGGGGTGGGCACACTGAGATATAACTGAATAGTTGCATGTGTTTGCAGATGCCTATAATCCTAGCACTCTGGGAGGCTGAGGCAGGGTGACTGCAAGCTCAAGCCTAACCTGGGCAATTTAGTGACTCAGTGAGACCCTATCTTGAAATAAAAAATAAATGAAGGGTCAGGGTCTGTAGCTCAATAGAAAGGCCTTGGGCTCAATCCCACAAACAAACACACACTTGAGTGAATCAGTGAGCATAGATATATTTTAGTGATTTTCCATGTTACATCTACACGCAAAAATGAGTGGCACAGACCCCAAATAATACAGAAGTCTGAGACGTGGGCACCCACACAGGCTGTAGCAGGAGGAAAGCTTTGTGGAGAAATGGGTTACGGACATCCTGTGGTGGGAAGTTCCACCACGGGCCAATGTGTGGCATCGAGCATGAACATGGACTTTCCAGGAAACAGAGAGGAGACCAGTTGGGCCTACAGTGAAATTTGGAAAGGTGAGAGACCAATCTGGTGGACAGAGAAGTGTCATCTTGCATAGTGCCTTTGAAAAGGGGCTTAGGCACGTGGGCTTCATCCTAGAGGTGGTGAGCATGGTGATGCCCCGGGAACATGAGTAAGGTGAAAAGGAGAATCTGAGCACTGGAATGAGGAAATGAGGATGGTTAGATTTGTCACACTCCAAGTAACCTTTAACAAAGCCTTCATCTAGGCTGATGGCAGAGGAGACAGAGACCACACATAAGAGAGCTACTAGAAAAACAGATGCCCTAAGGGTTGGCAGCTAATTTGCCTAGAGATAAAATAGTAGGTATAGTAAAAGAGTCACCCAGAAAAACTTAAGCATGGTTAAGTGTGATAGATACGTGTTTACAAAATTATTCACAGAAGCCAAGTTGTAGTGTCACTGTTTTGCCTAACATTCTGCACAGTTCAAGAACCACCACCAATGGTGTTTCATGGTGCAAATCTGGAGAGTGAGGATGGAGAAATGTTTGTCTTTGCATTCTCTGCCCACATCATGGATTCAGGCACATGGTACATGCATACTATTCTTGTTTCTTTCTCCTATATCTCACTGTTGCCTTCTTGGCTTCTTTTGCTTCATATCTCCTCCTTTCAACACTGGAGGGTCCAGAACTCACTCTTCCATTCTTTTCTATATTTCCTTAGTGATCTCCTCTGGTCTCACGGTTTTAAGTATCATTCACACTCTGATAATTTCTAAATTTATAACTCCAGTCTGGATTGCTCCCCTGGGTTCCAGATCCATATACTCAACTGCCCACTTGCAAAAAACTCAGGAGTCACTACTGACCATTCTCGCATTACCAATCAGTAAATCCTGTTGACCACATTAAATACAAGCTGTGATCAAAACACACCATGAATGTTTAAATTTAAAAAACCCATGTGTAACAGTAAAAGACACATTGTCATTAATCTCCCTCAAGATTCTCCCTCTGCTTCGAACACACTGATCTCACCATTCTTGCCACTTTCTGAGGCAGTTCTGGAAGTTCTCTTTTGTGTCTTTAGTTGCACTGCTTGGGTGCCTGGATGTCTTGAACTGACTCAAAATGTTTACTTTTTCATAGTCATTGTGACTTAAGGAAGAGCCAGAAAGCACATGGTGCCAGGTCCAATGTAGAAGGTGAATGGAGACACACTGTAATATATATATGTGGCGGAAATTACTATGAATGTTTTGATTCGATGTCCACCATTGAGGCAGCCATGAAAAGACACCTGTGAAAGAGGACTTCCAGAAAGTGGCAAGGACAATGGGACAAGTGTGTTCAAAGCCAGGGGGAAGATTCTGAGAGGGGTTAATGGCAATGCATCTTTTACTATAACACATTTAAAATTTTTTACTTAGACATTCACTATAGTATTTTTCCTTTTATTTATTTATTTTTTGCAGTACTGGGGCTCGAACTCATGACCTTGCGCTTGACAGGCAGGCGCTTATGCCACTGGGCTAAATCCCTGGCCTGGTTTTTTTTTTTCTTTTCTTTTAAATCACACTGTGTATATCTAGAATTCAACTATTTCCTACCACCTCCCTCAGTACAACCCTGGTCTCAGCTAGAATGATCTCTCCTGGATTGTTGTAGTAGTCTCCCTGCTAATACTTATGGCTCTGCCGTCCTGGTAATTTGAACATGGCAGCCACTGTGACCTTGTTAAGTATCTTTAAAATCATGTTACTTCCCTGCTTGAAATGTTTCCATGCCTTCTAAACCAGTTAGGAAATGCCAAAGTCCTTGAAATAGTCTATGGGGCCCCACATGATTTATTTCCAATTTCCTCTCTGATCCCATCTCCTGTTTTCTCCATCTTGCCCATTCTGGCCTCTAAACATGCCAAACAAACCCTCACCTAAGGGCCTTTGCACTTTCTTTTCATTTTCTCTGCAGGACTCTTCTCGCAGATCTGAAAGTCTGAAACAGTTGCACCTAGTAGGCTTCCGTCATCCTTGTTCTCCATGCAACTTTCGGTGGTACCACATTTAAAGCCTCCTGCCCAGCTCTCCTCATCCCCAGTGCTGCTGCAGTTTTCTTCATAAACGTTCTAACGTAGTATGTAATTCATTTACTTTGCTAATGGCCCGTGTTTCCTCATCTCACTTCTAAGAGGGAACTCCTAAGTAGGTAAGAACTTCCATGTTTTATTCACTGCTGTATTCCCAATACCCAGTTCAGGGTCTGGCACACAGAGGAGGTGAAAATTACTAGTCGAATAAGTAAATATTGAATTGGTCCAAAGTGAAAGATGTGAAGAGACCAGGATTTCAAGTTGGATGCTGCTGCTCCTATGAAGTTGATCAGACAGGTGGAACGGGTGTGAGGTTACTATATAGTTGGGCCTAGAGCTCAGGAGAAAGTCAGGGCTGGAGATCACAGGTCAGTCATGCACTGGTGGGAATCACTCGGTACAAATGTGCTGAGCAAGATATCTGAGCTGAAAGAGAGGTCCTGCAGGGCTTTCAATGGTTAGAGCCAAAGTGGAGTCTGAAAGGCTGAGAAGTAGCCAGTGAAAGAGGAGAACTAGTTTTCAAAGCCAAGGAATTTCAGGGAGTCAGCACTGTTGATGACACCAAAATGAAAAATTGAGGTTAAGAAAAAGGCCACGGGATTTGTTAATTATCAAAACAGCAGATAGACTAATGTGGGCCATTCTATAAGGCAGGGACCCCTAATCCTTGGGTTACGGACCTGTGTAAGTTCCTGTCCTGTTAGGAGCCAGGTCAAACAGCAGGAAGTAAGTGGCAGGTAAGAGAATGAAGCTTCCTCTATTTATAGCTGCTTTCTGTTGCTCAGATCACTGCCCAAGCCCATCTCCTGTCAGATCACCTGCAGTTTTAGATTCTCATAGGAATGTGAACCCTACTGTGAACTGCATACCTGCGAGGGATCTTGGTGGCTTGTTCCTTTGAATCATGCTGAAACCAGACCCTCCAAGCCCCTCACCCATGGAAAAACTGTCTTCCACAAAACTAGTCCCTGATGCCAACAGTGTTGGTGACCACTGCCTGAAGGAATGAACGAGCACAACAAAAAGGTGAGAGTTCAGCAAATGCCTTTCAGATAGCTAGGCAACGGAGGAAGAGCAATGCTACATATGGCTGTCCAGAGTATGACCAAGAGCAGGATTTCTGGAACCCAACGGCCTGGGCTCACCACCTGGGGAGGCCTCTGACTAGCGGTGTGAACTCACGAGTCCCTTGCTGCTTCCCCCACCCATAAAGTAGGTCTGATACCAACACTTGCTTGATCTACCTGGTGGAAGAATGAAATGAGAAGTGGGAAGTACTCAGCATAGTGTGTGGCCCGTAGTAAGGACAGAGGTGTGATGTGTGGGTTACAGAGATGGGATAGGGTGAGGAAATGAAGAAAACTAACAGTCGCGGATCCCTTCCTGGGTCTTCACTCCACAGCGATCATATGAGGCAGGAACTGCTACGCTTCATTCATACACTAGGAGAAGATCAGAGTAAAGGTCCCAAGGTAGACAGATACAAAGGGGCAGGGCCAGGGTAAGAAACTGGGTCTCTCACCTCACCCCGCCTCTACCGCTGTGCCACACTTGTGCGGACGCTGCCTTTGAAATCCTAATCTCCAGCTTCCTTCCTTCAAGTCTTTGGTGTGGCAAAGTAGCGAAACTGATCTCAGGAGGTGTGGGTGTGTGCCTCAATTGGAGAGCAGGCTGAAGAGCCAGGTGGGTGGCACAACCCTGTAATCCCAGCATTCCGAGAGGCTGAGGCAGGAGGATCTCAAGTTCACCCAAGACAACTTAGTGACTTAGACTGCCTCAAAATGAAAAATAAAACTGAGGCTGGAGATGTAGCTCAGTGTGAAGGCCCTGGGTTTAATCCTCAGTACTGTAAAACAAAACAAAACCCAAACTGGCTGACCTCAGGCAAGTCATTCTTCTCAATCTTAGGTTCCTCATGTGTAAAGTGGGTAGAAGGCTGACTCAGACCTCTGCACGTGAGAGCTATCAGAAGGATCAAATGAAGTGACAGTGCATGAGCGAACACCCGGTAAACCCTAACAACCTTTGTGAATAAATTATCTCACACCCTAGCTGCGCCCGCCCCGCAGTCCTCCTCACTGTGATAAAGTATTTCTTTTTTTTTTTTCTTCCACTTTGGACAATCAGCCACTGACCCAAAGCTCCCAGCTAACAGACTCGCCAAAGGGCCTAATAATGAAAACATTGATTATTGAAACTTTCATGCTTTCTGCATCTCATTTTTTAGAAGACAGAGGCAAATCTCAGTCATACCCAAATCTCACCACCTTAAGCATCTCATTCAAATAAGTGGTCCCTGAGCTAAAGTCCAGGCTTCATCCAGACTCAGCCAGTTCCCCCAGTGGCCATGATGGGCAGAGAGGCCTCTTGGCCAGGAGGCCATTTTGCCCTTCACAGCCACTGAGGAGGTGGGTGGAGGGGGTGGCAGTGGCATTCTGGGAGGTGGGGTGTTTTCAGACATGCAGGGTTTCACTGACACCAATGTCTCCGGTGGAGTGCGGGGAGGGGTATGGGGAGACCAGTCATGCAGCACTGGTAGTTTCAGGATGGCACTGTCCTTAAACCCAGGTGAGGGGAGTCCTGGCCTGGTCTTCCAGCTTCACCCTTGCCGGGATCTCCAAGCCATGCTCACTCTCACTGGGCAAGGAGCCCATGAGCTGAGGGCCGTGCCCCTTCTCCTGCATTACCCTCTGGCTACGTGGGTGCTCGGTATTCCCAGCCCAAACCCCTCTAAACAGGCTACCAGGATCCACATGGCCTTTTCCAGCCTGTCTCCCCAGAGTACGTCCACACCTTGGGCCCCAGGGAGGCCAGGGTGGTGCTGCCTGTCTGGCTTCTGCTTGGAGTGTGAGATGGATGATGGTACATCTCTCTCAACCTGGGACAGGGCCAGGGGGAAGAGAGATGGTGGGGCTGGGGGCCAGGATGGGCTCTTCCTGCCCCTCTATGGCACAGAACTTTGAGGTGGCCAAGAATTCTAAAGCTGAACCTCACCTGCAGGTTGTTATAAAAGGTATGTTTGCTTAGGTAGGAGAGGAGGATTCAATTCAGAGCTCTGCTAGTTTGACATACAACTTTTACATATGTATAAATGGGGTACCTGAGCCTTTGTATTAATATTTAGGAGCCCACATATTTTGGAGACAGGCAGAGGTGGGAGATCTGTGTGTCTAGAATCCCAGATAGCTATTAGATCTGGGATTTTTTTTCTTTTGTTATATGTATTGTACTCTCAATACTCACAAAGCACTTTCACAAACAGCATGACATCTACATCAGTGTCATGAGGTGGGTGTTGTCCTGTTTCCTGTCATACTGGAGGGGACTTGTTCCAGGTCATCCAGATACTGAAGGGCAGAACTTAGTGACAAACCCAGGATCTGATTCTAAGTCACGTGCTTTCCCATGGTGCCTCTTGGATACTAACAGGCCCCGAAGCCCTAAGAAAGGATCACAGTTACAAATGACATGAGCTGACCCACAGCGCAATGACCACGGCAGTTGTTAAAACACTGACATGGGTCGGAACAAGTGTAAACAGTCCCCCCTCCCAAACCTCCCCCTGGCTACCTTGGTTCTTCCGCAGCCTCCCTAAAACATTTTCCAAAATTCACCAATGAAAGGATTACAGCAGGCCCAGCAGGGGACCCAGGACCAAAGATGAGCACTGATAACATCATCTATCACTTCCTGTAACTTCCTGGATTCTGGCTCTGCTTGGAGAGTTTGTCATCTAATCCCTGTGTTGAGCCTGCCTTGCCTTACCTTTCCCTTTCCCTTTCCTTTCCTAGAGAAAAAGCAAAAAATAGAAATAAAAGTAAAACAGTTTCAAATCAGGCTAACAGCAGGGTAACAATTATGAATATAGTGCATATTGTTTTCTTCATAGTAGTTATACAGGGTGTAAGATATAGGCATGAAATATTGTCCAAACAATATTAGCACAAACCTTTCTTTTCAATGAACAAAGAAAAACTAGTTGTATAACTATCTTAACTGTGTTATGCATATATATATATATATATTTTTTTCTTTTCTCTTTCTTCCTTTCCCCTTTTCCCCATCAGTTTTGCTTTTCTTTTGAATAGGTAAATGGATACAACTTGAGATCATACTAATAAGTGAAATAGATCAGACCCACATGTGTAAACATTGTACTGTCTCCCTAGTGTGAGAAGTTGAACAAGTAAAAAATGATCCAAAATGCACAATAGATATTGTGAATTGGGGAGCCCGCCCTTTAAAGGAATACAGACCCTTGTGTTAGTTAACTTGGCTGTGCTTAGAGGGTGGGAGAAAAACATACTTTTACCTTCTTTCTTAATTTCCACAGCTGGAAACTAAGGAGTTTCCATTCATGGATTTGCAAAGTTTAAAGAGAACACAACTTCCTCTGAAACCCAGGCTTCTCTCCAGCACTGCGGAGAGTGATCAATGTGTTTCCTTCATGGAAGCCTCATACTTGGGGTCCTTTGGCATCTGCTGCACTTTTCCCTCCCAGGAGAGGCACTGTCGCTGATGTGGGCTGGTGGAGGAGGAGAAGAGGATGGAGCAGGTGGGGCTGGGCTCAGGGCTGGGCAGGGGCTGCAGCCAGAGGTGGGGTGGCAGAAGGGAGCTGAGCCAAGGTCTCTGTCACCCGGAGGCATGAAGTGCTCTGGCTCTGGGCGGCCACACAGCCCCTCAGACACCAGCCCCCAGCCCTGGCACTGGCACACGTCCTGACTCTCAGATGGCTTGCACCATGATTACAGAGTAAGTTTAAAATGAGGATTTTCCTCCTGCTGCACTGTTTATGTCAGGCTCTAAGAAGCCTGGAAATACTATCCTCCCACTTCTTCCTCCACCCCCTTCCTTTCTGACCACATCCTTCTTTTCTCTGGCACACAGGGAGGCATTTTTTCCCACTGTAGAAAAGATAATTCCAGTATTTTCCAAGAGCCACTGGTGCTGGGAGAGGCTCTGTGTTTCAGCAGAGACGTCTCCTGCCACACAGTGCGTGGTCTGTTTAGATGGATTCTCCAGCACTACAGACACCTTCTCACAACATATTTACCCTTCTCTACGTGGAGGTCAGCTCTCAGAGGCTTGTGTGGCTTCATTTCTATTTGACAGTCCTGTGGTCCTGGGAAGGTAAAGTCTGCAGAGCCAGCAGCCTTGCACACGGGGCACTCATGCCTGTAGGATGGTTGTGTAGACTCCGGCTGTGCCCCTCAGGAGGGTCATACCCATTGGCCATGGTCCCAGCCCTTTTAACCTCAGCAGGCACAAGTCCTTGTGCCAGGTACTGAGGGGTCTTTCCCACCCCCAAGGAGCTCACAGCCCACCTAAGGTGATGACCCAGATGCTCACCTATGGGAGCAAAGCACTTTTCTTGTGAGTGGGAGTGGAGATTAGGGGTTGCTACTGGAGAACAGGGTTAGAGGGGGACCCCAGGGAATAGCAGGACTCAACATAGGCTGCATTCCAGTGGAGATGGAAGGAGCGTGTGGTGACTCTGCCTTTCCCTCCAGGCTGATCCTCACCAAGCACTCTGTCCATATTTCTCTACTCTGCTTCCACAGGTGATCACAATTTGTCCTCTCTCTAGTGTCACAGCCACTATCTTGGCCAGCAACTTGCAACACCCTTTCCACTGGATCCCATGTACATGGCCCTCCCTCCCCTCTTCCCTCTTTTCTTTCCCTTCTCCTTCTTTTCCTCTTTCATTTCTTCCTCCCCTTTCCTCTGTTAGGATGGGGTCTTGTTCTTATTTTAGACTGGACTTGAACTTGTTATTTAGCTTGGAATTGGCTTGGACCCAAAACCCTCCTGCCTTCCAAGTATTGGGATTATAACTATGTATACCATGCCTATTACAAATGTGGTTTAAAACATAAATTGGCCCATGCCTCACTGCACTGAAAATCCTGCGATGATTTTCTAGGGTACTTAACAATAGCCATGTCGTGTCACTTGTCCTACTAGTTCTCCACCTTACTTCCACCATCTCCCCTCTGGCTCTATAGATTCCAGCAACATCAACTTTTCTTGTTCCTGAGCAAGAAAAGCTTCTTCTCACCACTGGGCCTGTGGACTTGCAGTCACCTCGGTCCTACTGCCCTCAGGTCTTCAAGTGCTAGGTTCCTCTACCCCTTAGTTTGCAGCTCATGATCACCTCCTAGGAGCTGCCTCCCCATCATGCAGAGATTCAGTGAGTTGCATGTGCCTGCTCCTCGCCTGTCTTCCCTCAACACTTGTGCGCCACGAGGACAGCTTGGCTGCACCACCAGCCACAGCTGCAACGACCCGGAGCAGGTGCATTCTCCAATCTGCTGTATTGAGCGCAGCCAAGGTTTTAGCTGAGCAGATAGGGCTTGCTGGTGAGGTTAGTTCAAGAGCACAGCAAAGGTAGCAAGTGAGGAAGACTCTTCTAGAGTCTGGGGAGAATCTGAGGTGATGGCCAAAGGGACCAAGTACAGACACACTGGGACGAACATTCCTGGGGTTCCCGGTTGGTTGCCAAGTGCTGTCCATCTGACAGTCAGCATCAGACATGGCTGAGCTAGGAAGGAGAGGGTGCAGGGGCCAGGTGTTGTTGGGGGGTTTGGGTGCAACACACACTTAATCCACAGCACAGCAATCAACCCCAACCCCTGCTTCCATCCTTTGAACCCAGATGAATGGCAGATACAAGAAAGGAAGAGTGAGTATAAATGCTTTCTTCTTTTAGAACTTTGTTGTTAAAAGTAGAACTTTAGAAAAGACATTATGGGAAGCACACAGCAAAATGTGAGAAGTGACTGTTTGTGATTATGGGTCCTTTTCCCCTTTTTCCTTATTTTGTATAGGTCTGATTTAAAAAATAATTTGTTTTATAGGAAAAGTGATGACTTACATCATAGGATTGCAGTAGTACAGTTGTGAAACATTTGGGGCAAGGGAAAAGAAGAGACTGCAAACATTATCTGGTCTGGGCAGAACACGGCAGGCTGAGGGGGGACCAGACTCGATATGGAGAGACATGGGGCAGGGACACTACCACCTGCTGATGTGGTGAGGCCTCTCTGGGCTTTAGTTTCTCATATGAATGTGGAAGATGATGAAACCTACCTTGTGGGTAGTTTTAAAAAATAAATGAGGAAACCTATGAAAAGCAAGCTATACAACGCCAGGTACACAGCGGGTGCTCTCTCGGTGGGAGCCATGGTTACACACACTGCTCATTTGAAACTAATGTTGACTGACTGGAATCTGAGCTTCTCCCAGAGGGACTTTCCTTCCCCCTTTGGTTGAGAGCTGAGTATTTCCCTTCCATCTTGACAAGGTGGCAGGAACAATCAAGCTCTTTCCTCATTTACATAACTGAGAAAAGCAGGATAAACAGTGTCATGAGTCAGGCTACGGCTGGTTCTAGATTCTTTAACTCAAGACCTTCACCCTTGTGCTGATGGTGAGTAGGGTTTTCAGGACCACACATGGAAGAAGTAATGGGTTTTGAAGAAAGAAATGTAGTGGCTATTCCCCAGGGATGAGCTGCTCCTCCCAGAAAATAGGACCCCACACACATGGTTCTCCGTGAGCCCCAAGACCACCGGAGACTCATGGCAGGTTCCCCAGGCCTGAGACCCCATTTGCCCTCCTGATGGAATCTCCTGCCCTGCATAGCTGGGGAACAACTGCAGCTTGGGGCCCTGGCCCAGGTCTTGAATTTGCTGTCTGACTGGTGGTGGGATGAGGTTCCACTCCTGCCTTCCTCTGAGCACATCCCAGCTCCAAGGCCAGGAAATCTAGAAATCAAGGCTGAGCTCTGAAAGACGTTGGCATTGTGACTACCCAACCCCTTTCTTTCATTTTTTTCCCCCTTTCTGCTTTGTCATTGACCAGGAGGAGATGCGGCTCACTTATGTCCTTTTGTAGTATCCAAGTGGGAATCTTAGGATGGAATCTTCTGCGGGTCCCTAGAGGGGTCTCTCTGTTTGCCCCATGTAGTTGGTGACAATCTGGCTCTGCTTGCTCTACAGTCTGACCACTTGCTTTAGCACAGAGCACCTGCAGCTGTAGATGCTATTTATGAAGACGTGGATAGCTTTCTGGGGCTGAATCTAATGATGGTATCTGCATCCGATGGAGACAATGAACAGTGAAGATGCTCGGCGGGGCACCCCAAGTAGCCCTTAAGTAGAAGTAGGCTACT
Source organism: Hydrochoerus hydrochaeris (assembly GCA_004027455.1). Lineage (NCBI taxonomy): Eukaryota > Metazoa > Chordata > Mammalia > Rodentia > Hydrochaeridae > Hydrochoerus > Hydrochoerus hydrochaeris. Next base: position 108,019 of record PVLA01001224.1, read on the forward strand.
GTGGCCATCCCTTGACATCTGGATCTAAAGTTCTTTTAGCTTTGGAAGTTGCAGCCAAACTCAAGATCTCTTCAGTTCTGCTGGCCTCCAATTTATTCCCATGTGATGTGGAACTCATTAAGGAAACAAATCTTCAAGGCCAAGGAAACAATGGTAAGAACACAATTGTCTCAGGTACTTTCAGCTAATGATAGGTACATGGTTTGGGGACATCTTGAGGAAAAACTACAACTTTTAAAGAACTGAATAAAGTCAAATTTAAAGTCAGGGAGATGAAAACAATTTTAAATCAAAAGGAAATAAATTGTGGAGGAAGTAAATACAGGTTTTTGGAAATAGTATTGTCCCCTCTCCCCATTAGATGACAAGGGTGTTACCTCAAATCAGGATATCTAATGCCAGATGCAATATTAGATTTTGGAGGGTAGGCATGTTGCCTAGTTCTCAATCTAGAGTGAAGAAGTCTGCTTAGGGCGGTGAGTAGCTCAGAAGAAAACAATATATAGTAGGTTGTAGACAGCTGCGATAGGGAACATGGAGGGCCTCAGATGAGTGAGGGGGATGACTAGTCAGCCTGTGTACTGTATAAAGTCTGCATTTCCTGCAGTCTTGGTGCCACATGTTTGTGATCCCAGAACTCTGCAGGACTGATACAGGAGGACTGCAAGCTCCAGCCCAGCCTGGGCAACTTAGCTAAGGAAAAAAACCAAAACCAAAACAAAACAAAACATCACAATCTCTGAATTGAAACTATACTACAAAGCTACTGTGATAAAAACAGCATGGTACTGGTTTAAAAAAAGCAGACTGAAGATGAATGGAACAGATTAGAAGATGCAGAAGCTACTCCAGATACACTCAGCCACGTTATCTTTGACAAAGGAGCCAAAAACTTTCACTGGAAGAAAGATAGCTTCTTCAAAAAATGGTGCTGGAAAAACTGGTTTTCTACATACTGAAGACTAAAACTAGATCTATAGCTTCCACCATGCACTACATTAAAATCAAAATGGATCAAAGATTTAAATATTAAAACAGAAACACAATCTGCTAGAAGATAGAATAGGTAGAACTATAGAAGACGTTGGTGTAGGCAGACTTTATGAACAAAACCCCAATTGCACAAGAACTATTACAAAGAATCAAAAACTGGGATCTCTCCTTATTAAATGCTTTTGAAAACAAACACAATAAGAGAAACCATCAACAGTGAAGAGACAACCATGCTGTGGGAAAATTTTGCCAGTCGTTCCTCAGACAAAGGATTAACTTCTATCAAGAATAAAGAACTCAAAAAAAAAATCAAACCCCCAAATTTAAAGACCCAATCCAGAAATGAGCATCTGAAATGAACAGATACTTCTCAGAGTACTGTTTGGCCATAAAGAAGGATAAACTTGAGATATTTCAGATGGCGAAGCAGAAATAACACATACATGAAAAAATGTTCAATATCATCGGTCATTTGACAAATGCAAATTAAAACAACACTGACATTCCACCTCTCCCCCCTAAAAATGGCTGTTATCAAGAAATCAACCAATAACAAATGCTAGAGGGGCTGTGGGGGGAAAAGGAGCCCTTTTCCACTTTTGTAGGAATGCAGAATGTTGCAATCATTGTGGAAATCAGTGTGAAGATTCCTCAAAAACTAGAGTGATAGATTTGACCCAGTTATTCCCTTTGAAACAGTAAACATTTACGGGGTGTTCCACCCAACCACATCAGAATACATTCTTCATAGCTGTGAATGGGACATTCTCTAAAATAGACCATATATTGTCCATAGAACATGCTTAAGTAAATGCAAAGGGGTTGAAATTATCCCATGCATCTGACCAGAGTGCACTGAAATTGGAAATTAATGGCAAAAGAAACTGTAAAACATACATAAACACATGGTATTTAAATAACAACCAATGGTTTACAGGTGAAATTAAAGGATGTGTTTTTTTTTAATGCAATGGAGTACTATTTGGCCATAAAGAAGGATAAACTTGAGATATCTCTAGGTGAATGGATGGACCCTGAGACCATACTCTTAAGTGAAATAAATGGAACACACATGAGTAAATACTACATTGTTTCTGAGGTGTGAGAAACGAAAAGTGTAAATAAGAACCAAAATGTATAACAGATATTGTGAAATAGGAAGAAAATGTTCACTGGGAAGAGGAACTAGGTGGGGGCAAAGGGAAGGAAGGGAGGAGAAAATGAGTAAAGAGAGAAAGAAAGACTGGAGACAAAGCTGTTGTAAATAAGGAGGGGGAAGGGGGTTGAAGGGAGGGGAGTGTAATAGGAAAAAAGGAGTCAAAATATATCATGTACAGGCACAAATTCCCTATGATGAATGTGATTATTAAGTGTACCCAACATTTAATTAAAAATAATAAATTTAATAATCAATTTAATTAAAGAAAAAGAACTAAGGCCCCATGTCCAAGTCCTGGTACAGCCAACACATGAAAAAATAAAGCCAGAAAACTAAGAACATGATTGTCAAATGTGCTCCAGGATGACGAGGGAGTTCACTAGATACTTATCAGCCAATTAAGGCAACAGAACAGGGGTCCTGGGCCCAGGCGTAGCAGTACACACAGAGGCACCACGAACATGTAGGTACCAGCATTTTTGCTCTTCTCCTGCCTTTCAGGTCACTGAAGCATCAATGAACCAATGCGAAGTGACCACACCGGGACACATCCACTGCCACTGTTTAAACCTCTGACCTTAGTTCTGTGGGGCTCACTGACCCCCCAGGAGCTGCCAGTTGGGAAGAGAGGAGACGCCCCTCCACTCCTGGCCACCTAGCACCACTGAAGGTTCCACAGGGGTCAGGCAGGTCCACGGGGTACCCTTGTTTCTGAGGATTAGCATGGGGCAGGGCATGCAGAAAGGCTGAGGTTCAGCACAGAGGCTGAGAGACCCTGGATCTGGGTTCTTGGTCCAAAGATGGGGGCTCAGAAGTGACAAAGCCTTAGTGCCTGGGGGGGCAATGTAGTGTGGGCTGGGGGCTCCTTGGCTTCAGTGGTCCAGAAGTGCCCAAAATTTGAAACTATGAAATAAAGTCAAAGAGATCCCTTTACTGGAGCAAGTACAAGGCCAAGGGAGTCACAGAGCAACACAGGTATGGTGACTTGGCTGAGACGACCAAGGTAGGCAGAGGACAGGCATCTCATGTCAGGTGTTACTCATGCTGCCACCACTGGTACAATGCCAAGCATTGTACTAAGGCTTCATAAGCAGGCAGCATGTTGCTCCGCATTTCTTTCTTTCTTTTTTTTTGCCTAAGGAGCTGAGGTTCCAACAACTTTAAATTGCTTCCATCTGATTGGCTCTCCAGCCCCTACTTCTTGGGTACTAAGCCAGAGGCTGCCTTGGCCCCTACTGACCAGTGTCTTCTAAGTTGATTCTTCCTCCTTCACCCTCCCTAAAGCACTGCTCTCCCAGTGCCACAGGCCAGCTGAGAGCAGGGATTTCCTTCACTGGCACTGAGGGTAGGGAGCTGGTAGGAGCCTTTCAGTTCCTACTAAATAATGCCCAGGGAGAGAGAGGAGAGGGGTGGGGCAGGGCCAGGTTTGTAGAGCCGAGGAGAAGAGGGAGAAGACACTGGGAAGCAGAAGGGTGGAGGCGGAGGGGTCTAGCGGCACAGATCTTAAAATGAGTTTATTGTTTTCATTAACTTTCCACTGCGTGATCTTGGAGTGCCACATTTCACTGCACGCTGGGCAGGGCAGCAGATGTGAGAGGCAGCAGCTGGCCGGGAGCAGGAGCTGGGAGGATGCTGGCAGCAGAGGGCTAGGACTGCGGCAGTGTCTCCTTAGCACACACAAGGGTCTCTGTCTGCTGTGAGCAGAAGTGGGGCTCTACTGACACATGTGTGTGGACTCAGGAATTCATGGGATGCTACCAACCCAGGGGGTAGAGAGGTTGCAGCTCCAGAGATGCCTAAGCAGTCTTGCAGGTCCAGGTGGAAGGTCCTTCTGGCGACACTGGATGTAAACGTGTCACACACCTGCTCTCGTTTCATCTATAGACACACGCTAAGTGGCTGCCACCTCATTGTCCCCACTTTGAAAGGAGGAAACAGAGACACACGGAGCCAAGCAGGAGCAAGTCGCAGAGGAGGCAGGACTGTCACCAGCAGTGGCATCCACACCCCACACCACAGTACCTATGGAGGGAAAGACCTTCTCTGGGATGCCTCTCCTTGAGGCCCTTCGCTGTGTGTTTTCTGACCTTAGTTCCCTTGCTGGTCCTGAGTGCCAGGGAAGGAGGTGCTGTGCCCTGTGTTACAAGTGAGCAACTTCACTGGAAAGAAGCTAAGTGACGCATCTCCATGTCTCAGCTCCAAAGTGTCAGAGCTGGGATTTCAGCCCAGGAAACAGTCCCCCATGACTGTGCTGTGATGTCAATTTCTGTTCCATTATTTATCTGCTTCCTCCCATGCCCATCTACTCTGCCTGTTGACTGACTGGCTAATTTCTTTAACAAGGAATTTTTTTAAGTCCTAGGCATCTAAAGCAGCTTGGGGGGAGAAGACACAAAGATGCCTGTGGCCTGCTGCTGGTGGGCATGTGTCACACGTAAGTGACTACAGAACATGGAGGAATGTGAGGAGTGCTGGTCCAGCCTGGGGACAGTCCAGGGTGCCTGCTGCCTGCTCCTCCTGTGCCCAGGGGAGGGGCTCAGGAGTCAGCTCCCACTGCGACCCGGCAGTGGCTCAGCCCTCAAACATTTTGCGTTCTGGCCTTTGTTCGTGGGTGGATCCTCTCTGCTCTGATGATTGTGGTGTCAGCCTGAGCATCAGCAGGGGAGCTGCATGCTACAGAGGGCTCCGGCCCTTCTGCTCTTTAGATGTGAAGCAGAAATCAGGAGCTCATGACTCTTCCTTCAGTGGGGAGTCCGCCGATCTGTGGGGGCTGGGGTGGACTGGGAATGGACACCAGCACCACACCTGCATGTCGCTTTCCACCACCTGCTCCATTTTCTCCTCACTCTCTTCCCAAGGGGCCCTGTGGGTGGGGTGGGGGCAGGGAGAGCACTGGCCCTGGGTCAGAAGGTCCAGCTCCACATTCTGGTCACTTAGCCTCACGACTGTCACTGAGGTTGAGCCAGGTCTTAGTCTCTTGAGCTGTGAAATGAGCTAACAATGCCCTCTCCCAGGGCTGCCATGCAGGTCCCAGGAGAAGCCTGCACCATGTTAATTTTCATGCCTCATAACTTCCAGACATGCACGAGTGGCGTCCAGTTATGGGCAAGCTGTGCTCACATCCTCTAAGACAGGCTTCCCGGCTGTCCCACCTGCTGACTTCCAGAGGGCTGGGTCTCTTATCCATAGCACTTAGCTGTGAGGCAGATGCTGGGCCACCTGCGGTGTGAGTGGTGCCGGGCTGTGGTCTTCCTACTGGTGCGTACGCCTTTGGAAGGGCAGCCCGATGCTGGCAGAAACCAAACACCCAAGTTGTTCCTTACAGTCCTACATAATCTGGTCTCTGACTCTGCTTCCTGCTTCATCTTATACCAGACTTGCTATTCTTCAGCTCCTGGGAAGGTTCAAACCATGCAGGCCTCTGCCTCAGGGCCTTGGCCTGTGCTATGTGGAAGTACTCTTTCCCACTCTTCACTTGGTTGACTGGGAATAATCCACAGGTCTAAGGGCATCATTTCCACGGGGATGCTTGGCCTGACCCATGCACTTCCATCTCCTCACACTGAACAAAGTTATGTCTCTCTTACAAGACCTTATCTTCTCCTAGTTCATATGATTTATCACCACTTATAATTACGTATGTGTGAGCCTGCTAATGGATTAATGTTCATATCCTGCAGGTTGGAACATGCTGTCTCTGCCCCCATTGTGGCCTGACACCTGATGGCATCTCTTAAGGTGTGGACAGAGTTTATGTCCACTGGAGGGAGGCAGCAACAAGGAGCAAGGGGGAGACATCACCTGGTAGAGGCCAGTGGAAAGGCAGAGGGCTCTAAGGGGTGACAGACGGGTCCGGGAGAAAGGCTCCAGGGTGTGCCGAGTTCACAATTTGAGAGCAGCAGCCGTGAAAGCTGGTGTGCTTGAGGCCCAGAGAAAGCTGCGCTGTGGTTTCAGTCGGGCGTGGCTGGCATCCAGAGCACTCTGGGAGCTGAGAAACGGGCCAGGAAGTAGGAGGGCTCTCTGGAGGGACCTGACATTGCCCATGTTCCCACGGGATGGGGTGGCCCTACTTTGAGGCATCCAAGAGGGTTAGAACTTCACCAGGACCTTGAACTCACTGGGGAGAAGGGGCTCTACTAATGTAACCAGCGTGGGTGAACTAGAAGCTCTCCCTTGGGTGTCTGCTGCCTTGGCTCCCTAGGACTTGGCCCCACTGTCCCCAGGCTGTACTGGGGCCAAGTCCTCCAGGCAGCAATTACAAAGTTGAACAGCTACACGAGGGGGGGATAGATGGCCAAACAGGAAGCTGGTAAGTACCTCTCCTAGAAGCTACTTTCTTAAAATAAAAGACTTCATACCCATGTCAGCGACACAACATTCCTCCTATCCCGCCCAGAGCCCTGTGATTCGTCCTCCCACTGTCCACCTTCTGACCCCCTGCTCTGGTGTAGGGCTAGGATGTTGATATGGAAATGAGCTAAGAGCCTTACCCCACGTACAGCACTTTTTAGAGGATGTGAGCACACAACCATGGGTAATCACTCTACATTCCCAAGCCAGGACCACCGTGACCACGTGTCCACTCACTGACTCATGGTCCTGGCCAGGAAGAGCAATGCTACATCACTGACTGACCTCTTATTCACTAGGAGAAGTGGCTGCAAAAGCACAAGCCATCAGGGAGGTAGAGGTCTCACTACTTCCAAGAAGAAGTCATTTTTCCGATAGGATGTAGGAAGAGTCATGCAAGACCGTAGGTTATTAATTTTATTTTTATTTTTTTGGTGGTACTGATTGAACCCAGGACTAGATTGAACCTAGGACCTTGCACTGAGTTACATCCTCATGCCTTTTTAAATTTATTTTGAGATAGGGTCTGAGTTGCTCAGTTTCCCAGGCTGGGCTCAAACTTGTAATCTTCCAGCTTCAGCCTCCTACAGTACCAGGGCCTGCTAGGAAATGAACCACACAGCAGCTGAACAGGTGAACCAGCAAAGCTTCATCTGAGTTTACAGCCATTCTCCAACACTTGCATTGCTACGTCCTGTCAGATCAGCAGAGGCCTAAAATTCTCACAGGAGTGCTAATAACCCTACTGTGAATTGCCCATGCGTGGCATCTAAGCTGTGCATTCCTTATGAGAATCTAAAACCTGATACTCTGAGTTGGGACAGGGGCAGCGATGCTAGGCCTAGGGACCAGCTTCAAATACAGATTAACATTAGCAGAGAGGTTTGGTTGTATAGAGATGAGAATAAATGAAGTACTTGCAGACTTAAATTAAGATCCTCTCAGCGAATGACAGGTAGATCTGTTGTGAAAGCTTGACAGTGGCAGGTGAGGTGATACACTTCAGTTATACAGCTGCATCTGGTGGTGGGCTTTAGGTCAGAACCCAACACTCACAGCCCAAATGCGGCCTGCCCATTATTTTAGTTAGCACTTCTGTCCATGCTTCTCTCCCTGCTCTGCACACTTGTCTCAGTCAGTTTTGGTAAGCCCACAAGCTAACCCTGGCCTAAATGAGTTTAAAAAATGTCACTGGAGAGCTTATTTGGAAAGGGGAAAAGACCCATGATGAGACAGCAGGATGCTAAGCATGCCTGCAAAGAGCAAGCTGCATTTGAAAGAAAATACCAAAGTCCGACTGAAATCAGAGGTTCAGCTGATGCACATTTGCCAAGCCTGCTTTGTTTAATATATGAAGACTGGTGATCTAATGAAGCCATAAAACCTTCAAACCTGCTTTGCTTTATGGAGACCAAACACCTGCACTAAAAGACAAGCCTTCAGAGTTTTTCAGAATAAAAAATGAACCCAAAGAACAGAAGCAACTGTTGAAGCCCACCGTGTTATCAGATGAGTCTGCATGGAGGTTATCATTCTTAGTGGCTGACCACACTGCTAAAGTTAAGAAGCCCTTTACTGCAGTGAAGAGTTGGTCCTGCCTGCTGCTAAGGACATTTGCTGTGCACTTTTAGGGGTGGTTGCAGTTCAAAAGGTAGCATGTGTTCCTCTTTTTTGGTAGCACTATAACTAGACACACGGATGAAGTAGAAGATACTGAGGCACAACTGTTAGAGTCACTGTGGTATGCAATCTGGGTTGATGAGTACCAATGTTGACAACAATACTTATTTTCATGGCATCTACTTTTCAGGAAGATGTGCACAAAGGGATGTTCAATTTTGTTGCCAAATAGCACCACTGATGGTCTTTGAATGATTACATATCAGGAAAACTGAATTGGTGACTTTTTTGTCAACACATGCATGGACAGAGTAGCTGCAGTGACTAGAGGTCACTTCTAAATGTGACACTATGTTATCCATAGAGAAATTCTGGCTGGCTGAAAACTGTCACCTGAATTTAACATTTTGTAGAAGGTAATTAAAATTACCAACCACATTAAACTACATACCCTTAATTCTTGTTTGTTCATGGAGCTGAGAGGAGATGCACAGAGAATACACACACATCTCTTGTGCCCAGAAGTGAGATGGATTTCTAAAGGTAGATCATTGGCCAGAGTTTTTGAGTTATGAAAGCTGTCCCAGAGATTTAGAAAAACCACTGGATACATGTTTCAGTGACACAGACTGTATCACAAAACTTGCTCACTCATATGACATATTCAACCTGCTCAAGGAACTCAATTTGTTACTTCGGGGAGAATGACAACTGTGTTCAAGTTGACAGATAAAGTGGATGCATTTAAAGCAAAGTGAATTATGAGAGCAACAAATCAATATTGGGATTTTTAAAAAACATATTTCAAACATTAACAGCAATTCTGAAAGAGACCGAGCAGGGTCTTCTTTCTCCCAGCATGGACACAATCACCTGTCTCAGTCTTCAAAAGAGTTTGAGTATTGCTTCTCAACCACAAAAGACCCCTGAACAGGGAAGAAAAGATCCACAAACATTTGTGAATAAGTCAGATGAATTGATTTTATCTGTGCTGGAAGAGGATCTCAAATGATGGCGACTTTAGAAGTATGTCTAAGGCAACTTCAAATCTCCACATGTTCTGGATTAAAGTCAAGGCAGAATATTCTGAGATTTCCATAATAGTACTGAAAAGTCTTTTTCCATTTCCAACATCCTGTCTTTGTGAAGCAGGGCTTTCTGTAGTGACAGCAACTAAAAATGAGATTACAGAGTAGACTGGACACACATTTTGGGTCTCCTATTATCCCTAGCTGGGACCATCTGGTAGTAAGAAAACAAGCCCAGGGCTTCCACCGATTCTGCATTATGGTGAGTTATTCCATAATATACTATAATGTAATAATAATAGAAATAAAGTACATGATAAATGTAATGCACTTGAATCATCCTGAGACTTTCCCTCTCCCCAAGACCAATTCTAGTTCCAAAAAATCTAGGATTAGAGTGCAGAGATAACAGATGTTCAACAAAATCAGTAATAAAGAAAAGCTACATTAGAGACCAGGCTTATCTGATACAGCTTGATGATTTTTTTTTTTTTTTACATTTACCATGTGGGTGGCACTGTCCTGGGTGCAGGGGACACTAACACTCATGGGACAGCATCCCTGCCCTGAGGAAGTATCTGTGTTATTTGAAGGAAAGACAGAGGCAGAGTACAGAACAGTGTGGGCATCATGGGGCATCAGCAAAAGGGCCTAGGGCTGCTGGGAAGGCAGGACAGTGGGGACAATGATAGCTAATGTTTACTGAGGGATTATTCCACGCAGGTACTGCTCAGCCACTTCACCCGCATTAACTGATTGGCTCTGATAGTGACCTGATAGGGCGATCATGGCATACCCCCATTTTAAGGAGCAGAATGAAGCCTGGGAGGTGATGAAGCTAGCACAGGTAACACAGGTCTCCCGGCTCCTCGGAGACTCCTGGGTGCACAATGAGCAGAGGAGGAAGCAGCATGAGCAAATGCCCTCAGCAAAGCCTGGCGTGGGTAGAAAGGGTAGAAAAAGTGGTTTCTCTAGTACTTGGGACACAAAACTGGGCTACTTGTGAGGCTGGTGGCCTTGATAACTGCCCCTGTGGCTGGCTTGCTGAGCTGATATAAAAGCATAAGTTTTTGTGAGTTCTACCTCTCAGTGTCATGGAGATATCCCACAGGTGTTTGGTGCCTGAATGAATGGGAAAGGAGCCAGAACCAGATACCAATTAGGCACATTTCACAAAATGCTCCTTACTTAATCTTCATGAAAATCCTATGAGGTAGATACTATGTCCTCCACTTTATAGCCAAGGAAACCAAAGCTCAGAAACTTTGATTTTCTCAAGGTCCAACAGCTGGTAAGTGATGGAGATGGGGCTTGAACCCAAGGCCACATTGTTTTTTTACCTACCACAGTTGCCTTGCTTCTCACTGAGGCAAGACAGAGAGAGAGAGAGAGAGAGAGAGAGAGAGAGAGAGAGAGAGCCTAGAAGCTCTGTTGTCTATATGGCTGAACCACTGCTTGTCTACAAAATAAAAAAGCAGGCACGTCATGTATCAGAAGTCTATTTTTCTGAAGAATTTTCCAGCATTTGGTGATCAAGAAGATCTGTCCAAACCGTCTGTAATATACTTGGTAAACATGAGCGAGAAATAATTAGCTAATGAGCTAACATCAACGCTAATCATCTGTGCCAGTGGATACCTCACCCTCTCCCAGCCTGTTAGCTTTGCCTTGCTCTTCCAGCTTGGAGATATTTCATCCTGAATTACATTTTAATTCTCTGCCTACTGGTCTTCAAATCTCACATCTTCATACTCCCCTGCCTTCTTTGGTGGTGCCAGGAACTGAACTCAGGAGCATGGAGCTACATCCCCTCCCTCCCCTTTTTGTGAGACAGGGTCGTGTTGTGTTTTCTAAGCTAGATTTCAACTTGGTATTCTCATGCCTCAACCTCCCAAGTAGCTGGGATAACAGGCATGATCCACCATGAGTGGGTTAAGCCTGTTCTTGCCACTCAGGCTGCAGTATCTAGTACCCTGTTACTTCATGCTCTTCAGCTGCAAGCCATCCCTGTGCCCATGGTCCTGGGCCTCAGAAATCCAGGCCATGGGCTCCTAGAATAAAATTTGCAATGCACCACAGATTTTAGTTTCAGTCCAATCATCCCAAACATACTTTCTTAAATTTGATGACATCAAACCAGTTATTTTTATGTGACATGATGAGATAATGTGCTCTCAGAAATGTCATTCTAACACACATTTTTGAGGAAGGAACGAATACATAACTTTGTTTAATCTACAACAGCACTGTTTAAGTGGAGATGATCATCTCTATTTTGCAGACAAGCACACTGGATCTTAGTGACACTGTAACTTGTCATCAAGAGATCACTCTATAATCAAAGTTGGGCTACTGGAGCCCCAAATCTATACTCTAAATCTTGCATGTAAATCCGTAAGAGTTAAGGATATGTAAAGACACAATTAAATGCACACAAGTGACACCTTAAAGGAGCTTTGCAGAGATATATCTGCAAATATCAGTCTTTGTGTAAACAAGGACCCATTAATTTTTTGCTTTGTAAGTTACTTCAAAAATATGCCTATATATCTAAATCTGTATCTCTCCATCCATTCATCTATCTATCCATCTACCCACCCACCCAGCAGGGCCCCAAAATAGGTACCAAACAGAAAGGGGTTAGGATGACACGTTGTGCCTTAATTCTGGGTACGAAAGGTGGTTGTGAGCTTCAGGGTTCTATGTAGATGCCCATACAATCTTGTTTTCAAGCAGCCACTCCAAGTCCCTGCCCTTCCTGTGGCTCCCATCAAGACATGAGGGGTTGACAGGACAATTGTCTCTTTTTATTTTTTTTTCTGGCTGTACATGACCCAGAATCCACAGATCCCCATTCAAAAGCTTTCTTTTTATATACAGTATCCTTCCAACCCTTCTCATGTGTAAAGAGCCTAAGAGGCTGAGCCTGTGCCAAATTAATAAGACAAACCCCAGAGAGAAGTGTGTCACAGCAATTCTTGGCAGCATAAAAGAGTCTGGATCAGCAGAGGCTTCTCAGGAGCCTGTGAAAGATGGACTAGCCGGTCACGTGGGAAGCACTCTATTATGTTTTTAAGGAAGACAACAAAATTAGCAGATGTAGATTGGTCACCAGAGGTAAGGCAGGCATTGATTTCCGGGGGAAAATTTGCATTAATATGTCCTGCCTGGATGGGATGATCCAGGATAGGGCTGCTGTGGAAGGAAGGCAGAGTACCAGCATCAATCACTGTGCAAGAGCACACAGGCTTGGGAGGGTGCCCCGGGCGTGTGGAAGTATGTTGTGTGTGCATGTGTGCGTGTGTGGGGATTCTGAGTGCGTGCTTTAGGGAGCTGGGGAGCCAGGAGCTGGAGGGATGCAGGAGATGGGATGTAGGGCTGACCTCAAACACCAAGTGTTGAATGCATCCTGACCAGAGGTCACCTGGGTAGGGCTGGGTACAGGAACGTGTCCAAGTCCACAGTCAAGAGAAAAATGGTGGAAAGTGAGTGGCAGGAATAGGGAGGCAGAAAGAGGGCAGCCAAGTGGGCCCCCAGGAAGAAAGAGGCTGCAACTCAGAGGAGAGCACAGGCATGGAAGGCCAGCACCCTGCTTTGCAGAGAGGCACACTGGGAAGCTGTGTCCTGTGCCCTCTGTATAACTTGGTCTCCACACCATGGTGGGCTTCACCAAGCCATGTGCATGCAATGCTGACCCCAGCTCTCAGGTAAGGGCTGCAGTGGGCACTTTCCAATCAAGGTGGCCTCAGCACTGCCCTTGCCTATGCTGCAATGCACAGAGATGAGTCTGAGAACTCCTGCTGTCCTGTTCTGTCAGGGCAGATTTTCCTAGGTGTCAAACAATCTGTATTCTTCTTCAAGATCGATAGCGTAACAGTGCCCTATGCAAGCAGGGACAGAATGTGGCCAAATTTTCCTGCAGTGAGATTTGGTATCACTGCTCCCATCAAGTAGGCTGGACACATGTCCTGGAGGGAGCCCTGAGAGGAGCAAGGGGTGGTTGGAGGCCGTGTGAGGCTGACGTGGCCTTCCCTATACCAAGACACGGTGCTGGCTTCTGAGGTTTCTGCCCCTACGAGGGGTAATCAAAACACACAGTGAATGTATGTATTAAAAAAGTTACAGTAAAAGACACACGGTCAAGAAGGATGGGATAAGAACCTTTAGAATGGGGAGGGGTATTCTGAGGGGGATTAATGGCAGCATGTCTTTGACTATAGTAACTTTTTAAAAATCTGAAACATTCACCACATTTTTTTTTTTTTTATTGCACGCTGTATTTCATGCCAGAGGGCAGAGAGCATTTTTCACTTGGTTCTTCACACAGTACTTGGCGCAGCTTTTCTGCAAGTAGATGGACAGTTAGACTCATTTTATGAACAGATAGCCCCTGACTTACAAAGTTTCAACTTATGACTTTTTGACTTCATAATAATGCAAAAGCAATATATATCCAGTAGAAACTGTATTTCTGATTTTTGGATTTTAATCTTGCATTAGCAATATGCAGGATGACCCTCTCATGATCGAGGTGGGCAAGCGACTGCTACTTCCTTTACAGTGGACCATGTGGTCAGATTGTGAGGTTTGGTAAGTTGGGTACATTAAATGCATTTTGGGGCTTATGATATTTTCAACTTAGAATGGTTTTGCCAGGACACAACCCCACTGCAAGTTGAGAAGCATCAGTGTAAGCAAATATGCTCAGAGAGCTAGGGCAACCCGTCCAAGAGACCAAGTCAGCAGGTGGCTGAGCTGGCAGGCCTCAGTGACACACAAGACAGTCCTACGCATCAGTGGGTGCAGTCCACTCTGTCCATTCATGCTGCCCTGGAGGCTCCTGCAAGAGCAAGCCTGCCCACACGAAGTCTGTCCTTGGGAGCTGCATCCTCTATTCCGAAAGGGCTGACCCCAGCCCCATGCACAGGTGGCTTCCCTTCCTTCTGGTATTTTAAACTCCATGCAGTGGCCTCTCTGGTGGTGGGCAAGGGGCCAGAGTGGCTAGGGTAGGATGGGGCACCAGTCCCAGGAGGACTTAGGCAGCAGCTGAGCACCCAGGTGGATATGTACATGAGACCACAGGGACAGAGAGCAGTCTGACCAGTAAAAAGGTGAAGAGGTAGGTTGTCAGCACACACTGGTGGGCTAAGTACGAGGACAGGCAGCAGAACAGCTAATGGAGGGCCAGCAACCAGCATCACAGACCTCTCGGAGCTGCCCTGAGGCCCAGGTGCATCTTGGGGGGTGTGCATTCTTTACGGATACCCAATTCTGGAACCCAGGCTATCCAAAGCCCTCTAGGAGAGTGGGACCAGGACTGCAAGTGGAGGAGGGGTGCTACAGCTGTTCTCAATGGAAGCCTGTTGCCAGCACCTCCACCTCTGACTGCCAGCTGCTGCCCTGGAAAGGAGTTCACTTCCTCACTTCTGCCCACTCCTGGCTGCCTGCAGGGACCCCAGGCCTCTCCTGAAGCCCCACTCCTCAGTCTTGCCATGAAGAGGACAGGGGAAAATTAATGGCAGAGGACCACCTAAGGGACAGAGGCAATGAGGGACGTGCAGGACCCTCTCAAGGAGGTCTCTGGGGCTGGCGTAGAGCAAATCAGAAATGACTGGTGGGTGACACTCCACTGGGAAGAAGTAGGTGTGGCTCCAAAAGACCAGTGACACAACACAGAGATAATCAGATGCTAAATGCAGGAAACGGCAAATAGAAATGTGATCCCTCAGTTGGAAACAGCAACACCTAAAAATACTGAGCTGCGGTTCTCCCAGGAATGCTCCACAGCCCACATTCAATCTAGGAGGGCTTCTGGATTATGGGTTAGAGTAAATAAAGAAGATCCATCTAAGCAACATAACCATAGGTTTTTAGCTTAAAATGACATCTGGCATCAACATATTGTCTGTCTCTGAGAAACTCAAATTGCCAGTCGTCCCAGGAGCTTCTGCTGCTCTCAGCAAATTTCCATCTTGGGGCACTCTGGCTGGTGGGAAAAATAGATGTTTATATTTCAGCTTTTCATTGGGTTCTGGAGTCTCTTGCTATGCAGGAACCACTCTGGGGGATAGGCTGGACACTGGTCAGCACAGGGCCTGGCCACTCTGGCTGGAAGCAGTTTATACCTGGCCAGACCACAGCCCATACATAGATCAATATACATCCATCTCTTTTCCAAGAAAACAATTTTTCGGTGTGGTGATTTGCACCTATAATCCCAGCACTCTGGGAGGCTGAGACAGGAGGATTATAAATTCAAGTCCAGCTTGTATAACTCAGTGACTTAGTGAGACCCTGTTTCAAAATAAAAAGTAACGAAAAAATGTAGCTCAGTGTGAAGGATCTGGGGTTCAATTCCAAGTACTGTATGGAAAACCCGCAAAAACCCCAAAACAAAAACAATAACTTCGAGTGCAGTGCTTTGCCATGGTTGGTCAGCAGCATTTTCTTTTGTTAACAAGGAAAATTCTATAGCAGATCTAATTCCTAGTTCCGTAATGTCCTAGAGATGTAACCGAGGGTGAATCACTTAGCATTTTATGACTCAATTTCCTTACTTAAAAAGCAGGAAAAGAATATCTCTGACTACCTTGAAAGGCCCAGTCCTTATTCAGGGTTCAATGTCCTCCACTTCTAAACTGTCACCGCCTGTCCCAACCAGGTGGCCTTCCTCCTTGAATAGCTACGATGATGGCAGGTTTGCCTGCTCCCCCAACTCTGACCTTTGACTCAGGAAGTCAGCTAGTTGCCAAGGAAACCAGCCTGCAGTCCTAGGATCCAGAGATGATGAAGGACTGCCTTCAAAAGAAAAAGAGCAGGGATTTCTCACCAGCCCTGACCCTGCTGTTCCCTGGGTATCATGAAACCCCAACTTCAGATCCTTACTCTGCTCAGCTGGGTATCTTTGAAGGGCAGGCAGTAAGAAGCTACAATGCTATCCTACTTTTGATGTTTTGGACATTATTCATCATCTTTTCTCCCCTGTGGCCAAGGCCAGTAAAAGCGGTGAGCAACTGCTGGCTCTCTCTCTTTTTTTTTTTTCCTCATGCAACGCGGGCCAGAGCCCAGGTTGTCTTCACCACTGCATTCTTGCTTGCTCGTCACTGAAGCTGCGCCTATGTCACATATGCATGTGGCTGGATGGGCAACAGTGATTTTAGACACCACAGAGCTTTGAACTGAGCCACAAAGAGAAACCTTAAGACCCTAGTTTTAGACAGAACTATTGGCCCAGAATGGTTAGAGATGGGTGAGTTTGGGAGTTTGTCACAACATCTGGGGCTGGAAGGCAGAAGGTGTGATGAGCAAGTCATCCTTGGACAGGCAAAGAGTTAAAAGGTTGTATGTGTGAGCGTATTCTGGCACTATCGAATCAAGTATTGGAAGGACCTGTATCCCATCAATGTGTACAGGCTTCACACAGGAACCTCAACAGTCCCTGCTGGGAAAACATGAAGGACACAAGAGAGGTGACAAATAAAATGGACAAATGTGAACAACCATCTTTGATAGGTGAACCTGGAGAGAGGAATATGTAAGGTCTCTGTGTGAAGAAGACAAGCCAATGGGCTATTTTAGACAGGGCTCTCCTGACCATTCCAGAAATACTGGTCTTTCCTGCCTCCCACGGGTCAAACAACTATGAGTCCAGGAGGTTACGCTCTCTCTGAGGATCAGCACATCTTCCTCTTCCAGGATTGAAAAGAACCCAAGTTTATGAAGGTTGTTAGACCTAGAGCACTTTCCAAGATGAATGTGGAGAGACAGGAAGGGAAAGATTATACTAGTTTTGGCATTTGTTCTCTGCATTTCAACTAATGAGCAACTTCTGCTTTAGGAGCTTAGTTATCAGGTTGAGAGGTTTGACCTGCATGATCTCACCAAGGATGGAGAGAACATTAGAACCCTCAGACACGGCGAGGGTTTCCTGTTGTGGAGGCTGAGTAGCTGCTACAGCAATGACACATGTGCTTCGGTTCATGTGCAGTATGCCTGCTGTGCCTAAGATCTGTTTTGGGAATGTAATAAGTCTCTTGCTCCACTTGCCAGTAACAGGAAATATCACTTCTTTTTGGCCACCTGAAGTGATAGAAACATCAAACTCCCAAGGTTCAAGGATATATTTTTCTAACAGAAAACTGTCAAGCAGTTACTAGACTGAATGACTTCTAGATCGGATTTTTGAGGAGAAGAAATGAATACCAATCATTGGAGTTCACAGCACGACTGCTGGCACATAATAGGAGATCAGTAAATGTGTAATATTACCTAATTTCTGGTAACATTTAAAATATGACCCATAGAGCACGGCTTCTGACTTCTCAGAGGCTACTTGTGACTTTACATGCTTTATTACATCCTGGCTGAATTTCTATCCAGGTCATAGTGATTTTGCCTAAGAGAATATAAATTAAGTTCAGTAAGTTGCCTGATCCAGGCTTTCAAAGACTTTATTAACATCGTGAGACATTACTCAGCGCTGTGGCCGCCCTGGCTATAATTTTGCAATTTCATCTCCAGAGGTACCCAGGCCTCTCAGGCATTGCTGCTTCTGTCTAATTCTTGAGGTGGATCTCTCCACTGGTTTTGCAATCCTCTTTCAACTTAGTCATTCTCATCTTTGAGAAAGATTTACTGGGGACCTGTGTTCTTAGTCATTTATCACATTTGCAGAATAGCTGTCTTCACAACCCTGCTCCCTGGACAGACAGACACAGAACAGATTAAGGTTAAGTGGGAAATGAAGGTGTGGGCCTAAAGCAGGGTCCGGGAAGCCTGACTTACTCCTTTTCTTCTGAATGGGACTTCACTTTCTGCCACTTGTTAAAAATGTTCTGTTCAGGTTTTTCAGGTCCACAGTCTGAATTATCCTAGGAGAAACCTCCTGGAGCCCGAAAGGCCACTTTGCCTTGGAATCTGCCTCCTGGCTCTTGTGGCATGGACATGGCTAGGAAGGTCTTTGAGGAAAGGCTGTCCACCAAGACGTTAACAATGCTTGGGGCCACCGAGAGCCAGAGAACACACTCATTCCCTCTCCAGCGCTCCTTTCCCCACAGGTCAGGGGCAGCTACAATACACTGGCGCTGTCTCACCAAGAGGCAGATGTGGTCCAAGCTCCTGCTCTCCAGACGCCAGGCCCTGGACCCCCCAGGATTCTGAGTGCTTCCTCCATGCCTGGTGGTGGGCTAAGAGTCCCATATAACTGTCTCACTTCACCTTAGCAACAATTGTGTGAGATACATGGGGTCATTAAAAAAGTCTGGTGATTGTTAAAAAAATTATTACAGTAGAAGACTGTAATAGTAAAGGACATTAATGCCCCTCAAAATCTTTCCCTTGCTTTGAACACATGTATCCTATCATTCCTGTCATTTTATGAAACAGTTCTGGAAGTTCTCTTTTGTGACTGTCTGTATGAGATAAAAAAAAAAAAAATACATAGTGAATGCTGCCACTGAGTCTCATCTATGGAAAAGGAGGCTCATAAAGACATCACCGTGCGCCCTCATCCACCTTATTCACTGGATCTGGCACTGTGTGACTTCCGGCTGTTCCCCAGAGTCAAATGACCATGAAAAGTAAATGTCTTGAATGCATTCAGGACACTGAGGCAGCCATGACAGTGCCACTAAAGACACAGAAGTGGACTCCCAGCACTGCTTCAGAAAATTGCAACAATCAGTGTGTTCAAAGCAAGGGTGACTATTTTGAGGGGGCTAATGGCTGCGTGTCTTTTACTGTAATGCACTTTAAAAATTTACACACACACTGTATTTTTTAAATCACACTTTGTATGTTACTAAGGTGACCCACATTTTACATAATATGCAGAAATGGAGAGGTTATGTCACCCAAAGTCACTCTCTGAATGAGTACCAATCTGCTAGACTCTAATGTCTGGATTCTTGGGAAATCTACTTAAAAGTACATTGTTCAAGGGCCATCTTAGAAATACAAGAGTTTTAAAAGAAGTAGCTGTGCCCTGTGCAACTCATTCAGCCTGAGAATGGTCAGTGGCTTCCAGACCTGCGCATCCTGTCCTCAGGGTGTGAAGTGATCAGCAGAGACCTGCTGTCCTAGCCAGGGCTCCTCTCAGTAGACTCTAGATTTATAGCCCTCTCCCAAATGGAACCTGCATCCCACCGACTTCCTGGGAGACAATGGCATAGGGAGGGAAACATCATGCAGGGTGACAAAGCCAGCTGTGAAATCTCTTCTCCTCCATTGTACCTCTATGTTCAGATGACTTCACAGCTCCAGTTTCAGTTCACTCAAGTGTTAAAACAGGGCTTAGAGCTACTTCACGGAGTTATGAGGACTAGACATGTGACGAGAGCACACTTTGAAGTTTTGTAAACCTTAGCAATTGAGTAGATAACTAAATATATGTTCATCAGCATACGAATGCCCATCAGGATTTATACTCAAGATATCTGAATTTTAAAAGGAATTTAATGAAATAAGTGGTGTTAAACTGAGTGGGATGTGTAAGTTGCCTCAGAAATCCAGGAGTGAATCCTACCACATCCTCAACCTCTAGCTGGCAGGAGGGACCTCAGCAGTGCTGGCCACCCTCTGAGACGGCCTGCCCTCTTGCTGCACTCTAGCTGGCCTTTCCTACACCCTCTCCCAAGTGCCTCACCATGAGTAGCTCTAGTTGACAAAGGAACTGGTGTTTCCTGGTATAGAGGGGCTGCAGACGGGGCATAAAAAGTGGAACTTTTTCCCCAGCTATGCATTGTTCACTATAGCTGGAAAAACAGCCTTTCACTCAGCTCAGTCCTGCAGGGATGGGGACAGAGTGAAGGAGGATGTGGGGGGTGGGAGGGAGCAGTGCCAGCATCCAAACTGGTACAAATCAATGCAGGTCACACAGGGGCGTGAAGGACGTGGTCTACGTGCATCTTTAGCACTGCCTTCCCATTAGGATGACCAGTTAGAAGTTGCTTGTTGAGTATGGACATTCTTAAGTAACAAGACACAAGACAACAAACAAGTCGGTCACCACTGACCCTTTCATCATTTGCCCAGAGGCTCCTGGTTACAAACTATGCAGGATACCTTTGGAGGATATAATGCATGGTGATAAACACACTTCTGTTGCACAAAAGGCACTCGCACAAATCTGTGTTAGTTTACCACGGTTGGGACAAAATGCTGACACCTACAATTTAGAGAGGGAAAGATTTATTTTGGCTCACAGTTTTGGAGAATTCTGTTTATGGTCAGTTGGCTCTAAGGCAGATATATCAAGATGGAACAGCATGACAGAGGAAAGCTGCTTACTCAAAGGGAGTTAGTAAGCAGAAAGAGAAGGGAAATACCAGGAAGGAGATATACTCTCCAAAGCCACCCACCCAGCTACCCACCTGGAACCAGGCCCCATCTCCTTACAGCACATTCAGCTATGAATTTATCAGTGGATGGCTCCACTAATGAGCACAGTGCTCCCACACTCCATCTTGCAAAAGCCCCACCTCTGGACACACGAGACTGCTGGGGAACATTTTAAATTTAAATCATAAGAGGAGATATAACATGCTAAAGACACACTTCTATTGCACACCAAAGGAACTCACAAATGCATTTGTTTTACTTTATTTACTTTTAACAAATGCATTTTCTAATTGAATTCTTAAAACAAATGTGTGCAGTGCAAACTCTAACATCCATTTATAGGCTAAGAAACTGAGACTCAGGAAGAGAGAGTGCCTTAGGATATGGTTATTAAAATGGCAGAAATTGGGTTAAAGTCCAGTGGTAGTTTTGTTTATAATGGCTGGCACTTTTCAGAATTGACTTTGTAATTTAGTACAGATCAGTCATATTTTGAAAAAAACTAGCATTTATAAAATTCTGTGAATTTTGATTGCTCTACACCTCCCATAAGGATTGGGGTATGCAATACAGACAAATTCTCCTGTACTAATTTTTAAGAAGAAAAGAAGAAATGCACTTCAAGCAAGAAAACGGGGTGCCTGGGAAGGTTTCTAGTTAGGAGACTTCCAGCAGGACTTGGAAAAACTGTGGTCTGCCCTGTGTTGGAACAGAGCGGGATGGGGAGGAGGTGACCTTTACTCATCTCTGCCTGTGCTAGAGACATCAGTGGACAAAAAACAGGGAGATATGGAGCCTTCCCAGGGCAGGGTAAAGAATGCTGAGTCTCAGTTTTAACATAGATAACAGTACAGCGTAGACTTTTTTCTTCCCAAAACTCAGACACTACTGCTAGCCTGCCAACATCTTAGCAAGAGTTTGGTTGCATCTGACTCATGTGTCTCCTAGAGGACACATGAGCAGTGAAACACACCAGCAGTCAGCAGTGTTCTGCACCCAGCTTTACTCTTTCCCTTGTGGTCAAATCCTTTGATCTGAGTTTCAACTCCCTTGTGCATAAAATGAGAATAACATGACTTAGAGGGAAATTCTAAAGAGAAAACAAGGTCAAAGGTGTGAAAATGCTCTGAAGACTGTAAAGTCCTAGAAAGATGTAAAACACCGCCACTACCTCACCACTCTGCTTTGTCTTCCTATGCACTGGTGACCGTGCATGCACAGGCACAAATGGAGGACAGGCTCCCAGCATCTCTGTCCATCCACCAGACCCGGACACTCAGTCTGAAAAGATGGAAAGTCAGGACTCTTGGCCCGAGGCCTAGTTGCCTCTCGTGGCCTCCATACATACTATGGCTCTCGGTGGGGTTTGCTGAAGTCACTGTCCATGAGGCTCCAATGGCCAACTGGAATTGCTCAAATGTGTGCTAACTCCTGTTTGCTTCTGGATTCTTCTCCAATCTCTGAGCTGGGGATGGGATCCTGCCTCTGCTCCCCAGGTCTCTGGGAGCCAGCTGTTTGTTCCCCTGTACTGCTTTCTGTCCAGAGTTGGGTTTCTCTGTAGCAAGAGATGTTTACCAGGGAAAGAAGAGTCTTCCCTTTCTATAAAGAAGGTCCATTTGTGGAAAAAATTCCTATTAGAAAACTGGCCAAGTCACAGCTTCCTTGTGTCCTCTACAGTCCCTTTGGGAAAGAGATAATCTCTTCCTCAAGCTCAAAACTTATGTGTTTCACCTTCCCATGTACTCTCCCCAGTCAGGGATGTCCTATAGGAGGCTGCTTCTTCATTGGAAATAGCCACTTTCTATGTAGAAGAAAATACTGGCTAGGATCTAGCCCTCAAGCACTCCTTGGGCTTCAGTGATCATCTGTAAAATGGTAGAAAGTGTTAGAAAGAAGACACCAATGTGTCTTTTAGCTTTCACTTTCTAAAATTTCGTTACCATTTATTTCTAATGGTAGCACCTCGTTACCTGTCCTGGCTTAGGGGCCACCATGTCCCTTGGCTCTGACCTTGAAATTTGGTCTCTTCTGCTTTCCTCTCTGGCTTAGGCATCTCCTCAATCCTTGAGTTGTTTTCATGTCATTATGCATTTTGTATCTTGCATCTAGTGGAGCATGCAGCTTTCTGTTGGTTCCATAAATACAACAGCAGCGTCACAGACCCCCATACAGCACACTTTCCTTCCTTCCTTCAATCAGTCTTGGTGCAGTCTCAGAGGTCTCACTGGTTGGGAAAAGCTTATCATGTAACTTAAATCTTCCTGGATGAATGGGGCATCAGGGCTGACCAGGCAGAGCTCCTGGATCTGAGAAGAGCACAGGTTTGGGCCTAGTGAGGCCTGATAGGAGTATCACTAGATTGCTGGGTGGTACTGTGCTCCTCACTGGGCTGGGTAGCTGAGGGAGGGCTTTTGGTAGAGAATCAGGCACAGGTCAGAGAGAAAGCAGCAGAGTTGAGGCGGTCCTTTCTGAGGCCTCAGAGACGCCTCACGTCTCCTTCAGAGATGCCACAGGAGAATAGCAGCTCCATCCACAGTGAGGGAGAAAGAGAAGGTAGTCCAAAGGAAAGGCACTAGGGTCATTCAGATAGGTTTTATGCCTTCACAAGATAAAGCATATAATTTACTGTTAGAAAGTACTTTATGGGTCATCTAATCCAAGGGTTGGCAAACTATGGCCTACCTGTTTTTATGAATAAAGTTTTATTGGCACAAACCTATACCTTCTTATTTATATACTGTCTCTGGTTTTGTGCTGATAGAGGCAGAGCTGAGGAGTTGTGACATGGGTTCTACGGTTCACAAAACCTAAAATACTTATTATCTGGTCCTTTAGCGAGAATGTTTTCCATTTTTTTTTGATCTAACATATTTCCTCATTTTATAGGTAAAATGAGTTACATGATTCACATGAGATAGTTGGTGACAAAGTTGGGACAAGAACCATGACATGTGACACACAAGGCTCTCTTGTTTCTTCAGCTCCCAGTGTCCCAACCCAGGCTAATCTATTGATTATCAGCTCTTCACAACAAGCCACAATGCCATGTTTTTCTGTTAACTTTTTTTTTTTTTTATTTTTTTATAGCAGAGTTTTGCTATGTAGTCCAGGCTGGCCTCGAACTTGCTATGCAGCCTAGGCTGGCTTCGAACTCCCAATGGTCTTTCTGCCTCAGGAAGGAAATGCTGTGATTACAGGAGTGTGTCACTATAGCCAGTTCATGATACCATTTTCTGGACATGGGGAAGAGGGGCACAGCCTGGCCCAAGGTCACTCCATCTTGCCCAACCCCAGGGCCTTTCATGTGCACATTCTGACCCCACAGAGGCCCTCCCCACAAAGAATTCTTGAAGGATCTGAGGTCTTGAGGGACAGAGAGCCCCTAAAAGCTCCCAGACAAGAGCACATCTTGGTCCCCAAATCCCTCTCAGCATTAGCATTCACCTTTGTATTCACTGAAAGGACACAGTGACAACTGTCTCGAGGATAACTTTAAAACCCTTCCCACAGCTTTCCAGGGAAATCACTCTGAGGGCCCTGTTGGGTTTGAGTGACTTTAAAACAGCTAGCTTGCTGCCTTCAATCCTTCCATGCATCTGCTGCAAACAGTAAAACACACAAGTAACAGATATTTACCTTCCTTTGAAGTAAAAGAATCCAAAGGAAGGGAGAAAAGTCCCATTCACCCACAATCACGCCACGAACCACAGTCAATCTGAGACGTGCACTGGGCTCTGCACCCTGCATGTGAGACTTCCCAGAGCACTGAAAACCCACTGAACCAACAAGTCGATCAGTGCTTCTCCCGGAGAGTGGAAGTGGGAAGCCGACCCTCACTTTAACCCTTCTCCCAGCTGCCAGGGCCTGAGAGGCTGTTTCCTCCCCATGACATATGAGCCTCTCCATTGCCTGCCTTTCTGTGTCTATTACACATCTCTCTCAGACAGACAGGAATGAATATTCATGCAGGAGATTAAAGCACATCAGCAGTCACTTGGCAGTCCGAATAAAGGATGTGTGTTGCAAGGGGCCACTTAGGACTCTGAGGGGCCTTGCCAAGGCGACACTTGGGACATGAGTGAGGTTCTTGGGCCCACAGAGCACCAGCCAGTGTAAACACAGCCTGAACATCAGGGGTGACTTTTTCTGGCCAAGGGAGGAAAGCTAAGGATGAGGGAGAAGGCAGCAGGTCAACAGTCAGCCGGTAGCCCCACTGTAATCACTATTACAGTGATTACCCAAGTACGCTCCAAGGAGACAAAAACCAACATGGCTTTCAGGTACTGCATGTGGCATGAGGGACCACAGACAAACACAGCCTCTGCTTTCACTTGGTGAGAATCCATCTGTGCTTGGTGCTGTGCTAGCAGCTGTACCTATGCCATCTCTTAAAATTCTCACATGGTCTCATATTCTCATTTTACACATGCAGTGCTCACAGACCAGTGAAGTTAAGTAACTGCTCCAAACAGACACAGCAAGTTAGTGGTAAAGTAGGGAATTTCAGCTCAGCGACACCACCTCTGAAGTCTGGAGCATTTCTTTCCCCAGGGTTGCACGCAGTAGGGCACCCTGCAGCTGTAGGGACATGTGTGCGGCACAACTGTCTTCAATGAGCCGCTGCATGTCTGCTGTGGGCATGTGGAAGCTGCAGGCCATTTGCATAACAGTGTTTGTGTTTCTGTGAATTATGGGGACTGGGGACTGACCTTGGCTGGTGTGAAGGCCTGGGGTAAAGCCTGGAGTGACAGACCACAGGACTCACGAGAGTTCTGCCAGGTGTCCCTGAGGGCCGCTGCCAGGGAAACTGGAGACAGTGAATACACAGGACTCCAGCAGAGTCTGGGATGAGATGGGTGGATGAAGTCGTGGAGATAAGAGCTGTTTCCAAGCAGCTGGTGAGTGGCAGATCCACACCAGGGACTCACAGTTACTGCGGCAAAGCTCTAGGCAGGAAGGGTTGGCCTGACTCCAGAAACAAACAGGCCTCTGGCCACTCTGCCAGTGTCCAGAGCTCCTCCTCCATCTCCATGGCCAAAGCGAGAGGGGGAGGAGGTGGTATAGCAACATGTCACTTCCAGACCTTGGGTGCAGGTCTCTGGGTATCAGCTCAGTGACTCTTTTCCCCAGTGTGGGATTGAATCCTTCACACTGGTCTATATCCCTAGCCCTTTTATTGGGGGTGGGGGCAGGGCTTATATCCCCAGCTCCTTTATTATTTAAATTTTTTTTTAAAGATTCTGAGACATGTTTTTTCTAAATTGCACAGACTGAGCTCAAACTTTTTGCCTCAGCCTCCCAGAGTGCTGGGATTACAAATGTGCCACCACGTCTGGCTTAAGAATAACCTTTTGACTGCACTTTTCATGGTCAAGATCATCATCATCAGGCCAACCTGTAAAATTCCCAGGGTCTGGGACAATAATAAAAAAGCCCACTTATTAAATGACTAATTAAAAGTCATAAATTTCACCTAATAATGGTTAAATAAAATCAGAGATATTTCCTACCTTGACGACAGTACCTTCCTGTCTGGGAGACTAGGTTCAGACTCAACCTTCTGAGTCCCAGGTGTGGGTGCTGGGGATGTGGCAAGGGACAGCACACACATGGGAATGGAGACCACTGAGGTCCCCGAGGGCTGCAGAGAACTGAGTGTGAGGCACCATGGTCCACAGGGGCCGCATGCTATGTTTATGCTGGGACACAGAAGCCCAGGAGACCAGATTCTGTCCACCCTCTCACCTCCATTCAGCCTTGGGCCTCAGAGGGTCCACGGTGTTGTACAGACCACCCTCAGGAGGCACCTGAGGGAAAAAGGGCCACACCGGTCCTGGAAGCTCAAAGCTATGTGAGCAGGAAATTCCAGGGTCCTGGTATACCAAAGAATGTTCTAGAAGGAGGGTTACAAACACCTTTGCTTGGTACTGCAGAACCCCATACCCTATGGCAGTGGTGGTGACTCTATAACATGGTGCCACAGTGGTCTGTTTATATCGCCGGAAGCTCTAGATTGCTCTATAAATAGGGTCGTAGGAGATGGGGCAGTTACGATTTGAGTCAGGAATGTTCCCCAAGAGCCTCAGGTGCTCAGAGGTGGGGATTTGGGAAGGTGACTGGATTACAGCTGATGTGCTCTCAGCAGGTGGCTTCTGGTTAGAGGTGGTCATTGGGGCTGCAGCCTACTGGGGTGTGTCTCCCTCCTCAGCCCCTTCCTTCTCCGTGCTTTCTGGTCATCATGACATGAGCAGCTTGCTTTTGCTGTGCCCCTCTACCGTACCATTGTGCACTGGGGCTAGCCAGCCATGGGCTGTCACCATGAGTCAAAATAAACTTTTCTTTAAGTTGTGGATGTCACGTATTTTGTCCTATTGACAAGGAAAGGGACTACGACAGCCCCCTAAATCACAGGGCCTATGACAGGGCTCAAGAATGGTAATGATCTTTGCTAACAGCAGTGAGTACCACATACCAATAATGCTTATAATTAACATGACATACTAATGCTTAGTTGTCCTAGGCAGTTTACATGTGCTAACTTATTTAATTCTCATAAGACTCTCTGAGGTAGGTGCAGTTGTTACTGTCATTTTATAGATGAGGAGCTTGAGACAGTGACATGCAAGTTCCCTGGGGTCATTAGTGATGGACCAAGGTCTTTGGCTACAAGTACTCCCTCCACATGCCCTCCACACATGGCACAACTCATCTTTGGACACATGTGGCTCACATGGCAGCCTCCCAGAGCTCAGTCCCCAAAACAGTACCACCCAGGTACCACTGAGTGCCCACTGTACACTTGGGGTCTATATTCATTAATGTTGGGAGCAACTCTTCATCACATCCTGGTATCTCTGACTGCTTTGCTGAATCATGAGTTAATTTCTGGATCAGTGCAGTGGATTTGCTGAAGCATCATTTTGGGAAGTGGGAGATGAGTGAGGAGATGGATTTTTCCCTTTGCCTCAGCCTGGCCCAGGATGGAATCCCTAGGGGAGGGGATAAAAGTAATCTGAGGGCACCAGTAGGCAGAGGACACAGATCTGCCTAAAGGAGGGATTTTAACAAGAAATGCCCTCAATGAGCAGGGTTTCTGACAGCCATGGAGGAAAGCTGCCTTGAGCTTGGGGGACATCACAAGCCAAAGTAACAGATCCACTCCACCTCTGTAGCCCTCCCTGAATCAGATGGTAAATATGCCGAAGCACACACCCTTCACTTGCCATTTCCACACATTTGTAAGGTTCACCACTTGACACTATCTAAGCAACTCACATCTTAGATATCAACAGACCTGATGACAAGAAACTGCTGCAACTCACTCACAAATGGCTTAAACAAAATTTATTCACAGGTGAAAGGGGCCAATCTGGGCACAAGTCTACTCCCTCAGCAGCTAGATGGTGTTAAGGAGGTCATTTGATCTTATGAAAGCTGGTTTTCTTACTTATTAAGAAATAAATGAAATAATGTGTGTAAACTCTGGTACACAAAATACGCTTTTAAAATGTTGTTTTCCTCCTTCTCAGGCTATTACTGGCCTCTGCTCCTCCTTCCCAGAACCTCTGGTCCAAGTTACCTTCAGGATCCTGTGCGATGGGAATGCTGCAGAGACTAGTGGCCTCTTTTGCAGGAGAAAAAAGTGGTCAAGCTGAGAGCCCCAAGAGGAAATACAAAAAAGGAGAGGGAGGGCCTACTTTCAGTCACGGACTACCCTAAGGAAGGAAGGGGAACTAGGCAAATGCATTCAGTGGTGGTGATAGCAGAGTGGTGGCCACTGAATCCCAACATGGCAAGGGGACAGCGTGTGGTGCGGCAGAAAGGCTTTGGCTGCATATGGACCACACATGTCTCCCGCTACCTCAGGCAGCTGCTGCTTCTGGGTCCTGACCTTCAGGCCACGCCAGGCCCCACATACAGATCATCTGCCTGAGGCCCTGGGTCTTGCGGGCGAGGCAGAGACGATGGTCTCTGCTCCACCTGGCTCCATGTGTCTCAGAGCACTTCTCCTTTCTGTTCCACTGCAGTCACCCCGGTCAGGCCTCTTCTCTCTTTTCCTGGATGGTGGGTGGCAGCTGCTAACTGGTGGCCCCATCTCTGACCTTTCTCCAATTCATCTGCCACACAGCTGTCAGGGTCATATCTCCAAAATGTACAGATGACCCCAACTGAACACACTTCACTAGCTCCTCGCTGCCTTGAGAAAGAAATTCAAGCTCCTTAGCCTATTAGTCATGCTTTTCTTATTTGCAAATGTTAGAAACCAACCTGAGGAAGCCAAAGATTTTTTTTTAAAGGACTTACTGGCAGGACACTGGGAGAGAACAAAGCTGAAAAGGAAAGATCACAGGTGCCTCCTGAAAGGAAAGATCAAAGTACAATTCCTGGGACCTCAGGGACCAAGGGCTGGGGACTCCTCCATGGGTGAGGAAAGATTTTCTGTGGCCCAGAACTATTCCTTCCTGAAACGTGTCCTGAGGGCAGAGAAACTGGATTCTCCTGCCTACATGACAGAACTTCTAGGGGAGTTGTGATTGGACATCTTGGGTCACGTGACTCTCCCATCCTACTGGCCAAGGAAGGACATGACAAATGACTCTGGTTTCTGCAGTCTACGCCTGGGCCTATTCCTAAGTAGAGAGAGAAGCAGGACCTGGACTAAAAAGACAGTAGCTGAGCTGGTAAGGACAGAAGAGTGCTGTGACCTGACCCTGCTTCAGCCTAACCTCTCACACCTGTGCCCAGCAGGTGTGCTGCCTCCTCCAGCTTCTAGCACACACCAGCTCGTCTTATGCCCCTGTGATGTGCTCGTGGTTTTTCTTAGAGCATTTCCTGTATCTTCTTTGTTTGGAAAAAGCCTACTCATCCTTGAGACTCTGTTCATGGTCAACTCTTCCAAGAATCCTTCCCAGGACTCCTAAATGCCACCAAGTGTCTCTTTTTGGGCTCCCAGTACACCCACATGTCTTTTGTGTAATTACTACAGAATAACATTAACCTATAAGAATGAGAATGACTATAACCACAAACTTACATAGCACTCACGGATACCAGGCGCTGATCTAGCACTCTTTTCGTTTACAACGGTAGGTGCTATTAGCCCCGTTTCACAAATCAAGGAAACGGGTGTCAGATGCTGTACAACTTGCCTGAGATCACAGAACTGAGGGCCAGCAGAGCCACGTCCAAACCCAGGCAGTGTGAACTAAGTGAGCAGACCTCAGTTTACCCACCTGGGATGTGAGCCCTGGGGGGCAGGGCCAGCCCCATAGTCCTGATGCCAGCAATGGAGTCACTTGAAGATATACTGACAGAACCGAACAGGCTTCTTGCTGAGCAGCAGGAGGAAGGAGAGGAGAAAAGGCCACTTGAAATACTGGGAGATGGATTTTGGACGGCTGGGGAAGGAAGAAGGTCAGAGGCATCCAGCCCCAACCTGGCTGCCCTGGATGACTTGGTGTAGGGCCTGGGACCCAAGACACCAGAGTCTGCCAGAGCATACGTCCTCAAAGTCAGCTCTGTGAAATGTCTCTTCCTAATCTGGGCTCACTTGCTCTATATTTCAATTTTATCTGTGGTTTGAACAAATGCAGCTTCTCCTGTGGATGACTAAGACCTGTTTAATAGCAGGAGAAGGAGGTGTCTCATTGAGCGCTCAGGAATGTGGTTCTTTTCCATGTCTAACTTGGTAAGGCCCACATGGGGGTGTGCATGGGCTGGGGACTCTCAGCTTGAGTGATGGGATCCCTCAATTCACTGCCTACAGGTGCTGGACCCACAGGCAGACAGACAGGCCTCTGGCTCACTGCCTTTCTTTTAACAAGCTTTCAAATGCTCCAGCTGCATAATGACCTGCACTACTGGCCATGTGGATATCTGAGGAGACAGCATGCTGGGCAAAAGCTTGAAGGTCGAAGCATTGCCTGGGGTGCTCAGGGAACAGGAAAGCAGCGGGTGAGGCTATGGAGAAGCAGGAAGGGGATATGAGGTTGCAGGACCATGAAATGCACTGCTGTTACAACAGCAGACCATGACATGGGTAGCGTCATTAGTATTATTTTTTTTCACACTGGGGATCAAGCCCAAGGGCCTTCCCATGAAACTACATCCCCAGCCCCTTTTTTCTCTTTATTTTTTATTTTGAGATAAGGTCTTGCTAAATTGTTAAGCTGCTCAGACTGGCCTCAAATAGAAATCTTTCTGCCTCAACCTCCCAGAGTGCTGGGACTGTAGGTATGTAACTCCATTTCACAGATGAGGAAATTGGGGCAGGGATAGGTTATATATCTTGTCTAAGATGACACGAGATACAAGTATTGAAGCTGAAAATAAACCTATGTGGGCCAAACCCAGAGCTCCTATGTGCACCCCAATGCCCTCCTCACAAGTGACAAACCATAAAGTTTTGTGACATTCTCCCACATCAACCAAGGAGTGTGGGAAGGACTCAGAAAGAGAGCTGGAAGGCATCCCTGAGATCTAACCCCCATCTGCTGGATGAAGCAAAAGATTCTGAGCTCAAGTCTGGGTCTTCCTCTCTTGTTGGGTGATGCGTGGCATAACCCTTCAGGATACCATATCCTCATCTGTACAGTACACAAATCCCCTACCTTATGGGTCATGCAGATTAAATGAAATGATGATGAGCAAGAACTCTGAGAAGTGTTGACTGGTCATTTCATTTCCCATCTCTGTCCCTAGCTTCTTGCAGCTGTCATCACTGACAATTCATTTCCAAGTTCAATGCTGCTCCAGATAAAGAAAGTATTCTACCGACAGCCTCCATCCTAGTCATCATCAGTCCAGTGGGGACCTTGGCCCTGAGAACAGGACTTAACCTGGAACTGGGTCTCCCCGCTTTCCATCCCTGCACATGCTGAGTCCAACTGCCTCCCAGAGACTCAGAATCTGATGCTCTAGGGCCCTTACCCTTGAGACTCTGCAGCCTGCCTGTCACCAGCTAGAGCCCACTGTGAGCTCACAGCTCTGTTTAAAATGCTAGACACATCTTAGGAGCTCAATAAATGGTTATTATTATTCACAGTACTAGTTAGAATGGAATTTATTGCCACCAAAAATATATAGACAGTTTGAACAGACCTTGGTGAGGGAAACCTTGGTGATGGAATGAATGTTTAGTTCACAAATTTGTCTGGCGGCTACAGGAGTGCAAAGAAGCCAGTAAAGTTACTGTCGCAAGGTCAGGGAGAGGCAGAGCACCGGCTGGAGTGAATGGAAGGCTGTGAACAGCACCTAGATCAGACCTCACCTTTGACAATCCTGTCAGGTGGTAAGTGGAGCCACACAGACTGATAGGTCCTGAGACACTGATTATTGTAGAAATAACCAGTATAAAATATACAGCCACTGTATAAGGGAAGGCATTTTCCAACTTGATAAAAGCAAGAGATTGGCCTTGGTAGTATAAACTTTATTACAGGAGCATGGGAAAATCTGTAAGATATAAAAGCCCAGCATTCAGGAACTGAGAGAAATGTGGGAAGTAAAAAATAGAACCAAGTTAAAAAAAAACAATTTAAAAAAATCAGTACAAGCACGGTGGTGCACTCCTGTAATCCCAGCACTTGGGAGGCTGAGGCAGGAGAATCCTTGCAAGTTTGAGACCAGCCTGGGCTACAAAGTGAGCCTACGGCCAGTCTAAACCACAATACAAGACCCTGATTCTAAAAGACAAAAAACCAACCAACCAAACAGAAAACCCCCAAAAACAATTTTGATACTTCAATTAGACTTATTAATAGGAACTAGACTTTTCTTCTTTCTATTTCATCTCTTTTATTTATCCCTAATCTCATTCATTCATTCTCGGTTTATTTATTTTACTCCTGCTTTATTTAGTCTCTACTCCATGCAGGCTGTGGTGAGCAGCAACACAGGGCACATGAAGCTTCTGGCAGGCGAAGGAGAGACAGCAAAGCCAGAGGCATCAGACAGCAGGTGGGCAGCACCTGGGCTGGCGGTCAGACGCTTCCTCCTTGCGCACCGGCATTGAGTCACGCCCCTCCACATCTCTACCCCTTGTAAGTAGGAGGCTAACACCTGTGCCAATTTCCACTGTGACAACTGATTGGGTTGATGGAGATGAAAGTGCCAATCTAGTTGTGAAAACTGCCCACACGGAAACCAGGCTCTTTGGTTCCCAGGTGGAGAACAGAGAAGTTTTTATAGCTGGATCCTGGGGGGCCGAGGGGGCCCTGGTCCTAGGCATCTCCTACCCACTGGGAGAGAATTTGGTGTAGGGCATGTGAGTGAGAGCGGTGAGACAGGACAGTCTTCTTCCTTGTAGTGGACTTGATGATGCACAGAGCATCCCTCCCTGGTCAGCAGACAAAACTTAATGACTAAAAATGTATATATGGTGGAAGATGGATGGGATTCTGGGGAGTCGTTGCTTTGTCCCTTCTTAGATGCACTTAAAGTTCTAGATACCAGTGTTGCACGGGGTGCTGGTACAACATAATAAAAAGGGTAGAGAGAGGTGAAGTAAGTAAGGTTCATGGAGGAAAAGCAGACCAAACTCAGGTCATGTAGTGAGGGGACAAAATGGAAATGGGACTGAGGCATCCCTGGGAAGGATGGAAGCCAGAACACAAACATGGAGTCCTGCTCACATGCTCCTGGAAGCAGGCTTGTCCTGCTACCTGGCCGACAGAGCAGCAGCGGGAAGCACAGCTGTCCCCACTGCATCCTATGGACTGAGACACAGAGCATCCCAATGTACTGCTGGAATATCAGGAAGCAGCAGCATCTGGCATAGGCCCTGCATGTGATTCTGTTCCTGCTGTTAACTTAGTTAAATCCCAACTTTAACTCCTGAGCTGTTTTTTTCCCTCTCTTTTTGATTTTCACTGACTGCCATTTTTGAAGGTCACATACATAAACCTAAAATAAAGACAAATGGAATGGAGAAGCGCAACTCTATGGGAACATCTGAGCCCTGTAAAAACACTCCTATATCTTTCCCACAGGAAGTCCATGGGGTTTTGCAGGCATGGATGTGGGCAAATCTGGGAAATTTGCTACAAAAGCTTTTCCGCAGCTCTTCTCCAATGGTCAAGGTTCCTGACTCCTAGCTCCTTATCTTCTCCAGTCCTATGAATGGAAACTCTTTTTGTTGCTGCTGTTGTCGTTTTTGATTTTTGAGACAGGGTCTCACCATGCAGTCCAGGCTGGCCTTGAACTCGCAGTAATCCTCCTCTTCAGCCTGAGTGCTGGGATTGCAGGTTCAGTTTAGAAACTTTCCATGGAGATCAGGATTCAAAATTTAGGCTGTGCCTTCCTCACGCTTGTCTCGTCCTCCATCAGCCCACTCCGGTCCCCATCACCTTGGACCTGGCTGTTCCTCAGTCTGATCCACCTCAGACACGCCCATCTACTTCCTTAACTATAGCACCAACCACAGCTCTTCATGGCTCAGACACCGGCCAGCATGCCCAGTGCTGGCTAAGGTCTATGTGTGGACTTGGCCTTTGGAGCCTTTGGAAACTGGCCACAGATCTCACACCTGCTGCCTGCTCATCCAGGCCTATGTGCTCTGTGACCTGGACCACAATGCCTCCTCTGTCTCCACTGGCTCCAGGCTGAGCTGTCTCATCTCTGCCTCTTAAAATCCTACTGAGCCTTCAGGGCCAACCCCAAACATCACCTTGTTATGGTTTAGATCTAAATGTCTCCCAGAAGCCGCATGTTTTCAGAGGTGGGGCTTTAGAAAGGTGGCTGGATTACGGGGTGCTATATGCACCAGTGGATTCATCTACTAGTAAATCAATAGCTGAATGTGCTGTTAGAAGGTGGGACCCAGTTAGAGGTAGGTCACAGGGGCCTACTCGGAAGGGTGCATTCTCATCCCTGGCTCCTTCCAGCTCTGCTTCCTGGTTGCCATGACATGAGCAGCTTTCCTCCACAAGACCCTTCCACTGCACCACGCACTTTCTGCCAACTACCGGCCGAGTCCTCCACAAAATGAGAGCCAAAATAAACCTCCCTCCTTTAAGTTGTGGGTGTTGGGTATTGTGCACAGGTGATGAGAAGGTGAGTAAGACACTAGAAATGAAGGCTTTCCTATTTGCTCCCCAGTCTCAGGCATGTCTCTGCATTCTTGTCATTTCTGTGCTTAACAGTCCCACGAGTCCCCATGAGAATCTGTCACTCATGAAAACAAGCAGGGCTACTCGTCTCCCAGTCTTCACTCCACAGACAGTAGGCACGGACAAGTTACAGAGACGCTTATGGAGCTGCATAAATGGCATAAAGAGCAGCGAGCTGGACAAGGAGGAGGAACAGCACCACAACACTAGTGCCCCTGTACACTGCTATTTAACACGTCCTGACGTCTACTCAGGACTATGTCTGTGGATACTTTTGGTTATCACAACTGGGAGGTGCTACTTGCATTTAGTAGGCAGAGGTCAGGACTACTGCCAACCATCTGACAAATCCCAGGACAGCTGACACAGAACCCATCCTGGCCAAGGTGTCAACAGTGCTCTGGTTGAAAAACCCTAAATTAATGTCACAAGGGCATAAATAACCTCATGATCAAGCTGAAGAAACAGGTACAAACAGATTGGATATCTTTCCTCAGGTAACACAGTAGCAAAAACAGAGCTGTACTCCCGTTCCTGAGTTTCCAGACTTGCATTTTACCCTAGATCATATGGGCATTTGCATAGGAGAAGAACTGAGAAGCACTGGATGGGACAAAAATGTTGTCACTATTAGGCATCAAGATGACCACAACACTGTGGGTCTTAGGCAGGATAACTTGGCCCACCGGCTCCTTCCCTGAGCCTGCCCTTTGTGCATTTTTTTCCTTTTTCTGGTTACTGAGGATTGAACCCAAGATTACACGTCCAACTCATTTTTGACTCACAGTCTTGCTAGGTCAGTAAACTGCCCAAGCTGGGCTGGATTCTATCTGAGATCCCTAAAGACACACTTATAATTGTAGTACCATGTGAGGCTGAGGCAGGAGGATTACAAGTTTAAGACTATTCCAGGAAATTTAGCAACTTGGTACCTAAATAAAAATTTAGCAACTGTCTCTGAATAAAAATATAAAAAAGGGCTGAGTATGTAGTTCACTGTGAAGGCCCTGGGAGAAAGAGGAGGAGGAGAAGGGGAAGAGGAAGAAGATGACAATGACCCCTAACTGGGACAACAGCATATGTACAGTCTTCCCATTAGGGTGGGAAGGAGGATTGACTTCTATGGACAAAAATTTGTGCTTCAATCTGAGGCTGAAAGTCAAGAAGGGCATAAAAGCTTAACCAAGGCAGTTCTCTGCAATTTTAAAAATTTGTCACCAGCTATCTCTACAGTAAATGCTACAGGTTATGAGACTGCACATATTTTCCATCATCTTGAAACGAGACTTATAGAATGAGGATGACATATTTGGTGACACCCTATCATTACCATTGGGAGACACGGGAATTATACTATACACAGAGGTAACTAAAAGGTGCTCTGGGTCTTCTTTTCACTGTACCTTGGAGGTGGTTCCAAACTTCCTTTCTTCCCAGCACTTTAGCAGGAAGTCTTTGACACACTGGTCTTGATGGACAGTGCTCAAGCTTAAGACTTGGTGGTGCAAATTCCAAGTCGTGGAATTTTTATACTGCAGCTTCCCCATCTGTAAATGGGGATGCTATTACCACTTAGCTCTCTCTGCAGGATAACCGTTGAGGACTAAATGAGGTGTTTGTGAAGGGCATAAAATGAAGCATGTGGAATAAGTTGAAGGAGAAGATTAGCCACTGTATCAAAGAATGTCCTCCAAGTACCACATGGCCCAGAAGCAAGGAGGCCCCTCCTTCCTTTCACACAAGAACCTTAACTATTCTTCCCTCTTGCCAAATCATTCCACTTAATTAGACTAAGTTCATGTTTGGATGAAGTTTCAAAGTTCAAAAGCCACTTGTCTGTGGTTATTTTTTGCACAGGAACTACTATGAAAAACATACCATATCGATGATGCGAACCTGGAAGGCCAGCTTTGCTATTTCTGGTGCCAAATTTCTATCAGATAAGCAATGACTCCACGTAGAATGCCAGCTCAATGTGATGGGACTGTATCTCAGAAACTGCTGGTTTCCCAAGATGGACCATGAAGGAAGGGGTAAAAGCAGTGTGGAGGGGTGTGACTGTTCTGTTTATGGCTTCTGGGACATGGGAACAAACTCCGTGGCCAGGCTCTGGGAATCAGCAATATGGAGAATTTGTTGGGGAAAGCAGAATGTCCACAAGGGAGAGAAGATATGGGTGATTAAACTGTTGGTGTCTTGGCAGGACCAGGGGATTGCAGGCACTGTGAACAGTAGTACACTGTCTACTCTATTCTCTCTGAGAACAGGATTTCCACTAAAGGCCAGACCCCAGAATTCGTTCCTCAGCCTCCTTAGTGGGAATAAGGGCTGAGCTTGGTGAAGCTGTGTACCCTGATCCACGGTGGTGTGGCAGCACCTGAAGATCAGTATGACCGTTCTGGTCTTCCTTAAGGACTCTCAGGAGAAGTTACGACACTTGTCACACTTTCCCAAGATGTGCACCATCAGTAGGTGATAGCAACGAAAGACTAGGCCACAAGATGTCTTTGTTTCCTATTGTTTGGTCTTCCTCAAACTCCACAAATACCTATTACCAAGGATTTATTAAAATATTTGCAATGTTTAAACAACATTAATCTGTCTAGCTGAGCAACTGAGAAAAAGAACCTAGCTATAATGTGGAACCTAGAATCTGAATTTCACAGATCCATCTTTCAGCATGAACCCAGGGTCCATCGGATGACAGACGGTCTTTGCCCAGCATGGGCTTTAAGAATCAGCCTACCTGGTAACTGAGCCATGTCCGAATGTGGATTTGCCTGATCCCCACACTGCTGCTTTCCCCACTAGGTCCCCTCCAGGCTGAGAGGAAAGGACTCTGAGGGCATTCCTCAGCCTCACATGGGTCTCCTTGCATGACCCCTTTGAGGTCAGAAGGGGAAAATGCTCTGTTTTCCTTTTGGGAAACTAAGGCACAGCAGTCCTCCCTGCACCCATTCTTTCACTCTCAGAGCTCCCTCAATGAGTGTGCACATAACCCAGGGGGAACTTAATCCAGCACTCTCTCCTTGCATAAGAAAAATCACACCTGGATGAACAATTAGTGGCACAGGCAGGACTAAAGCTCAGGTGATGGCTGGGGTGACGGCTATGGCTTCTCCAAATCATTTTACAGCCCTGAAGAAGTTACTGTTTAAGAAATTAGAACATTAAGGAAAAGGAAAAAAAATGGTGTAGTGAGCATAACTACACTGGCTTACAAAAACAGAGTGAGAGAATTTGAAAACAGCTCAGCAGGTCAGACCAGCGGTCACTACTTTCTTTTCTGTCCTTGAGGGGGATATCATGAGAGTAACAGAAGCCTCTAGGAGGCCCATCCATAATATTAACTATAAAAATCTAGGGAATGTCCAAAGGCTCTTCTTTAATAACCCAGTTTATATCTGTCAGCTTTGGTCTCTCTAAGAAAGTTCATTCCTATGAATCTATTTATAATTTCAGACCACATCATTTCTCAGAGTAATGATTCACACATTTACTACCCACAGCTTACTACCTACAGCGTAAAGTACTACTTCCTTTTTTTTTTTTTTGACCTAGAACAATGAAGCTCTCTGGGTCTGCTCAGCAGGGCGGGATGAGAAGCCATTAACATCTTTCACCTGAAGAGTTATTTTTAAAGATGCTAATTAAGTCTACAATGAAAACAGGTATAATACTATGCAAACACATTAATTAGGCCAATTTTGAGAGTCCAACAAGTTCCCGGAGAAAGTTCAGCCCATTTACAAGGTCTTCCTTCCTTCCAGATGGCTGTCACCTAGGACTTACTTCAGGAGGCATTTTCGTTAGACACCCTATGGCCAAGATTTATATCCGACCCAGAAGAAAAATGAAAATCGAGAATGAGGAGTAGGAAAACATAAAACAGAGCTGAAGTAAAACAGTAGTAACATTTTGAGGAAAAAAAAACCCAAAAACAAAAAAACAAACCCAAAACGATCTTTTGTGTTCAAAGTCGGGCACTCTGGAAATAACTCTCCAGCCACAGGTAGGCTGGGAAAGGCCTACCAACTCCAGTATCTGAAGTGGGGAAAAGGGATTGCAGGGTCACCATCCTGTTGAAGATTTATATTGCATTACCTCACTGCTTCCTAGTTACTGCTGTTGTGGGTTTTTTACCCAGTTCAGTAGCACGTTGGCTGGAAACCACTTCCTTGAAGATGCAAAGGCAGAATAAAGACATGGTGCTCTTAAGTCTCCTTTTGCAGCTAGGAGACAAAGGGATGCAGGAAAAACCAAACCAGAGAGAAAACCCAACCGGAACAGTTCCCACTAGGATCTCAGTGGCTCTGGATTCCTTTCCCCACCTGACACAGTCCCAGGCACCGAGCGTCTAACTTAACACCGTGACTCTGTCAAGTGGGCAGGGGGTGGGGCAAGCCACGGTCCATGCACTGCCTCTAGGCACTCACATCCTGTGTGTGTTCTGCAGAGATGCTGCAAAGGTTAATAATCTAAGGCATTTTAGAACTGGTAGAAACAAAGCCTGTTTTCCAGAGTTGGTTTGGGATATGTTAAGAAGAGATCTAGTCTCCCAAGACTTTGGAAAACCTCAGAGGATCTTGCATGCACAAGTTGGAGAAGAAAGAATGTAGAAACCTGGCAAATGTTTTTTCAAAAGGCCTTTTTATAGGTGACTTGTCACTCACCAGTACTCAAGGTGTGCTAAGTACAGTGTCTTAACCAAGTCCTGACAGTAATCTGCTTTTCTCTGGGACCTGTTGGGCACATGCAGAGGACACGGAGGATGTAACAGACGAGGCTGTGAGAATTCTAATGCGTGGAGGGTGTCGGAGACTTAATAAGAGTTCAGTCTTTCAGCAATGCCTGAATTCACAGCATGGCTTTTCCCAAGAAGCTCCAAGTGTTTTAAAGATGACACGTTAATCTTCACAGAGCCTGGGTAATGGAAAGCCCGAGCCTGCAGGGACAGGTGTGAGGGTCACAGAAGCCGACTTCTAGCTGTGTTCTGGCTCACAGGAGCGGATCAGTGACGTCGGGAATGGGACAGCCACCTCCGAAGCCTCATCCATCAGCTCCCGCTTCTAGTGTTATGATGCACCAGGACCCTTCCCTCTCTCGATCTCAGCCATCTCAGTCTCTCTCTCCTCCATCTAAATATAGCATCGCTTTCTTGATAAGTAATAGCAAAGGGTAAAGAAGCCAAAGAGCAGACAAGTAAATGGAAACAGAAAAATCTGCCAAAAGAAGAAAGCAATTGACTCATGGAAGGTAATGTATGACAGAAAAAAAAATCTGCCTCTCTCCAAGGCCTCACACCCCCTGGCCTTGGATGAGGTATCTGATGAAGAACAAGTATGACAACCCCGTGTAATGGTGCAGGGTTGTAACCAGCTACTTGGAAGGCTAAGGCAGGAGGCTCACAACTTCGAGGCCAGCCTGGGCAACACAGCAAGAACTTGTCAAAAAATACAGGGATGGCAGCTCAATGGGAGAATGCTTGCCTGGCATGAGCAGAAAACAAATGGCCAATCACGACAGTGTGTTCTGATGGTCCCGCTCAGTGTCCAGAAAGGTAGAAGACCCTGATACTTGTGGGGCAGCTCAGATTCCTGTGAGTTAGTTCACAGAATGCCACACAGCAAGGTCTGCTGAGTGAATGTACTTGTATCACATTTTACAGGTGGGAAAAGTGGTTGTTTGCTTTATCCCTTTACTACACAAGTGAATGCGCTCATAATGGAGAAAAAGGGGACCTGAACCCAGCCAGACTTTCTCATTCTCTTGTCTATTATTTTTTTCCCATTGATTTTAGAAAAGGAACGATTCCAGCTTGACCTGTGGGGAGAGCTTAGGATTGAAAGAGAGAGACTGGTTTCCTACTCCCAGAATGTTAGACTGGCAAAGAACCTGGAGACCCAGTTGAGACATGGCAAGTGATTTTATGTCCTATGGTAACTGTGATGCTCAGCAGGGGCTGTTAGCTCCTGGTAGCACTGTGCTGAGGTCTCAGTTACCGGCTCCATGGGAGGGTGTGCAGGGCTCGGATATCCGTCTGCCACCGGCACGGAAAGGACTAATGGGACCAAAGATGTCAGCTATCCACCACATTTCCTTTTTCTGATCCAACCTATCTCATTGATAATAAAATCTGAGTACCGGAAAATAGCTGCATGTCAGTGAATCCACAACTCAGGATTCCAAGCCAGCGCTTTCTCACCGCCATGCTATCTTGGTCCTAGTACTAGCTGCAGCTCTCTAACTGTTGACAAATGAGCTCTCTGTGACTCAGTCTCCTCACTGGCAGGTGACAGGGCATAATTCCTTCTTTATCTATCTCAGAAAACTGCTGGCAATCAAACAGAATGTCAGAATTCCCAGCCTTTGAGCTCCCAGGAGGACTATGACATTACATTATCGATGTGTGAGAAAACAGAAAAGCATAGACAGCCCTACAAAATGGATGTCAGGGGTCCGGGGCCCACAATTCTGCTTCAGCTGCATCTGCTTCACACCTGTAGGCTTTGCGTGTGCACCTGCACATGCAGGCAAGGGGAGGGGTGTGTGTGTGTGTGGGGGGCATCATGGCTACAGCAGAGGCAGAGCCTGGGCCCCCTGAGGGAGCTGGCCCCAAGTGTGTTTCAGGTCAGAGTGTGTGGGACTTCCATTCCGTCCTCCTTCATCCCTCTCATCCCCTCCACCCTATTCGTAGGTAGGATGTCCCTGACCTGGTCAAGGAGTATGAACTTGTCACTGGAACTTGGGACTCTGAGCCTAGACTCCCATTTCCTATAAGAGGAGGCTGAAAGCCACAGGGCCTGGAGAGGGTGAGGCGGGCATTTCTGGGTCTCCAGCTGTACCAGCGTCTGCCTCCCTCCTCTGTCTGCTCATCACTCTTCTCTGCTGAGGCCCCATTCTACTCTCCTTCCCTCCTTTGCTTTCTCCTATTGTTTTTTTCTTTCTCCTAGGACCAAGTTTCCCATCCCCCATGATACCTCTCTCTATAGCAGTGTAGTAGAGACCTCAAAAATGCACATTTTGGGAGCACTTTTCTGGTGCTTTTCATAAAAACATCTCACTGCAGTTTTCTTAATGAGATAGTGTCACTGGGGGTCATGGTTTGGGATAAGGGTATAAAAACAGGCAGCTCACTCAAGTTAACCGGCCTCACATTCATGGGAATCTTGTTGGCTAAAAGGAGCCAACAAGGTCATTTGGTTTAACCAGTTACTGGAAATGGATTCTAAGTAGGAAATATATCCTTGAACATAAGAGAACTCAAAGGCTCACGGGCAGCTCATTTTGCAGATCTGAGAACCTCCTATCTCTTTTGGATTTATGGATAATCACTGTACACTAGAACATAAACGCTATACAGGCAAGGATTTGGGGGCGGTTTTCCTCGTGACTGCCTAAAATAGTGCCTCACATATGGCAGCCACTCAAAAAATATTTATTGAATGAATTAATAATTGGTCTTGTTTGTAGTCCTTGGGGTCTTTCAGAAGAACCTAATCCTTTTTGTCTTCTCCACGACAGCCCCTCAAATAATTCAAGACAGCTGTCACATTCCCTGAGTCGTTCCTTTCCCAGACAAAACATTTATAGTTCCCTGAACATGATGTGAAGAATATCCTGTGGCTTGTGGGGTGTTCTCTGAGTGAGTTCCAGAGCTCAGAGCTGCAGGGGACACCAGAAAATGTTTCTAGCTAGTCTGCACTCTCATTCTGCAGATAAGAGAATGGGGGTGGGGGTAGAGGGTGGTGTCCATAAAGGGACAGCAGCAGTTTTAGAAGGAGAAGCCCAAGCTGAGCCCTTACTCATCGGGAGATGAGCTAACAACAGAGACATCTGAGAGGGTACAAAAAAATGTGTAGGCAAAACAAACCCCCAATCAACGTATTTGCCCTCTTCTTTATGTTCTCCATATAAGAAACAGAATTCTAAAGTAGAGCCCAAACCAAATTGCCTTAGCTTCATACGCATTTTTTGATCCTGGGGATCAAAATTGGGGCCTTGAGCATGCCAACTACATGCTCTACCACTGAGCCTCATCCCAGCATGCAGCGAGATTATTCATTCAACAAGCACTGGAAAAATGTGCTATTAACTGCACATAGTTCAGGGGATATGAAGTTGAAAAAGAGACGTCTCTCTGCACTTGACATTTGTAGTTTCATGGAGACACTCAAGCCAATAATTAAAATTCTACCAAATGGCCACAGTGATACAAAGAGCAGATGTCAGAACAGAGCAGAAGGAACCTATAAGTCAGCCTTGGGGGGATAATGCTGGCTTCCTGGAGGAGAGAACAGCATCTGCACACTGGACCACATGTGCCTGGGCTGGCTTTACTACCAGCCTTATCTGGGATGCAGCTGGCAGAGAGGCTGCAGGTGGCCTTCACTAGACTGCTGAATTCTGAAGGCTGCTCTTCCTGTGGACAGGAGTAGCGTGGAACAGTCTTCTAAACAGAGAGCTGAAGAGCTTTGCATCGTAGGAATCAGCAGCTAGGGCCATGCATAAAGCTGAAACAACCTCTTGACTGAGCCAGAGGAGGGGCAAAGGCACATCATCTACACATTAGATGAGGGTTCTCATCACAGGAGGTCTCTCTCTGCCTTTTGCTAGGCCTCTGATGCTGAATAAGTTGCCATGAAGTGCCTCAGTTTCCCTTATGGCAAGTATTATCATAAGCGACTGATTACTACCAAACAGTGTGGTTTGTTGAAGTTCTCAATGAAAATGCTTCATGATAAAACACAACCAAGCAGTCTTTCGGTGGGCATGATTTTTATCCCTCCCACTCCCTGGTCCACCATTGTTCATGGAGAGGAAGAGCCTTGAGATTTATACAGTGGCTTCCACAATTCTGTTCACGTGAAACCTTTGTGAGACAGGTATCATATAATACATCTCTTTTTCAGATGGAGGGACTACAGCTCAGAGAAATGGAGCAACTTGCTAAGGGTTCACAGCTAAATGCATTAGCTCCAACTACATTATGGCCTCAAACAAAAAAAGCCTCTGTCAGCAAAAATAGCTTCATCAGAGAGGCATTAAGTGTTTGTGTCTTTTTAATAGTTCAGGAATGCTCCCTGACCCAAACAGCTGGGCCAGTGAGCAGAAGACTCATTCAGAAGGGCTCACTTGCCACAATGTTGAGGACAGTGGTGGGTAAGATACACAAATCTGATCTTTGCCCTCACAGTCTCTAGGAGGAGAAATAAGTCAACATGCATCCCACCACAGTGAGCCAAATGGCTGACAGGACAAGTGCCCAACACAAGAGGTTTGGGACCGTGAGAATCTCTGTGAGTTTGACTCCAAAGTAAGGTATTTATCTAGCAAGATATTCCTTTCCTCATACATCCTAGCCATACAAATCATTAACATCTAAGGGAACAGAGAAGAATATTCTTCTCTGTGTATTTGCATAGCTTTGAAAGTTCTTTGTCTAAGACAGATTTTTTTAATGTTACAGTAACTGAATTCTTCCCATGTGCTGTGAGCTGAGCCCCTAACAGGCCCTTTGAATAAAAGGCTGGGGATTTAGCTCAGTGGCATAAACACCTGCCTGGCAAGTGCGAGGTCATGAGTTCAATACCTGGTTAAAAAAAAAAAAAAGAATAAATACAGGATCTTCATAAACTCTCTGCAGGGCTGGCATGTTTATTCCCATTTTACAGGTGGGAAGTGTGTTCCAGCTTAGAGGGATGGAAGAGCACATTGAAGTGGGCCAGGAGAAAGGGAAAATGACAGATAAGTGGCAGCCACCTCTGGTCATCTTGGATGTACAGCTGGCACTGAAATCTGCATACACAGGGACAGGGCAGAGCAGTTCATGCCAGGCAGACTACACTGCCCTGGACCCAGTAGAGGGATGCTGCTCTGCACTGGGTGATGGGGCTGGGGCTGGTCCTGCAAAGTAGTAGTGCTCTCTCCATGTCTGGTCAGGGCATGCCAACCATGACAGGTCCTGGGTTTCTTGCCCAGAGCACAAATCCTCAAGGATCAGTCTGGATGCTGAGGTGAGCAGCATGGTGGTGACCAGCAATGCTCTCATCTGGGACATATCTGTGTGGAAGAGGACGGCTGCCTTGTGGAGGTGGATACCCAGGTGGATCACAGTGGGAGAACTGCACTGGAAAACAATCGTTAGGGTACAGGTTAGATTGCAGTTCGAGGTTCCAATGTGCCGAACAACTCAGGTCTATTGCAGCTTGGGACTCTGTCTCTAGAAATCTATTTCCCACCTGGATTTTCCCAGATGGCCATGTCTTTTGGAGTAATCTCTGCCACCCAAGCCTG
This sequence comes from Hydrochoerus hydrochaeris, assembly GCA_004027455.1. Taxonomy (NCBI): domain Eukaryota; kingdom Metazoa; phylum Chordata; class Mammalia; order Rodentia; family Hydrochaeridae; genus Hydrochoerus; species Hydrochoerus hydrochaeris. The sequence goes on from PVLA01001224.1 coordinate 152,910, forward strand.
GGAAGACCACACAGGTAAGGTGTATACGGACCAGCGGCAGAAGCATCAGCTCAAAGGGAGGCTCAGTGCTGCATCAGCACCAGCAAGTACAGAGTGTTGGGCATGGTGGGTGCCTGGTCCTCCCTTTGAGGACCTTGGTGTCTAGCTGGGAGGAGAAGGAGACCATTTATGTACGAGGTAGACCAGAAGATAAAGAAATTGGTTTTATGTGATTTGAAGAATCAGTCATTACTTTATGTGTGTAATGTTTTATCACTTAAATCAAACGTTAATTTCTTCAAAGTGGAACCTAATAAGCCTCTGGCCCTACAGCTGTAGTGCACAAAGATACCTGAGGCCCAGTTTATGGCATGATGTGTAGGCAACTGGCTGCCCTAAAGTGGGTTAATCCTAAATCTTACTGAGCACCGCCAACCTAGCAAGGCTGATGGGTTTACTAACAACTGGGCTCCTGCCCCAGGCCAACAGTAGGAAAACTCCAGGTTCCAAATCTGGACAACACATGGCTTTTCAGGTCAGGAGCTTGGTTCAAGGACAGTGGGGTTTTGTTGACAGTCAGCAGTTAGAGGTGTAGAAGCTGGGGCCAGACTGTCTGGGGTCAAGTCCCAGCTTTTAAAAGCTGTAAGATCTTGGGTAAAACACTCTTATCTCAGTTCCCTCACTTATGAGGAGCCACAGTGATAACTGTACCTAAAATAGGATTGGAGGACATAAGAGTTCTAGGGAATGCAAAAGTGTTAGCTGTTGATACATGGTAGAGGCTGGGCCAGTGGAAGTCAGGGGGTCACCTAAAGCAGACTGGAGGGAGGTGTCAGGAAGCTTCCTGGGGGTAGCACAGGTGTCTTCTAGCATAAGTAGGAGTGAGCCCAGGTGCAGAACAGTGAGGAAAAGCCTGTAGAAAGCATGGCTAGGAACCGCCTGTCATACAGTGTGGCTCAAGGTCAGGTGCTGGGGCAGGGGAGGGGGAGGGTGATGACAGGGAGACAAGGCAGGTTACAGACCTACTCTGGTTCTCTAACCAGGGAAGGTCAGTGCACCAGAGGCTTGTTATGACCCATGAAATGGTTTAAATTTTATCTTTACGAGGATGGGGAACTTCAGGAGGCTTTTAGTGGGGCGGGGTATGTGTGTGATGATTGGATTTCTATACCAAGATGCCCACTCAGCTGATGGCAGAGGGAGGGGACCGGGTTTGGGTGGCAGGGGGGCCAGGAGGCCAGTCAGGAGGCCATGACAGGAATACTGGTGAGAGGTGGTGAGGCTCACACTAAAACAGTGATGGAGAGGTCAGATCTGAGGAAGACTGAGGTTACACAGGAGCAGCACTTACAGAAACTCCACCCCATCTCTAATAGTATGCACTAAGCCCTTTTCCACATGCCAGCCAAGCCCTGGCCTAGCACAGAGTGCACTCAGGATGCCGTGGTAGTTTTATTTTTGTGTGTGTAGTACTGAGGATTGAGCCTATGGCCTTCACAGTAAGCTACACACCCAGTCCCCTATTTTTATTTTTTATTTTGAAATAAGATCTCACTAGTTGCTAAATTGCCAAGCTGAAAGTCCTGCCTCAGTCTCCCAGAGTGATGGGATGACAGGCCTGTGTCACTACACCTGGCATCATCTCCTTAGATCTTACCCAAACCCTATGAGCCTCAGTGTGTGTGTGTGTGTGTGTGTGTGAACAGGGAGGGAGTAGGTGCCCTCAGGAGCAGATGGACAGACAAGGCACAAACTGTTAACAAGTGAGAGAAGGGTGATTTTACTAAGGAGCATCTAATGATGAGAGAAGTCACACAGCTGGCAAAAGGCACACAGGAAAGGGATGAAGGGACTGGTGCCCGCCCACTTTGAATTATTTAGGAACCAAATATCAAAACTCAAAATTGCTTAAGATTGTTGTGTGTGTGTGTGCGTGCACGTGTGCACGCACACCGTGTGAGCATTTTCACAGATCCACGCTCAGGAATTTGGATGGGAAAGAGCTTCAAGGGAGGGAGGGAGGAGGCTAGGAATGGGTCTGAGCCTCCTTATGAATGATTGTGACGTAGGAGTCACAGGAATAAAATCAACAGATGGCAATAAGTTTGTAGGAAATGAAAGAGACAGATTTAAATCCAGAATCACATGAGCCCTTAGACTGCTTCTATGCAAGGGAAGCACAGGAACGTGAAACATTTTTTAAAGGATTAGCTCAATTCTGATCTGTCTCCCTCGAAGAATGGTGAGGAGGAGTGTGGCTGTCCCCATGATGGAGCGGAAAGAATCAGAGAGTAATGGGGTGGGTGGAGCGGGGAGCAGAGAGAGGTCCCCATTCACTGCTGCGCAGAGTGTGTGGCTCCTGACAGGCAAAGAGTGGGTGGGTGTTTATCTCTCAAACCTCAGCTATTTTCTTCAGCAATGAGGTGTAAACTAACTTTCTTCAGGGCAAAATCTTCAGCTACAGTGGGAGGGGGGCACAGGAATGCTGCAGAGCCTCCACAGAAGATGCGACCTGCCATTACTTGCAGGGAGGACACTCCTCTCTCTTCTTCAGCATGGTCCCTCTCCCACAGGTTTCCCTGTGCACACACTCATCTTTTCATAAAAAGGGAGCCTCCTTCGCTCGCCCCCTCCATCCATGAAATGAAGTTTTCTTTTCTTCCAGTGGTGGAATGGTGCTTGGGAGAACTCACTATTTATTAGACTTGAGTTTTCATTTTAAAGGGACACATCAGTTCTTTGAATCTCAAACCATGACATGAAAACAGGTGGGGGCACCAGGAGATGACCTCCAATTGGGTTGAGTCTATTCTAATGGTGAAGGATGTGCGATCTTGAAGGTCCCAGGGTTGCAGAGACTCAGGAAGCCGGAGCTGCACTGGGGCAGCTTCTCTGCCACTAAAGCTGTCAAGTCCATCTTTACAAGTCAGAGGTATCCCTAAAACATGGTACTAAGACAGCATTTTACACGACTGTGTATTCACTTGTCTCACATCTGGGCTGGAGCATGTGGCTGGTATCCTGGGCATCCAGGGCAGCCTACAGAGGTCTATCAAGGACTTAAGTTGTGCTTGTAGTTTCCACAGGAAAGAAGGCTTTTCCTGAGCAACAGGAGCACAGAAGGGCCTTCAGGGCACAGGACACTCACCTGTGTCTTGGTTGGGTAGAGGAGGGGAGGGGATGAGTCATGTTTTCCCAATTCCCTTCGAACTGCTTTATGTCTCTAACACCATGCAGCATGATCTTAGCAGAGAGTCCGAGAAATACCCAGGCTTGGATCTGTACATGATAAAGGACAGGCTCAAGCCAGACACATTTTTGGCACCACATGGAGCCAATCTATACAAGTTTCCCAAATTAAAGGGGCTTTTTCCTTAGTTGGCTGCAAATTAAACTGGTGCTCAAATTCAGAATGTAAAGGTTAATAGGATGGTAGAATGCACAAATAATAGAGAATATAAGTCAGAAGAAACTTTTAAAATCTTCTATCTGCTCCTTCTGGTCCTAGACAAGTCACATCACTTCTCAGAGTCTTAATTTCTTCATGCACAGAAGAAGGAGGACACTTCCTGTGCCACCTACTCACAGCCATCTTGAGAAGTGAAGGAAATGCTGGGAGTGAAAGCACTTTGTTAGCGGCTCCCTGCCTGCACAGAGGATGGTCCAGAATCTTCCCTGGGGACGATTCAGGGGGGATACTTTAGGCTTTTAGTGTAATTAATGGATGTCCCAGTTTACTGCCACCATCATGTTTTGCAAAATCTTTCTCAATGGTGAAGGATATGCGACCTGGAAGTTTCCAGGGTCCTAGAGACTCAGGAAGCCAGAAATGCAAGGGGAGTGGGCAATTTCTATTCTTCCTTCAGCATTTTACGCATGTGGGACCATAAGCATTAAGTTTATTCAGGATCTTGAGTTATTTTTTTTCTACCTCTGAATTAAACTTAACTGATTTTCATTGCACCCAGTGCCTAAATTGGTGTAAGGGTGAAGCTTAAAACATGTTTAATAAAATAATTACCAAAGAGCTGCTCATGACCTATTCAGGATGATGTAGTCCTTTGAGGAATGAGAGGGACAGAAAATTGTTCTTGGTTACCAGTAGTAGAAGAAAATTCTGTAACCTGTACCTGAGCTACAATCCATCCAAGATCAGAGCTCAACAATGCCAAGCAAAGACATGAAATTATCTAGGGAGCCTAGGGCTGCTTATTAAGGGACCCAGAGGACTCAGAAAGGGGAGGGTGATGGTTGAGAGTATAAAACGGGTCAGGGATGCACCGTCAGCTGATGCTACACTCAGAACCCAGAAGGCCAGGAGGATGGTAAAGTGGACACAAGAATAATAAATCTGAGAAGACATCTCAGCCAACCTCTCAACAAAGGTAGAAACTGAGTTAGGCACAATGGCACATGACTATCACCCCAGCTACTTAGGAAGATTTCAAGTTCAAGCTTAGCCTGGGTAATTCAGCAACTTATCAAGAACCTGTCTCAAAATAAAAATAAAAATAAAAATAGGGGCTGGGGATGGAGGTCAGTGCTCCCTGGGTTCAATTCCCAGTAACCATCTCTGGAAAAAAAAAAAAGTTAGCAACTGCTTCCTGAGCATTAGTGTCTATTTCATCCTTGCTGGTAGGGATTATCCTTATTTATTTTGGCAGCTTTAGGTCCTTCTCCTCTCTCCATATCCAATGCTTGGGCTCAGTTTACCACTTTGTGATCATGACCTACTATCATCTCTTCTTGTAGGTCTAATCCTAGAATCCCATGCCACTCAGCACACACACACATATAGCCATCAGGATCCCAGAGTGCTAAGCTCAGAACCTAATCCCAGGGATTTGAGTCCTGGGTTTGGTTCTTGCCTGGCTGGAGTTTAGGAGAGATCAGGTCTAGGAGGAGACAAGAGAAAGAACCTAGAAGGCTGACCTAGAAGACATGCTCAGGGAACAGCTTGGCCCAGCAGAGCAGCAATGAAAGCCTGGTTGTGGGTATGACCAATAAGGCCAGAAAGGTCCTAGACCTGACATGCTGAGGTTTCAGAGATGAAAAGCAGCTCAATGCCAGGATAATGATAACTCCTACCATCCATGGGAATCAGTAAGCTGGAGGCACAGTGGGGTCCTCTCTTGATTGCAGACAGCTCAGGCTAGACCTTCTCTGGGAACAGGGACCGAAGGATGACCAAGTGTGAACCACTAAGGATCTTTCAGTGACTGGCACAATGTTGCCTGGAATAGGCTGGATGAAAAGGCAATTTACGCTGCTGTCAAGGTCTTAATGGTCTATTGGGTTTCCCTGCCTCCCTGACCAGGAAGCCCACCGTAGACTTGGCACAATCCTGGGCACCTGGGTGCTTACCAGCCTGGCAGATTCTGCTGTATGAATGGGCTTAACACAATTACACTGTTTTTTTTATAGTATGATTAATTTCCTAGCATAGTCCCTGGAACATTCCAGATATTCAATAAGTACTTGTCTGTTCTGTTATTTGTTCATCCATTTTAAAAGAATTTAACATAAACCTTGTTCCTGTAGTGCTCCAGGCACTACTTTAAGCACTTACAAGTGTTGACTCATTGAATCTTCTTAAGAACTTTATTTAGTAGGACAAGACTTACCCTTTCTTATAGGTGGGAAAGCAGAGGTAGAGAGGCTAATCTGCTGGAAGTTACTCAGCTATTAAGTGGTGGGACAGGATTTGAACCTATGTACTAAGGTTCCTATGTCCAAGTTTTTTCATATACTCTCTCTCACCAAGAAGTCAAAGGCAACGACTGGTGGCTGCTGGCTTCTGAGCCTCACATTCTTCTCCACTGTGGTACGGCCCTTCTGTTAAACTACCTTCTGCACTGAACAGTAACCACGGTTCCCTAGGTCTGTGGACTACCCAGAAAGCAACCTGAGGAACTGGAGGGCAGTTAGCTATAAGGCAGCCCAAAGGCTAGTAACTCAAATAACTCGATTCCCTAAAAATGTATTTTGGAATTTTGGACTTACAGATCAAAATCTCAAAGTACCTATCCCACGGCTACAGTTTGGTAAGTGTTTACAAGTTTTAAGAAGTTCCAATCATTTCCTGTTGATAGCTTTCTCAAGCCCTGCTTAGAATCTAAGGCACGATTTTTCTCTTTTAGATGAAGCATCTATATGCATGGTAATGATGTTCAGAAGCACAGATCTGGGAATCTTTGAACCTGGCATTAAGTTCTGATTCTCGCACTATAAGTCTGGGCACATTATATGGGTTTTTTGTGTGTTTGTTTGTTTTGTTTTTTTCCAAGAGCCTTAGTTTCATAATGCATGAAATGGAAAGAAGTATTTCAAATTTAAATGAGCCTTAAGTGTGTTATAATTTGTGTAAATACCTAGCATCTCTTATTTGTGTTGCGCCTGTTAGGTGATGGATACCTGCCATTTGGAAAGAATTTACCCAACAGTTAGGTAGGTGGGTGGGGTGGAACTCAGATTCCTAAAGGCCACCAAATGGAAACGGAGGAGGAGACAACCATTCTGCCACTTGGAACCAAAGTGCTCAGTTGTCAGTGGGGGTCCAAATCCTTTCTTCCAATGCAATTGCCCATTGGACTGGGAACTGTCCTTCCTGTTTACTGTCATTCTACTACACACTGAGTTTCCCATAGAAATGCATTTATAAAAACTAAATTTGCTGAATAAAATGTTTCTTAAAAACAGATATTTTAAAATTTTAGTCAAACTTAGGCAATTCCATTTACATTTTTTACATGTTTTCTTGCATATTATAAATAAAAGAGTTGGCTTGGGATCTCTAAGCCCGTTTCAGTTTTTGAGGTTCTACCACTTTCTCTTTTTCCAGTATCAGCTTCCTAAAAAGAGCAATCAATATAGAATTAGATGGCAAATATGGCCACTTCCTAGCTGTGCAAATCTGCCAAAGTAGCTCAGTTCCTGAGGCTTGGTTTTCCCACTTGTTCGACAGAGAACAATAATGACATCTCTGAGAGTGGATGCAAAGGGCAGCAGAAGTAACACACACAGAAGCATTTCTGTCAGTGCTGCAATTCTAGCCAAGTCTTTTGCTACAGATTCTAGGTTCACGGGACCTGACTACTTTGTGATCTCTGTACCCCAAAACAGCTCTACACAGGCGATCCCCATGCTCTACTACCACCTCTAGAGTCAGCTCACTTAGTGACCAGGTGATGCAAGGCATGTGCAGCTTCTTGGAGGTCTCTGCTAGTATCTTCTAGCCTCTTGGTCCCACTTGCTACCTCCCCACCTTCTGCTGGTCCTTTTCAGAGCCACCTGGAAGAGAAGGAATCCAACAAGCTACTGCTTGCCAGAAGCCAAATGCCAGTGCAAAAGGAGCCCTGGGGTAAGGCCAGGAAACAGGTGCAGCAAAACTTGGAACCAGCTACTGTGATTCTCTGACACTGCAGAGGGACGCTGCAGGATGCTGTGCTTCAGGAGAGCTCTCAGGAATGCAGCTTTCTGTTGGAAGAACCTTCTAGCTTGCTGGGGAAAAGTCAGAGCCCTGAAGGTATACAGGTAGATAACAAAGGCCTGCTCCCCAGCAGTCTTGCAGGACACATTAGAGAGACCAGGTCTGCTGACGCAGCAGTAGCCTGGCTGTGCCCATACTCAACGGGTTACTTGCTAGACTGCCTGTCCTTGGTCTTGACCCAAGACCGTCACAGTACCTCGGCCCTTCTCTTAACTCCTAACAGCAGAGTGCAAAGAAACCTCAGTTCTTTTTTTAATCAAAGAGCTTTGCCTGGACAGGCAACTTTCTTTGGAAGACAATTTTTCTCAAATCAGAAAGAGTGACCATTAAAATCTTACTTTTGTTTATATGCAGAAAGACAAATCTAGTAAGCAAACAGTCATTAACTGCCTTGGAAGAATCCCTACTAACAAATGTATTCTTGAATGTACATTTTTAGCTTGCAGAATAAATCCCTGGGTAACAAAAATGAAGAGCAAACAGAAAACTCAAGAGGTTAAGCAGGCACAGTCTCAAAATGCATAAAGAAAACACTGAAAACCATGAGGACAGTCAAACACACACTAACACAAAGAGATTTCAACAGACTTGCTGAATAATTGATAGATCAAGTAGATAAAAAATTATCAAGAATACAGAACAATTTGCACAACACAATTAAGAAGCTTGATCCTAGAAATACAGATTCCTTTAAAGCATACATAAAAGCAAATCAGAACTGTAGCAGTTGGATGGTATGGACCAGGACTGAGATTGTGATCTAATATTTTCACCAGGGAGTTGCAGGCCAGGGAGATTTATTTCAGCTCTGTGCGGGGTCATTTGGGGTAGCATCAGAGAAGCAGAATTTGAGACTGAAAACATTGGCATGTAGAATTATAAAACGTCAGCAGTCCGACATTACTCTATGAATTGGTCCTGCTTTTGAACTCCCAGCTTTTAAAGACACCCCAACTGCCTTACTTATTTCTTTCTAGTTGTTCTGCTATAATTTGGCCACAGGTGTTTCTAACAATATTTTTCAGTAACTTTGCTTTTGGAGGAAGGCATGAAAATTTTCCAAAATGATTTCCTTTTTGTAGACAGTCATAGTTACAGGGTTCAATTCTAAACCCTAATTCTGATGACCAGATACTTCAGGAAGCCCTAGCTGCTGAAGGTAATCTAAAAAGGATCTCTTAGCACCCTCGCAAGGCTTTCCCTCTCAGAATGAAGCCCTGAATGTTTCCATATTCTGATCCAGGAGCATCCCTGCTCTTCTTGGCTAAGCAGAGGGAGCCTATTCACCTGTGGAAGGTTCTCCAGGAGGAACCTGTGTGGGCACCGGGCCTGTGAGTCCTCAATCCAGAGCTAAATAAGCGGAGAAGAAACTATCCTGGGTTCTGGATGCTCACAAACAACCTCCAGGTTGGCTGTTTCCAAGTGACTGTGCATGAGTCCTAAGGTTAAAAGTGAACAGGAAGGTTTTCCACAGAAGCTTTATGATGCAGACAAATGATACTTCTCCCTTTCCATTCATCTTTGAGGGTCTGATAATTCCTGTGGGAGAAAGGAACCCACGTGCTCCTCTTGGTCAGCTTTCCTATGGGTCTGGCACTTGGTCTGCTTATGCAATGGTTCCATCCCTGAAAATCCCTTCTAATGTGATGGAACAAGTCCACAGGTACTCAGGTGGTTCATGTTCTCTTGGGATTCTGGTTTTCAAGGGACAACCTGTCTCAGAGAAGTCTACAGAGCCCAGAAGGTCAGGTACTGGCCAGTAAAGGAAGCTCATCTGTGTGCAGATACCCACTCCAGTCTCTTGGTTCTGCCCCGGCCCCAGGAACTTGGTAAGAGTTGAAGCCATTCCCTCATCTCAAGCCTGGAGACAGCTTCCCAGGAAGCTTTGTGGCAGACCAGGTTATGGCAGGTAGCTGTTGCTGGGTACCAGGAATACTGATGAGAGCAGCCACCAGCCCTGCTTGGGCTTCCCAGTTTCACACCTGGCAGGACGGGATAAAAGGTCAAGAGTTTGTGTGGCCTTGTCAGGCAGGTTGCTTGTGGCTTCCCTTGGCTCTATCTGCACCCCATTAATTATCCTCTTTTCACCTCTCAGGATTTACTCTTGACATGCAGGCCCTTCTGATGGTACCAAGAAGAGTAAATGACTTTCTCCAGCTTCTTTTGTACCCACTCTTTCCTACAGACTTACTTGGAATGCACTGGCCCTTGATGCTTGCTGAATCAATCCCCTCTCCCCTTTTCCCTGTACCCACCATGGATTCTAGATCCTATCTGCTTGAGAAAGTCTTCAACATTCTAGTCTGAACTGTGTTGGGGCTTCTTCACCAGTCAGTCTAGAACTACATTTAGTTGCCCCAATAAGTCACAAGCATTTTTCTCTAAAGATCACGTGTGAGTGGATCTTCTTTCAGAGACCCACTGATGAGAAGCAGCCCACCCAGATTTGGAGGGACCACAGAGGACAGAGTGACCCATGGCTCCCAGGAAAAGGGTGATTCTGCTCTTAGGGTAAGGGTTGGCACTGTCTTCCAGCTGTGACTCTGTCTGTCTCTCCAACTTGGGTGAACTGAAGATGGGGAACCAATTACAAGTTGGAAGATCCAGGAGAACAAGGGTCTAGGGGCAAGCATCTGGGCTAAAGCTCACAAGCCGAAAAGATGACTGGACCAAGAAAGGCAGAGATCCCAAAACCAGACAGGTGTATTCGGATGGACACGAGACTGTACAAGCAGTAGATTTTGACAAAGGTAGATAGGAGCTTGACAACATTAAAAAATCAGGCAGCAGGGCTAATCAGACAGGCACCGAGAGACCTGAGAGTTACAAGATTTAAAAGGGCCATGCCAGGCAGATGGCATGAAAGTAACGCCCCAAGTAGGCAAGAACCCTCAAGACGCCTCTTCCTCCTCCAAGGAGGCCTCCAGGGATGACAGGAACTAGGGAGTTTCAGGATAGAAAGCAAGGTCAGAATGGGACCATGTAAGGGGAAGGTGGACATCACCCTGGATTTCATGAGAGGCAGCTTGGCGTGACACAAAGACAGTGGCATTAGGGTTGGACAGCCAGGGGTGGTGGCAGGCTGCTCAGAGGTCCATGCACACCCCCCGCCCCCCTGCAGTCCTTTCTCTGTATCTGCCTTTGTACCTGCAGCCCTTCCTCTGTACCAGCAAGGGCAGAACAAAATGCAGGGTGGCTGGTGGACTAGTTCTCTCCTGCTCCTCCTTTAGAGTAAGCAGACACAGCACAATTTGACCACCCCTGATGCTAAATTGCCTCCTTAACAATAAAATAAAATAAAGCAGAAAATAGATAAATAAATAAAGTAAAACTCAACTAAAAGCTACAGCAGAAACAGAGTCCTCAGGCGGCTAGGATATCCCTCTCAGACTTCCCCCATCTGTTCTGCTCTCTGGGGCCTCCCAGCTGAGCCCTGCTTTCGGTGTGGGGGGGGCCTTGTCACCCTCACAATCTGTCATCTTTGACACTACTTGGATCTTGTTCCCTCTGGAGCTGCCAGGGGCCATGAGGAAACTGTGCCTTATCTGTGGGCAGTGGGCCAGGAGGCCCATGCTGACCACCAGCACCTGGGTTGGGTGGGAGAAAGGGTAGGAGTGGCGGGGAACAGGGGTCTGGGCTGTGGAGCACCCAGCTGAATGTGAATTTCTCCAGGCATCCCTCCTCCCTTGGCTGCCTAGCCCTCCCATTTCCTGCCATCTGTGATGGGTGTCTCTGGGGAGACACTCTCCTTTCTAGCTTGCTCATCACAGTGTCTGGACGCTGGGAACGGGCTGGTCCCTGGTCTCCCTTGGGCTGATCTGTGCTCCTCTCTGTGCCACTGAGAGATAGGCCCTGCCTGTGCTCTATGCTGCACCGTCCCTCAGGTCATCTCTTCCTGAAGACCTGGAATCTCAGCAAAGGAGACAGGGACTATAATGGGAAAAAGGAGATGGTGACCACTGACTGCTTCTCCACAGACTGATAGATGCATTCAGCCCTGACCCACAGTGGGCAGTGGTGAAGAACACTGGCCATGGGGCTGCAGGGACTCAGGTTTACATTCTGGTTCTCTCACTCATATGCAGCATCTCTACTTGCAAAGCAGGCAGTTGGGTCAGAGGATTTCCTAAACCACCCAACACCCTCTGCATTCAGGACGATCCTGCGTTCTATCATTTGCGTTTTTTGAGCTCTTTCTCTACTCTTTAAATCCTGACTGTGAGCTGGAAGCAGTCACTGCTGGGGGTGCTGCAAGGGCAAAGAATACTGACTCCGCCACTCAGACGGTCCCTTGGGTGCGATCCTAAGACCCTGGTCTCATTAGTATCAGATCCTGACCAGCTGGGTGAGGCAGGCAGCTGGGAGGCGAGGAGGCTGGTCATTTCCAATCTGATTTAAACTCTTTGTTCCCCAGCTCTCCTTGGCAAGACAAAAGCAAACACCAGGCAGTCTCCCTAGCTATTCATCCACTGGCACATTCACTTGTTTAACCTTTATGAGGTGGTATAACATCATAAGGAGTCAGTGGAATTTGCCTTCTGGTTTCTAAATCCGCCTCGGTCACTAATTAGCTAGGTAATGCTGGGCATGGGACCCAAACTCTTTTGGCCTCACTCACATTATCTCTAATACAGGAAAATAACAGTGGTACCTACTCCATGGACTATGTGTAGGAGGCATGTGGTACTAATTGAGTGCTCAACAGATAGCTTTATTGTTATTATCATTAAGTTGTTTATGATTCCATGGGGAGAAAAACAATCAATAGATACCCATCTATCACTCATAGGTACAGGTACCCCTCAAAAGACAAGTTGTTTATTTTTGAAGGCCAAGAAAATCTTTTCTGTAGTAGCTGGGGTTTACTTTGGTGGCACAAATCTCTCACCCTTGGGGGGAAAAATGTGAAAATGGCTAATGAAAGTTCAGAACAGATTTTTGAATACAGTGATATCTCGGTTGTTGAAGTCAACTGATACCAAGTTTATGTTCAAACACTGAAAAATTTGAGAACTGAACATATTTTTCTCATAAGAAATAACAGAAAACCAAATAACTGGTTCTGAGACCCTAAAAATTGTACTTGTAAATCCATTTTTCCCAGACTTGAAACAAATTTTGCAATGATTTCTTTACCTCTATCAGAGTTTTCTTCTTAGCTTTATTGCTGGTATCACTAACTTTCTTTAGAGCCACAGTTACAATATTTATGCAAATAAAGTGCAAATATTTTATGCAAATAAAGTGCAAAAAAAGATGCACAATGACAACTGTTTTAATGCACTAACACAAGCACCATACATTGTCTGGGTGATCACGGTGCTCAGACTTGAAGTGTCACCCCTCAGTGTCTGTGGTGAGATGTGACATGTAACTCATTCTCAGCCAATACATGTTTTTTTAAGTCAGATTTTCAGTTTGACTATGAGCAAAGTTACCAACACCAAGCAGAATTTTTTTGAACTTTACTGTTTAGGTAGTAGAAAGTTCAACTTTGGAGCCATTTGGTAACCGAGAAATGGCTATAGTTGAGACATTAAAAAATAATCAGTTCATGAAGGGGTTGCCCCAGTTCAGGTGTAGAGGCCGCCATTTTGGACTAGTGGCTCAATGGCAGAACTTTCCGGATAAGGAAGGTCCTGCCCTTCCAGACCAGCATGTCCAAGACCATGTCAGTCTTTCCCTCCCCACATATCCCAGTTCCTGACCTCTTCCTTCCCAAAAATAGCAGGGCACAGCAACCTCTAATCTGCTTGTTGCTAGCAGCTCTCAGACTGTCCCTGTCACCACCCATATTGGCAGTGCTGGCTTGTCTGTTCCTTCAGGATGCCACGGAGACTGCTGACTGAGGATGTCGATTTACTGCTTTCCGTTAACCAGAGCTCTGACAGACTCTGAAGGCCTCAGCCTGACATGAGCCCATGAGCCAGCTGGGAGAGATCAGGTCCCAGGAGCATGGCTAGCAGAGGCTTCTGAGATGGGACTGACACAGTGGCCCCATGGATAGGCCATCAGATGGTACATGATCTTGTTTATTTTGTCTTAATTTGACAGCCTGAAAATTTGATTTTGGTTTAAACACATTTAGATAGTCCTGTCTTCTCTCTGCTGTCTTCAAAAACTATAAATGATGTCTCTAAAGGTGCCTACTTCCTGGCTGACCCAGAGGGCTTATGAACATAGCTCTGGACTCCCAACACCCATCCCTGCTTGGCTGACCATGTGGTTGGCATAGAAGGGCACTGGAGCTGGAGGCGGGAGGCCCAGGCACCAGGTGTGATTCTACCAGCATTTGCCAGGATGACCTTGAGAACATCATTTAATCTCTTTGGGCCTCAGCTTGCCTATCTAAAATGGAGAACAACTGTTACCCTAAATGTGTTTCATGATAATTGTATGGTTAATTCCCAAGATCCTTTAACAAAGAAACAGAATTGTGAAAGGGACTAGGAAAGAATAAAATATATTAAAGAGAGTTTTGGACATTAGTGGCTTCAGGTGTTGCCCTCATCTGTCGCCTTGAGCAAAAAACCTATCCAACTTACCTAAGCATGAACACTCTGACTTGCAAGCTCGAATATGGCCTTGTCCCAAGTCCTTGCCTTGGGTACAGTGTAGCTCCTTCCAAGTCCTGACTGATACCGTGACCAAGGGAGGATGCAGCTAAACTGCAGGCATCAGGGATCAGGAACAGCCACGGTCCTGCATGTGGTCTATAGAAAGATGGGAGGGTGAGTTCTGGGTGGATTGGGCTTCCTCCCTCACTTTCCTGACAGTATGAGGGGAGAACAGTCCTGGTTCCACAGATGCAAAGCAAGCCTTTTTCTTCCTTCTCAGCTCCTAGTGAGGCTTTTACAGGGTGGGACAGGGAGAAACTGCATGCTACAGAACCTCTCCAGTGCCTGCGAGCTTCTCTGCCCAAGTTAGCTGCAGGGACATAGCTATAACCTCCCTGTCCCTTAGAGCTGAATTAGACTCACCCTCTAGAAACAAGCTGTGTAATAATAAAAATTAATGGCACATTACAGTTAATTCTGTAGGAAACAGAACAGATCTTATTACTATCCTTTATGTAGAGGCAAACTAGACACTGAGTTGTTATGGGACCTGCCAAAGGTCACAGAGCTGGCACAGGAACCCAGGTCTTCTGACGCACGAGCCAGCAGCTAGATCTTCAACTACGTAGTGAACAGCTCCAACTAGCACATCCCAGAACCTAAGGAGGGAGTAGGGTTCATGCAGCTAATGTGGTGGTCTGGGGGCCAAAAGGAACATACAAGAATTCTGGGGAGCCAGAAACAAGTCCAAAGAGCTGACGGTAGAGTTAGGGGTATCTTCCACTACCAGAAAGAAATCCTAGCTGTCTTATCCTAGTCATTCTCCCAAATAGGTGACTGTCTACTGGGACCCACTGCTGCCTTTCAGGAAATGGGCTCCTCGCATAGATGGGGTTCATTCCTAGTGGCCTTTGTTCCTACTCTCCCATAAAGCTGCAGCTCTTACTGCTAATCACTCACACCACTCTCGGAAATTTGCAGAGGTTCACATTCATGATTTCAGTTCTAAGCAGTGAGAAAATATGCAAATTAGAGAAAAATAGTACTGCTAAGTTCATTACCCTTATTTTGTGAGAAAGTTCACAGAGTTTTCTTCCTGGGAGGTGCAGCTGTCCATTAGAAACAGACTCCTGGCTCCAGTGCCAGGCACTGAGCCTGCTGAGCCTCATGGGCAGGTTTCCACAAGGCCATGTTTGTAGGGTACCCAGCAGGATGGGAGAAGCACAACTTTAATGTATGCTCCTGTGTTCTCTTTCCCAAGCAGTACCTCCCAGGTTCCCTGGGCTTTCCCTGACAGGGATAACTTTTCCATACCATGCACAGTCACACCCTTCTACAGAAATCCATGGCATCAACTCTACAACTATCCTAAACACCACACTGATTTGGACCAGTGAGAATGAGAGGCATGACTATCCATGTGGGGGACCATCCCACACTGTGGCATCTCTGCTGCAGGGACCGTTAGCACCAACACCTAGGCTCTGCTTTTAGGTGAGTGTTTGCCAGAATTTTTTGCCACTGCTATTTTCCTGTCATTTCTCATCTCAAAAAAGTTCCTGAAAACCCACTTCTAAACTACAGCTACTTCCTACTTAATATTAATACAAGAAAAGTTCCTGTGCCCAGTAAATATGACAGGTTTCCTCCTCAGTGGACCAAAGTGGAGAATGGAAGATGATGGTAAAAAGGAAACTACAGAGTCACCTAGGTAGGGCCTCTGGACAACTGTGAACTTCCCCACAAGAAGCTTCAAGTTAAAGAATATGGTTACAGCAGTGGTGACTATAGGTTAAGTCACTATGAAAACTCAAATCTGAGATGCTCCAACACCCCAAAATTTTCAAGCTCTGCCAACATGATAACTGAAGTGAAACTTCTGGACTTGCCTTATCACAGTTGATCTGCAGGTACATTAAAGATGCTGTTTAAATTTTTATTTAAAATTATGAATATACAAAGCTTAGATGAAGTCCAAGCTTAGACTTGGGTGGCTCCCCTCCCCATAAGCAAATGTTCTAGCAACAACAACAACAACAATAACAAAACTGAAACAAAAAATTCCCTCATCTGATTATTTAAGACAAAAGATATTTAAACTAGGGTTTCTGGTGCTGGCACGAACAGAGGGCTGTCCTCTCCCATCACAGGTCAAGCTGCAGCTGTGCAGAGCAAGGCAGGACACAGGGTCAGAAGGCAAGGCTTACAGTCCCAGTGAGCCACTTACTAGACATCTGGCGTCAGGCAAGTCCTCTGACCTGCTGAGCCTCAGAAAGAGCGGGTGAGAATAGTACATAGTTCCCAGGATGGTTGGGAGGGTCAGACAAGATCAGAGCACACACAGTGAGAGGGAAAGGGGCGTGGGTTATTTGGAACCTTGCCATACCAGATTTTGCACTGCCTCTATCAATAGCCAGTCTTCCTTCATAACCTGGAACCTGATGCCTTTGCAAACCTAGCCTACAACATGGCGTTTGCCCTTACAACCCTGCAGAGGGTCACCTGTACCTTGCAGTCTAATGCCCTCTTAGCTCACCTACTGTCCCTGCAATTCATTCAGCACGCCCCACACACTGGGGCACCTGCAGACTGGCACAAGCCACACCTTGTTTATTCTGTTTCTTTGCTTCTAACTCTTCCCTTATCATTTGTCTCCTTCCCATTCCTCTAGCCCCCTGTAACTCTGGAGTTGTGCTTTATCTCCATTGAGTTTAATGCTTCCCTGATAAAACCAGTTAATCCTCTGCTGCTCCTCTTTTGCAGACAGAAGAGATTAGATTCAAAAGGGTTAGCATCTATCCTTCAAGGGCACTTGGGACATGCACCTGGGAATTGGATTCTGCTTTCCCACTTGATGCTCTAGGAGTAGTACTGGCTTTTTCCAACTCATGAGCCTCCTGACAAGCATATAGTGGAAATGGGGGCATGGGGCATTGGTCAAGTGGTCTAGAGACTCACCAGGTTCTCTGGACAGCTGGGTGGATCTGGTCCTGAAAAGCAAAATGCTCTGAGGAAGCAGTTCTATGAGCAGCAGCAGCATGAATCTGGTAACAAGAAGGTAAAACTACCTCAAGAGGAAATGACTCTGCCAGGCAAAGTCGGGGATTTGCAGAGTTTATGACGTACATGGAACGGGGTTTCAAGGCTTGGGCATCATGTTTCCTTGAGCGAATACTGAATGCTACTTTATGGCAGGTAGGGGACATGAACCTGAAGTTTGGTGTCTGCTGTGTATCAGTCCTGGAACACAGAGCCCAGCAAGGAGATGGAAGTGCATACCATGAAGCAGACAACCTGATAGTGAAATTCAGGATAAAATGGACACAAAACCTCACTGGTGTTAAACTGTAGGTATAAGTGCTAAGCAACTACTAGTGTGTCAAGAGCTCAAGAGCTTTGTGGGTTAGGCTTAGGGTTAATATGAAAAGCTACTTGCAAAAATGATTTACTGGAGAGCACATGAACTTTTTCAAGTCGTAAAAATGGCTCATTTATCCCTTTATATTATATTTATTGGACATCTGCTCTAGTCCAGGCATGGTTAGTACAGAAGGAAATGGATACAGTGTCTGCTTCTGCACACTCATAGTCTAGCCGCATCCATAACTGTAACAAGCAAAAGAACAGGGAGTTATGAAAGAGAAGAGCACAAAGACCTTAATTAAAACTCAAATTGAGGTAGCCTCTATGAGGGGTAACTCAGACATGAGTTAGGTGTAGAACAGGGCATGAAGAACATTCAGCGAGAGAGCAGCAAGTGGAAAAAGTTCTGAGTGGGATCAAGTTGGTTCCTTTGAAGACTGGAGAAGAATGACATGGCTTAAAACCAGAATTCAAGCTGGCATGGAGACACATGCTTATATCCCTGTACTCTGGGAGGCTGAGGCAGCCCAGCCTGGGAGAATTTAGAAACTTAGTGAGACTATCCTGTCTTAAAAAAAAAAAAAAAAAGCAGAATGAGAAGAGATTTTAGAATTTTATCTCCATTGTGATAGAAAACCATTAAAAAGCTTAAGCAAGAAAGTAATAGCATCTATGCTTTGAATATCACTCTGTCTGCTACATGGGTAACCGAAGCAAAGTGTGGACAAAAAGGTGATGAGTTCAGTTAGAAAGTCCATGCAGGAGTGGGGGTTAGATGGTGCCATGTCCCAGGATGGTGGCAGTGATTATGGAAGATGGTGGCTGGGTTACAGACACATCCCACAGATGGGATTTGTAGGGTTTGATGATGGATTGGACATGTGGGGAAGAATCTAGGGGTGTCAATCAGATTTTTCACCTTGAGTAGTTTAGGGGGTGGAGGTGTTTCCTGCTTGGAAAGGATGATAAAGATTGAGATTCCAAAGGGCAGCTACAGTGGAGATCAAGAATTCAGCAACTTCAGCTTGGGATGTCCTTCTAACAGCCAAATGAAAACTGCACAGACACACACATCTGGACTATAGTTGGCTGCCTATCACCTGCCACAAGTCACCTCTAACTACTACAATATATGACACTACCCAGAGAGAGCACAAAATGAGAAGGGAAATATTCTGGTGAGCTGTGGTAAGACAGAAACAGAATAGCTGGGAAAATAGAATGGAAACTAAAAGAGGGGATGATTGGAGATATGAGGAAGCTGTAAACCACATGGACTGTTACTGAAAAGGTGAGTGTCTTTCAAGGGTCCGCTGGATTCGGCAACAGGGAAATCACAAACTGCAGCAAGAGCATTTCCACATGGATAGAAACCAGCGTGGACTAAAGTGAACAGACCACGAAGGTGGGTGGATAGTACCAAACTCTCAATAACCCTGGCTCTAGAGTAGTAGAGATAGGTACAAGCTGTCTCCTGAAGCAGAGGAGTAAGCTGTTACCTAAAGCTTTTCCCAATTGGCAAGTGAGATGGCTTGCATACCACCAGCCCTGGGCTCATCAAGGAGAAGATACGGCACATGGAAGGACGTTTTGCTACTGCTAGCATTCCCCAACATCAACTGCATCTCATTCATCTCTGGCACAAGAGTCCCATTCCCTGCTCAAACCTCACTTAGGAAAGAAACCTCTTGGGCACTGTACTCCAGCATTCAAAGCTTTCTATCATAAAAGTTTTCTGCCTGTCAGACTGCTCCTGTATACTGAAATGGCAGGAAGAAGGCACAGTGAACCCCAGACACACCCTGTCTGGTCAAGATCTGAAATTAACGTTCTCTTTCCTAGACTGCTGCCCTGGGCCCTCAACCTACCTTTCAGACCTCCCCAGTTGTTCCCCTTAAGCACCCCACTGCAGCCAAGTTATGCTGCCTTAAAACGCGTTCTGTTTCCAATCACCTGCTGTCTTTTTCCTTGGGAATTAGGCCCCCTCCTTGCCTCATTGGATGGATGTTCTCCATCCCTCAGAGTCTAGCTAGAGTCTCTTCGCCTCTAGAAAAGCCCATCTGGTCCTCCTCGTCTTTCAGGCATTTCCCATAAACTGCCTGGGTCTACTGGTTTTTCCTACTGGGAGGGAACCGTGAGACTGTGTACCTAATTCCATTGCTTTCTGTGTGGTCTACGCATCAGAGGCACCTGGCAAATACATGTTTGTTGGTGAGATGACTGAGAAAAAGCCAGCGACCTTTTCTTCTCAAAGGGTGAAGACTTGTAATACTTGGTTCAAGGCTGCATTAGAAGGATTCCCTGAGTCCCAGAAGGATTCACCAGTCTGGCTTCTATAAAGTCATTTGCAGAAGTGCCATACCACTCGAGTTCAAGTTCAAACTGAGCTGTCATGGCCATCAAGTATTTCAAATGCTCAAAAGAGAAGCCTAACCTTTCTTGGGAATATTTAACACTTACACCACAAAAGTATTTTCTTTTAACCCTGTAAATTGAGGTTTCTAGTCATTTTAAACTCAATTTCCTGTGGCCCAGTCCTTTTGAAAATACTGGAAAAGTGCCTTTCTGAACCAAACTCCTTTACCATTTCATGCTTCATGTGACAGCAAAAGAGTGAATATTCAGCCTGCAGTGTTTGTTCCACTCAAGGTAAAGTGGACATAATAACCAATGGACCACAGCAACTTTCATGCAACATGAGTTCACATTAAGAAGTACATGCTGTATATAAACATTTTGTGGAGATTGGCTCAATAAAACCTGGGCTCCAAACTGGCATTAAACACACAGCAATTATTGCAACCACAAAGAGAGAGGTAGATTCTGGATCCAGATCTGTAGCAATACAGTTTATGATTTCTTTGAGACTATTTTTGTTCCCCCTGCACCAACCACATGAAAAATCAGTAATCTTAAAATATCAAAAGTAACTGTTAAAAAACAAAAACAACAACAAAGTAAACGATAAAGAAGATCATCTTTCCAAATCACAAATACAAGAACTCAGAGGGAAAGAGTCAGGAAATAAGTTCATTCATGACCACAAAAATTGATTCCAATGCGGACATGACTTCCTCTAGACTCGAGGAAGTTCCAGCACCACTTGAGTTTATACCTCAACTTCACTTCTCTGAAAACAGAATAGACATGCAATGTCCTGTGGAAAGAATTGCTTATCTATACATTAGTTTTTGATTTACTGGCTTATAAAAGATTTGAAACCATAGAGAACCACTGTGCATTCATGAGAAAAGTGAGGCTGCTTCTGTTCAGTCCTGCTTATGTGTTTGTCTGTTAACTTTTTTTGATACCTAGAATCGAACCCAGGGCCTTGCACTTGCCAGGCAAGTGCTGTGCCGCTGAGCTACATCTCTAGCTTGGCCTCCTCTTCCAGGAGCTTCAGGCTATCAGCGAAAAGAGGTCCCCCAGTTTAGTTACTCACTACCACCTTGGTGGTGGTTGGGGGTCCCTTGGTTTGTGGATTTCTCTGATTCGGTTGGAAAAAACAAGTTTTGAAAGCTAAAAACTGCAGGGCGTGTTGAGCGTAAGCTCCTAGCAGGTGGTGGGCGCTCTCGCTGGCTCCAGCGCTGGTCAGAGGGCAGGGAGGGGAGCAGCAAAAACAGGTTTAAGAAGTGTGTTGAGCTATAATCATCCTTTGGAGGATTTTTTTTTTTTGGTACCCAGGATCGAACTCACGACCTTGTGCTTGCCAGGCAATCTTTTAAAATGACATGATTCACTCAAAATAATTTGCCCCACTCCATTTCTCATATCTAACTGTCTTCCAAAAAGACATGCACACAGTGTGCAGAGATACTGCAAACAGGGAATTCATGTTTTTTTCACTAGGAATGGGCTTTCTCTGGCAGTTTTTATGCTCCAAGAGAAAAGTGCAAATTCTAGGAGGAAAAAGAAAACAAAACGAGCTGTCAAAATTCCTTTTAGCGCCTATGACTAGTGTTAACTTACATGCTCCCAGAGTGCAATAAAAAGCCTGCAAATTGCTGCTGAAAAGATGGTTTGACCTTTTAAAATGAGAACTCCACCACCTCATATCTGTATTAAACAGGTAAACCTTGGGCGATCTAGAGTTTTACATTAAGAGATGAAATGAAGGGTGACTCTCCAGAAAAAGGTTTCCCCCTACAGACTGCTGGCTAATTACGGTGTTCTAGACCTACATTGTAACAGCGGGTGGAATGCAGGCCCCAAACCTTTTAACCATTGTAGTTACCAACAGCTCTGCCTAGTTCTAAAAGGTAGCCACAGAGGAGTTATAAAAATTTAGTTTTAAAATAAGAGTCTCAGACACGACCGCCTATAAGCCTGCGCAACCAGGGCAGGCTGACGGCCTCTGGTGGCCGAGGAGCCACGGTGATCTTTGGTCTCAGCAGCAGCCAAAACCCGAGCGCACCGAGCGGCGCTGCTGAAAGAAGTTGGAGAGCTCCCAGCTTGACAGGAATTTGCGGTGGGCGCCAGGGAATTCCTTCCCGCGCAGCAATTAGGAAAAGTTTTGAAAAGTAAAGACCCGGGGCAGATAAATGGGACTCATCCTTTTCCTGGAGTAAGAACCACCCCGCGCTGCGCTGGACGGCTGCGCACACAAGGCCATCCGCCCTGCTTGGCCAGGACGCGCCTGGTGTCTCTCAGCTCACCACCACCCCAGTGCATGGCCTCAGGGCATGGAGCCTGCCAGACAGCTCAGTTGGGCTACCAGGTCCACACGAAGATGTCTCTTGGCTCCCCGGCTTGGGGGACAAGGTCAGAACCATCAACTCCTCCGAAGCCTCGGACCTTCTCTTCCAAGCTGGCCCGGTTTTCTCCAAAAGGCGCGCGCCCGGCCCATGCGCCCCCGGCGCTACACGACACTCCTCTCTCTACGCTTTCCCCCAAACTCTTCTGGGAAGCCCCGCAAACACACAGAGCCCCCAAAACTCCCAGGGCACTCGCCAGTCACCCCCACCCCTGCCTCTCCAACCCTCCTTGTCGCGTTCTTCCCGCCCCGCAAGGCTCTCCTCACGTTTCTGGGGAGTCAGAAGCAAACCACGAGAAAAATGCCTTCGCAAGGAGCCTCCCTACACCCGCCCTGTCCCTGAAACAAAAGCGCAGGGAGGAGGGAGGTAGGTGGGGAGGCGGAAGGAAGGTTTAGAAAGAAGAGAGAATGGGGACCGCGGAGAGGGAGCTGGGGAGGAGTCGGGTGGAGAGCGGTGACGGGGCCAGGACCCCGCTTCCGTCGCTTACATGCCCAGGTCGCTGTAGGTGTTGAAGAACTCCATCTGGTTGCACGCCTGGATCCAGCCCACGACCCAGGTCTCGTGGCGGGGGATGGGGGGCATGACCACGCGGGCCGAGGCTTTGAAGTAGGGGGTCTTGTAGCGCAGGACGATGGGCGAGGTCTCCTCGATGCGCGTGGGGCACTGGTCGATGGTGGCGCACACATCGTACACCACGATGTTCTCGCGCCGGATCCGCGCCTTGCAGGTGATGCTTTGGATACAGCCCATCCTGCAGCCCGGCGCCGGCGCGGCGCGGCGTGGGGCAGCGCGGAGACCCGCGCGGGCAGCCGGGGGCGCCCGTCACGCCGGCATGGCGACGCGCGCCGCTCGCTCCCGGGGCTCAGCTCGCGCCTCGGAGCCGCGAGCAGCCGCCGCCGGGCATCCTCGGGGGAAGCCCCCTCCTCCCGCCGCCCACGCCGCGCGGGGTCCCGGCCGCCCCGCCGCACGCCCCCGCCCGCCCCCGCGCTCCAGCAGGGCGCGCCGAGCGTGCGCTCCTAGCAGGCGGCGGGCGCCCTCGCCGGCTCCAGCGCCCGGGCGGAGGGCAGGGAGGGGAGCGGCAATGCGAGCACGGGTGCCCACCCCGGGCCGGAGCCCCCCGCCCCTCGCCGGAGAGGAGGCGGCGGCGGCGGCGGCATGGAGCCGGGGGAGGGCGGCGGCGGCGCCCGCTCGGTCTGCCTCCGCCGCCGCCCGCCGCCGCTGCATGAACCTCTGCACCGCGGCTGCCCCCCGCGTGCGGCGCACCCAACGGCGGACGAGCGGGCGGCGGCGGCGAACGAGTTCCCGCCGGCCCCGCCCCTCAGCCGGACCTCGCGGAAGATCCTCGACCGGGCTACCCCGGCCTGTAGGGCGCTGGGGGGCGCTGAGGGGCGGTGGTCCGGGGCGGAGGGCTCCGCCGGCTGGGGCTCCCCGGGACGCGCGCCGCGCAAGACACCGGCTGAACGCCATGAGTTTTGTCCCTTTCCGGCTGCCGTCCGGGTGGGGGGGGGCAGTGTGTAAGGGTGGGGGTGTTTAAAGGGCCGTTAGCTGCGGGGTGCGGCCGACACGTGGGGGCGAGGCGGGGCCTCGGGAGGTGGCGCCTAGGGCTGGGAGTGTGAGTGGGGTGCGCGCCGGGACCCTGGCATTGGGGCGGGTGGGGAGGAGAGGGCGCGGAGCTCTGCAGAGTGATGGGAACGCACAGGCTAGAAGGGGATGTCGGGGGCCCCAGTAGTTACTCAGAGTGCTGCTCCTCGGTCTAGAGTTGGACTTGAGCTCCCCTGGCGCCCCGCCGTGGGGAAGGCTGGAGTGCGGGCAACGCAGCAGCACGGTGCCATGGATTTACCTCTTCCCTGACTGGCTGCGCTCTGGAAGCTTTGATGTCTAACCCTGTGGCCAGTAAGAGTATCTGAAAAATCCCGTAGTCCCTCAACACGACAGCCTCCTAAATGCCAGAGTTTTGTTTGAGGCCCGACCTCAGCTTTGGCTCACGGCATGTCCTTATCCAAATCCTTTGCTCCTTAGAAACGCACTCTTTCAACAAAACAACATGTACTGATAAAAAAAAATACATATTTTTAAATTAAAAAAAAACAGTTCGAAAGCACTGCATTTCGAATGTCTGCATTAGGAGACAGATTGTACCTCCTGGGATCATCTACTGGGTTTGAATGCTTAGCAACCTTCTTAAGGTTAACCAAAGCCTGCTAGGCACAAAGAACTTGGGAACTTTTTTTGAAACCAGGTAGGATTAAATAGGAACTGTTCAGTAATAAGAGTTCAGAATACCATTTGTGGCAATCCATTTACCTCTCATAAAGCCTGAACTCTTAAAAGATCCATTTTTTGCTTTGTTTCTCCATAATGCTGCAAAGCAATGGCACATGGGGACTGCTCAACAGCTGTCTGTGAATGAATGAACTCAGGAATGATCAAAGAGCAACTTGGCTGCATTTTCCCCATAAAACTGCCACCAAAATACTGGATATTCATTGTGTACAATATGACCACTGACACACGTCTGTTGTTGCTGTCTGATGTGCCAAACAGGATGCACATTTAATGGATGCTCTTTCTGGGCAGCTTCTTACATTTGTAAGGCCAATAGCTTCTTTGTAAGTGTTTCTTCCGTGGTTATTGAACATTTTGTGGACCGGGGATCTCGGTATGAAATACTCTTAACAGGGTGCAGAAGGCTGCTAGACTAAGTCTTTAGCTAGGACAGATGTGATGAGTAATTTAAAAATTGGTTGAGATCTAAAAACACTTTTCATCCTTGTTTTAACTTTCCTGACACTTTGGTTCACTTTATAGTTAACAAGAAAGCAAGTTTCCCTTTTGATGTAAACTTCTCATTTTATCATGTAGCCACGGATCTCTATCACTGGTCCTTTCATTCAGTGAATACTGACTGCCTGGAAGGAGCCAACCATTGTACTAAGTACTGTGGATTCAAAGCTGAGAAAGAGCACATGGATCACTGGAGAAGATAAATCTGCTAGCAAGTTGTTACAGTCGACTGTAGCATGTGTATCCAGTGCATGGAAGGCTAGACAAGGGAACAACTGAGATTTACCTGCAGCTCCACTGCAGCAGTGACATTTGAGTTAGAGGACTGTCAAGAAGAGAAGGGTGAAAGGGCAGGGTAGAATGAGAGTTTGGCAAATGTAAAATGCTTTGAGGTGTAAGTCAAAGCATTTCAGAAAGCATTACATGGGTCATACATGTGGGTATTGGAATCACTCTGTAATAGCTAGTTTTTGGTAGGCCCAGAGCTTGATCTTCAGTGGAAGCCAATGAGCTCAAAATCTGCATTCAGAGAAACGTCACTCTGTGTCAGTGCGGTGAACATAAAAGGTGGGATTTCAGGATCCTGCACAGATGATTTGTCCTTGAACTAGGGTAATGCTGTGGGACTGGAGGCTTGGCTACATTTGAGAGTCATTTAAGAGGCAAATTTGATTTACTTGGTAACTAATTAGATGTTGGAGGAAGGTCTGAGCCAGTTCTGTGTTTTCCAGCTTTGGTGATCAAACACATGTGGGCAGAAGGAGATAGAAATAGAAACAGGTTGAGTAAAATGGTAAAATGTTGAGTTTGAGATGGGGTAGGGGTCAGAGTTTGAATCTGAGGGATTATTAGTTTTCAGGAAACAGACCAAAACAAAGCCATTCAGTTGGGGAATTAGATTATCTTTTTATTTTGAGTTACTTATGAGGGAGCAGTTTTGTGGATTACTATCTCCTTTGTCTTCTGGTGGCATGTGCTAAGCTTTCATAAACAAAACAAGGTATTGTAGCTTTCTCCAAATTATAGAAAAGTTTAATAAGGAACAGTATATCTTATTTTTTGAAACTCCAAGTAAGACTTTTTCTTTATATCCAGTAGAAGGCCAATAAAATATAATTCATGACCTATAGACTTGGGCCCTTGACATTCTCAAAGGCTTCATCTATGACCTTGGTGAGTCTCCAAATTCATGAATGTCACCATGGTGTATAATTTCTTCCATAAAATGCAATAAAGTGAAACTGGAAAAATGTAAGGAGTACTTTTAGACTCTTAATGCTTCTATAAATGTGGGTCCAAGGTAATTTCTAAAGGTGTTTAAATAAATTTTGCCATTAAAATAAACTCCCTACTTCATTACCCTGTATCTTTATCTTATTAATTCCATCTTTCCCTGACTCTGCAAAGAAAGAAAAGTGAGCTATACTGTGGGAATAACTGTGTAGATGTCAATGAGAAGAGAAGAGCTAAGCTGTGCAGGGACAACAAATGCCAGGTGCTGGATCTGCCCCCCTCACTGGCTGTGTGGCTCACAATTGCTCTCTGGCCTCTATGTGGCCTATTCAGATTTGTGTCTTAGGAAATGACCTCATAATGGGGACCTTTCAGGTCATTGATTGGAGACCATTATTCCTAAATATCCAGCTGGCAAATGCCAATACATTGCTGTGTTATAGCTCAGATGAAGTTCTCAGAAGTACAAGAGCTTCTCTGTGTAGTTCTTCTTTTTCTTTCTTTATTTTCTGGACTGAGAATGGAATCAAGGGCCTCATGCATGCTGAGAAAGCACTGTACTGTGGAACCATGCTCCCAAATCCTTTACATTTCTGTCTCATCAGTATGAGTCTTCCTTGCCTCTAGTAGCATCACATACCTGCTTCTGCCAGCACCTTCCATGCTGTTCCACCATTGTTTGCTGATGCTGATTTCCCTAGTAGGCTGTTCTCTCCTCAGGGGAATGTGACGTCATGCCTTGGTGCCCAGTCTAGTGCCTGACCCTGAGGAACCACTCTATAAACATCGGATTAACTAAAAGTATTCTCAGAAATCTGAAAGAACTTCATTCCCCCATGCCTTCCCTATAAGCTCTGTAAGTTGTTTCATTACCTACAATAAACAGGTGTTTTTATCCCAGCTCTTCTGTACTGTATCTCTTTGCCCTCTCTTTTTCCTTAATGTGCTTCCCCCAATGTTAAATGATGCTGTTGGTCTTTGGCCACTATGAGCAATCTGAAGAACTATAAGTTTTAGGCACCAAGAATTGGCAAAACTCCCATGACAAGACCTTGATGACAATCATTCTGTATGAATAACTTCATTGGAGTTTATTCACAGGGTGCAGCACAAATGCTCCTTTGTACTTGGAGCTTTTGATGTTTGTGGGCATGAGAGAGCTCCTTAGTTCCTCAAGCCGGGGTCCTACAGCAGACTATCCAGGATACTGGCCCCGGCACCTCTGTCACGATCTACTCCCTCAGCTACAGTGACCTGCACTCTGTCCTTTCAGAAGACAGTAATCTCTGACTTTATTTTTCCTATTGATTGACTCATGACTCAATCTGTCAAGCATTCTTTTTAGAAACACTGGGTTACAAAGGCCTATTTTCTTGTTGACCTTGGCAAGAAATTTCAGAAACTGTACAACACACTGTGAAAGTTTGAGGAACTGCCTGTGAAACTTAAAAAACAGAGATGGATTTTGATCTAAGATGACCTGAAGACAGGCAGGAGGTTAAATGATTCTTCAGGTTCCAAGAGTGTGAAATGAAGGACACACTCCTTTTCAGTTGGGAATTCCACTGGTTGCCATGACTTTTTTTCCAGTGTGCCGTGGACCGCGGCAGTGAGCTCTGGCTGCTTCGCCAAAGTCACTTATCCCAACGTGCGTGTGCTGCTTCACATGGCCAATATCTCTAGTCTTGTATTAGACTATGGAAACTGCCAATGTGAACACCCTGGTTCCTCAGATGTCCTGTTACAGGCCCCCTGTTTCTGTCTCTGCTACCTTCAAGGTCATTGACTCTGTCTTTATCAGGATCTAGTGCACTTTTCTTCCTTTAGCCCTATGATCCTGTACATCCTGAGTCTCCTCTTAGCTTCTCTCTCTCCTGCTTTCCCCATCTCCTCAGGCAGCATTTCCTAAGGGCCTCTGTGCCTAGGCCTGAAATGCCTCAGGGCATTTGCCCATGCTATTGATTTTTACCTGCTATTTACGTGGATATCTTCTGAGTTTGCCCTGCCAGCCTGGAATTTCTCCTCAGCTGGAGGCCACCATATCTGCCTGCCTGCTAGATGTTTGCATTTGAGTGTGCCATTTCCCCTTTCATTTCTTGAGCATGTGGGGGCTCAGAGTTGGGAGAGATAAGCCTGAAAGAGGGTCCAATGTCACAGCCTGCAGATCCAGTGTCTAAAAAAGGTGGAGGAGGTATAATGGAAAGCTAATGCAGCCAGGTCTCCTCCTGACACCCCTGTTTCTGGCTGAATGTCTTCTTCGGCTTGAAACTAAACCATCCTGAGCTCCACCTTTACTTTTGCCATTCTCATCTAGCACATCAAGTCAGAGAAAATTTTGTTCATGTTTCTTCCTGCTGTAGAAACCTTCAATGCTCCCTCATTATCATCAAATCTACCACAAATCTGTTAGGTTGGTGTTTAGAGCTTCATGGCTGGACTCCAGTCAACCTGCCTTTCTAACTTTCTTTCCTCCTTTTGTTCACTCTGTCTCAGCCCAAGCAGAAATGTGGCTTTCCCTTAGGAGATCTCTTTCCTGTTTTGGTCAAATCATTTCCTCTGACTGCACATTCGAATCCCACCCTGTCTCATGACAATTATAATGACGGTGGGGAGGTGACCTTTATTTCTCACATACATCTGTGAGGTAGTGTCATTATTCTGTTTTACAGGTAAAGGTGCAGTGGCAAAGAGTAAGCTACTTCCCACTGTCACGATTGGTAAGTGACAAAGCCAAAAATTCCAACTCTGTCTGATGACCCTCTGATTCCCATGAGGGTATCTATGAACATGGCACTTACAAATGATCTTCTCTACCTCTCATCTTGTGATCAGGATATGCAGTAGATACTGAGGAACTGATACGTCTGAATACAAATAATAATGAGATTTTATAATTGGTTTGTAGAAAGACCAATGAAGAGAGTAAAGGATAAATTCAAGACTTCTAGACCAATAGCTTAAAGAACAATACTATTGCTAAAGTGAGTCACATGAGAAGTGGCCAATTTGGTGGACTGGGCTACTGTGATCTTGATCTTGGTCACTGAGGTATTTAGTGAGGATGTTTATGGGCCAGCCCCTGAGGGACACACATCACTTGAGTTGTCATTTCAAACTTACAGCTTACTTTGTTCCTTCATCTTATTTCTTCTTCCTGCCTTTTTAATCTCTTGCCTTCTTTTTTATTTTCTTCCAGAAATATTGTTGAGTCTTTTCTTGGTTCCTGGTGTTATGATGGTGCTTGCAAATTCTAAAACATTTAAGATACTGTATGTGGTTCTTATCTTGTTCACAAAATAAAATTTAGTTATATGTGCCCCTTTGAGTGTAGTGTCATTGTCTTGAATTTGATTCAGTACAGTACATATGGGGTAGGACCGAGAGTCTGCTTTCTAATGTGGTGCCAAGACCAGCACCATTGGTATTCCAGTTTGAGAAGCATGATGGAGGACATATTGTTTCAGTAAGTTGCAGGAAGTTTCAGATAGTCATGCATAGCATCTAGGGGCTCAGAGTTTGGAGAAATAAGCCTAAAAGGGGGTCTGGGATCAGAGTCTGCAGTTTCAGTGTCTAAAAAAGTAGAGGAGAGAGTCTGGGAATCAGCACCAAGCATGGGCCACCACCTGACTGGGAACAGCCAGACTCCAGCCCCTTCTAGTGCACAGGCTGTCAAACAAGAAGTACCAACTCCCCCACCTCTACTCCAAGCAACTGGCTTATCAGAGAAACACAGGCTGTGATGATGGCTAGTGAGGTGAAATACAATTGGATGCCTGTGGTGCTTTGGTATTTCACTAACATTGCAGGTCTAGGGTCTGATCATAGGTTCAGAGGATAGTGGTTTGCAGTGTGGCATCTCGGGGGATCTCCTTCTGAGAGTTGTAGCCATTGTTGATTTCTTATGGTCTTGCTTTGAAGTCCTATATCATTTCCATTGTTTTGTTGAATTGAGTTTTATTCTCTTTTGTTTTATTTGATTTTGTTAAATCTAATGGCAGGAGCAGCTATTTCAAAGATAGCAAGATATATTATGGTAGCAATTTTGGATTTCCTATTGGCTTGTTTTGAAATCCCTTATTCCATTCATTGTTTTGTTTTTATTGTATCTATTCTATTTTGTTCTGTTTGATTTTTACTGTGTCTGAAGTTATCTGCAGCTATTTTGAAGACATCAAAAGGCATTATGGTAACTATTGTTGATTTCATAATGTTTTGAAGTCCTGTATCTCTTACACTGATTTGTTTTTATTGGTTTTATTCTGTCTTATCCTCTTTTTTTTTTAAAAAAAAGGTAGAGGAGATATACTGAAAACCTAATGCAGTTAGAGTCAGATACATGGGGCTTAATCTCAGTTTGGACAAGTTTTGACTATTTCTTCAATGACCTTAGGCCTCATTTTCTTTGATTATCAAATGAGGAGAACGTCATGAGGTTACTGAGAACAGTAAGTGATGTAAAGCACTGGCTGTAATACCTTGCACTGGATAGGTACTTTGCAAATGGTAGTAAGCATTGTTATCATTGCATGTGCTGGCCAATGTGAAATGTGGGCAATGGTAGGTGATAAAAGTATAATCTCTGCCCATAGGAATTTCTAGAGCACGTGGACCTCCTGGTGATAAGCTTCCATTTTCTCTGTTTCATTTTCATGACTCTGCTATAGCTTGTATCTAGATGTCCCCCCAAAGCCTCATGTGCTCATAGGTGAGGCTTTTTGGAGCTTTGATAACTAAATTAGTCTACTGATTAGTTTAGCATAATTCTGGGTGTTGATAATGGAAAGGCCCACTCTGGGTGTGGGTGGTACCATTCAATAGGCTTTTATGGGCTGAAAGGGAAAGGGAGGCTCACTGCTTGTTGCTTTCTGTCTCCCTTACCATGGATTGTTTCTTCTCTACCATGCCCCTCTGCTATGCCACTCTGCCTTGGAGCCAACAGACTATGGATTGGAACCTCTACAAACTATGAACTGAATTAATAAACCTTTCCTCCTTTAACTTTGAGTATTGGATATTTTGTCCCAGCAACAAGAAAAATAACCAAGAAACATCATAAGTTGCTCACACAGTTTGCAGCCTTAGGTGGAATTACCACTTGCAAGTAGACCCAGGTTTATCAACACCCACAGAAGAAGGTAGTTACCTTCTCTAGATTTGCTTCAGCCTCATTTACATTTCTTCTAGACACTTTGTCTTTTCATTTTCTTCGTACCAGACTATTGGGTTTTCTGCCAGATTCCAACTAATTTGGTCAAGGTGTTTCACCACAATTCTTCCTGGGTCAGATAGTGGGATTTAGCCATCAGGTTTGTCTAGCTCAGTGTTAGGGCAGTAGGTCAGGGGCCACATATGCTTAGAGGTGTCCTTGTTAGCAGAGATGACTCCTGTCCAGCCTTTTACCATGTAGAAGGCACAGTCATCTCTGTCCTCTTTTCAGGCCCGATCCATAGTGACTGTTCTCCAAAATGGTCTTCACTGAGGCAGAGGAAGAAAATACCACTTTCTGTTTTTGC
This sequence comes from Hydrochoerus hydrochaeris, assembly GCA_004027455.1. NCBI lineage: Eukaryota > Metazoa > Chordata > Mammalia > Rodentia > Hydrochaeridae > Hydrochoerus > Hydrochoerus hydrochaeris. The sequence continues at coordinate 184,582 of PVLA01001224.1, forward strand.
ATTATTTTTAATGTTTCTTTTAAACCTTCTATTTTCACATGGTTTATTAATGAATATGTTAGTTTTGTGGTATTGATCTGTATCATAAACAAGCACACCTAAATGACCATTGTGGATCTGGACAACTCAAGTTCTTTCTAGACCGTCTTGTTGTCTCCAAGTCTTGTTGTCCTTTTTTTTTTAAACCTCACACTCAGCTATCAGTCTTCTGATAGCTGAATTCTGATAGTTTTCTGATAGCTATTAGTTTTCTGAAGCACAATTCTTGCTCTCCAACCTGTCTAAAGACATTCATTTAGTCAGTCAATCATTCACTTGCTGAGCTACTGTTTTGTGTCAGGTATCATGTTAAGGGCTGAGAGACTTGGATAAGATACTGCTCTTGTCCTCTTGGAGCTCAAGGAAATGGACTGCATGTGATCTTTTGCTCCTTATTGTGTTGAAAATGACCTTGAAATCTGACCTCTTCCTACCCTGTAGCCTAACTCCTCACCCTCCTCACTCACATTTAGCTATATTGACTGTCTTAGCAGTCACGGCTTATGCTTTTAATATTGTCATCTCATACTCGTGTAAGCTCCTTGAGGTCAGGGGTCATCACTTTTTTGTTCAATAATTTATCCCAAATACGTAGCAGTACCTGGCATTTAATGAATAACGAATGCGTGAATGTCCCGCACATGGTGGTTCCCCATCCTTCAGGTCCTTTCTCAATGGGGAGTGTCCACCCTTTAAGCATCATGGGTTCTGTGCAGATTTAAAGCCCCCTCTCTCCCCTCTACCTAATAAACACTCTCCCAGCACAGTGAGCTCTTGTTCTTTTTCCATGTTGTACTGGCGAGCTTTCTCACTGCTCAGGCAGCATACTCCACACTGGAAACTCACAGGAGAACAGGATTAATTTGGCTAAAGATTTCAAAGTTTCATTCCAGGTTTGGCTGGGCTGAGGCAGAAATGGCACAGTGAAAGGGTGTGGCAGAGAGAAGCTGCTCATTTCATGGTGGCTGGAAAGCAGAGCAGGTTGGTAAGAGTACTAATGACGGGAAAATCCTACAAGGCACGCCTCCCCGCAGTGACCCACCTCCTGTTGGGCCCTGCCTCCTAACCACACGTTCAGCCACGAACATCAGTGGATTACTCCAACGATGACAGTGCACCCACCATCCAATCACCTCTCCAGGAGTCTCAGTGTAGTCATATTGACAATTAAGCTACATCGTGGCACTTGCTGCTAGGTATGTTTTTCTATATTAGTGATTGTCAGCATGACTTACAACCTTTTTATGTGTCAGTGTCTCCTACTAATGTCTGTGCTCCTCCTAGTATGGATGCATCACTGGACTGCATATTTTTCACTCTTGTATCCTACTGCCTGTTTCATACTAAGTGTTTCATAATGTTGCAGTAAAGAAAGGGGAATGGCAGAAGCTAAGGTCTCATCAAGGCCACTGTTCTTACAGAGCTTGCTGCGCAGAGAGACTGTGAAGTGTGAAAGAAAGGGTCAGGCCCTCCTGGCTCTCAATAACCCTTCTGTTTTGTTGAATTGTGCCCCCTGTAAAGATATATTGAAATCCTAACTCCCAATTCTTCAGAATGGATATAGGTTTGTTGCAGACATAATTAAGAAGAGGTCATGGGGTAGGGTGTACCCTTAATCTACTCTGACTGGGGTCCCCATGAGAAGAAAGTCACGTGAAGAGGCAGAGAGAGAGAGAGCAAGCCATGTGATGACAGAGGCAGAGATTGGAATGGTACCATCAGAGAATACAAAGGATTGATGGCCACCACCAGGATCTAGGAAGCAACAAGCAGAGCTTCTACCCAGAGGCTCAGGAGAACCATGCCCCTGCCAGTATTTGGATTTTAAGCTTTTATTCACCAGAGCTGTGATTGACTAAATTGCTATTGTTTCCAGCTATCTCAGTTGTGGTTCTTTATTACGGCAGACCTTGGAAAACTCTCCTTCCACTAAAGGCACTGGCTATTCAGCAGGCGAAGTATTGCTTCTTTTGGTATCACTGAATTTCTCCTCACCAAGTGCTGTTTTAGGGACCTAGCCACATCCTCTGAGCCTTAGCCCTGCCAGATACTTGATTGCAAGCTGAACCTGACCTAGAGTTTTGTTTCCAAGACCCAGGGCTTATTCTACTTTGTGGTCCTGGACAGTCTCTATCCCTTCCCTAGGGTTCCTAACACTAGGAACAGACTTCTCTCTCATCCCGCCAAGCCTCCCACTGGTTTCTCCACATGGTTCTTTCCCCCTACCCCCAAACTACTTTTTAAAATACAACAACCAATAACAATCTTTTAAAAATTCCAATAAGGTCATGTCACTTATGCTAGAAAAGCAATTCAATGACTTCCCAGTGCTCTGGGGAGCCCATTCTCAGTCTGGCCAGGGCCATAATTGTGCCAAGATGATTCATGGTCTGGCTTCTGGCTGCCTTTTATGCCTCAGGCACCATGTTCTGTCTTTTCTGTTCCATCTGTACAATTTCCTTCTTTCATGTCACTATCATCTTAGTCACTGTTCTATTGCTGGGACAAAACACCTGACATTTGCAATTTAAAGAATGAGATGCTTATTTGGTTCATGGATTCAGAAACTTCATTCCATGGCCAGTTGGCTCCAAAGCAGGAATGGCACAGTGGAAAGGCCTTGTCTTAGTTACTATTCTCTCATTGCTAAGACAAAATATCTGATGCCCAAAATTAAGGAAGGAAAGGTTCATTTGGCTTACAGTCTGTTAGGGTTTCAGTCCATCATCAGCTGGTTCCAAGGCAGGGTGGCATGGCAGAGAGCAACAGTTCATGGCAACAGAAGACAGCAAAAGCAACAAGGGCAAAAAAAGAAGAGTGTGAGAGAAAACTCTTTTTGTCCCTTATATTGTATGCAGGCTACCCACCCCAGGGTGAGTGTAGCACTTACACCCATAATCCCAGCACTGGAGCATGAACCAATCACAAACTCTAGAAACCTCTCCCCAAACTGCATGAGGCTTTGGGAGGACATCTAGACACAGCCATAATAGGCCTGGAGGAGAAAATCTGTACAACCCATGGCAACCGGGAAAAGGGAAGAAGGGAAGAGGAGAGGAGAGAAGAGGAGAAGAGGACCCAGGGACAAGACCTTCCTTGTCATCCATCTCTTCTAACCTGGCCCCACTTCCTAAAAGCACATTCAGCTGTGAACTCATCACTGATGAGTATAGCACCCCCATGATTCAATTACCTTCCAAAAACTTCCACTTTGAACATGAGAGGGATATTTTAAATCTAAACCACAAAACCTGTCGTGTGAATGATTAATCATTTCTCTGATTGCTAGATTATAAACTCCATGAGTATAGAAAGTACATTTGTCTTTGCTGTTTCTTTAACTCTCAGAACAATGCCAAATACATAAGCGTTATTCCAAAAAAATACTCTATATATTAACCATTATTATTTTCCTATTGCCTTGTTTTGAAATTATCTATCATTGTTTTTATTTTTTCTCTTTAAAATAAAAAAATATAAATTAAAAAATACTTGTTCAATAAGTGAATGAGTTTGGGACCCTGTTTTGGTAATCTACCTGGTATCCAGTGTTTCTAGTGATGCTGCCCATACCCTCCTCTGTACCTTGAGTTGGCACTAGAATCCTGAACTCCACTTTGGTGCCTTCTTGCTGCTGCTGGATTTATTACTGTTCTGCCCTGTGCTGGAACACGACTATTATTCCATCTTGAAGGCTATGGTGCTGAGGCCAGGCCCCCTGGACACTGTGTTATACTTGTGAGCACTGTGTTATACCTGCTTTGAGGTCTCCATGTGTATTGGTTAGGGCTCTCTAGAGGAACAGTTTCAATATAAAGTAGATATGGGATTACACATGGGATTTATGAGGTAGGCTTGCAGGATCAGAATCAGAGGAGTCCTAGTGGCTGTCTGGGAGATCAGAGACAAAAGAATGGAAAATACCTGTCTTCAGTCTGGATAGCCAGAGGATGCCATATCAGTTAAAAGTTAAATGCTTGAAGCTCCCTGCAGAGTCACCAGTGCAAGTCTGTGTTACAAAACCAAAGAGTCTGTAGAGAAAGGCTGAAGAATCTGTGCTGGAAGAACTGGAGACCAATATTCAAAGACAATGGTGAAGACTGGAGCTTTCTCTTTCTCTTTTTATTGTGTCCAGCCTACAAACCTATTGGTTAGTGCCACTCACACAGGAGTGGGTCTTCCGCTGTTTGTTGGCCTGCATGTCAAATTTCCACAGACATTCCCGGAGCTTTACTTATCTGCTTTACTTATTTACTGAAGTCAAGTTGATATATTACAATTAGTGATCACACCACATTAGTTCCAGATCCCATCCTCCTGCATTATCCCACCTACATTTGTGGGGACAAATGTCTGGAGATATGACAGGCATATTTGATACACTAGTGACAGGATCACTAGGAATTAATCGTTTGGGGAATGTTACTTGTGCTGTGTTTACTTAATATCTAACACAGGCCTGTGTCCAGGCTGAACAAACACAGTAAGTGCAGAAGTCTTTATTACTGCTGGAAATAATACTTATTTATGAATAGAAAACAAACCGAAATCATATTATAATAGAGGAAATGAACAGTATAGGAAGAAAATAACACAGAAGTAAAGGAGAAAACCTGAGAGCCTTTAAATTGAGTATTGTGTTTACTTAAATAGAAACTAATTTTGTCTTTATCGTTCAATAAGTATCACACACAGTGGAAGCCAAACAATGTTAGTATTTACACTCCTTGAGGCAGTCGGAAATACACCCACAATCCTGTACCAATATGAGACAACCATTAAGCAGGCCACATGTCATAACTCCATTTCACAAACTCTCTATGGAGCTGGATGGAGAAAGCCTTGCTGTTTCCCTAAAATGTTCAAAGCACAATTGATTGTATCTTAAAATAGGCCCATAGCCTGGCACTGGGAGCTTTATTGGATAGTTCTGTCTCTGAGGCTTTGTGTCTTCCAGCTAACAAAAGACTGGTAGTGGTGTTAACCCCTCTGGCCTTCGGCAGATTGCAGCAGTTCTTTGAGCCTCAGTTTCTCTGTTTGTATTTGTAATTTGAAAAGGATTATCTTCATGGCTGTCTCCAGATCACTTCCTGTTTTTGTGTTAGGAAACACTTTGATAACTACCTGGAACAGAAGATGAACATTTGGTGACCAGGAGTTCAAAATCTGGTAAAAAGATACTCATTGGCTCTTCCATAGGAATAAATATGAATTTGGAGGATGGGGAAAGAATACAGCAAAGAGAAGACAAAGGAAAGAGTAGAGAATTGTTGACCTGTTGCATTAGTTCACTCTCTGTTAGTATAACAAGCATCTGAGATAATTAACTTACAAACAGAAAAAGTTGATTTTGCCTCACAATATTGGAGATTTCAGTTCACACTCAAATGACCCTGTTGCTCTTATGGCACGAGCATATGGTGGAGCAAAACTATTCATCTCATGGCCAGGGAGAAAAAGAGAGAAAGACAAGGGACCACAGTCCCACAGCCCACTACAAGGGCATGTTCCTGTTCAAAAAATTCCTCATTAGTCCCCTCATCCCTTTTTTGTGAGTTCTATTTGCTTGCTTGTCTTGAAATGGGGTCTTGCTGTTTAGTCCAAACTGGCTTTAAACTCTTGATTCTCCTGCCTCAGCCTCCTGAACACTCAAGATCCAAATCATAGCTCATATCAAAATAGGCAAGAGATCGTCCAGGAAAGAGCTTATCATCAGTTTTAAGGGATTTATATTATCCTTTCATGTAAAAATCCTACCCTTTTGTGTCTCCAAACTTGAAACTCAGTCTTCTTTATATACAAAGCCTCCTCCCCAAGAAAGCTGTGTGTAGATTAAAGAACAAAACTGTGTTCCAAGTCTGAGTCAATTCTGGGACAAAGATATAGGAATAACTCTGACTCATAAAGGAGAGCAGCAGTTGAGAAGAGACTTGAAGTCAGAATCGAGAGTCATGGAACATAAATCCCTGGAACTGGAAATTTGGAAAAAGGAATGGATTTTCCAAGGGCATTGAATGGGCATTTGAATCAAACCAATTCTCTGTAAAGGAGAAGGAAGACCCGAGTCCAACCCAGTCAACACAAAATGGGGTAAACAAAAACAGCATAAGAGCAGAAATCTTTATGAGCACTTCTGATTAGAATAAGTAATTATTCATGTTACTGCTGGACATGGCCTTGACCTGATTACCTCATATGGTTGTCCTAAGAGGCATAATGCATGTAAAAACTTTTATCAATGCCAGATATTGTTCCTATTTTAAAGGGAGTGAAACCCTCTCTGTCTGTGTCACCAAACTGTGACTTGATTCAAAGTCAGGGAAGCACTGCACAAAGTTGATTGTTCTTGGTTTTTGGAGGTCAAGGGCCATAGTTCAGCATCTTCCTGAACATGCTGTGGTGATAGCAGAAATAAATGCAAAGCTGAGAAATTTGGCAGAGGTCTAAAGAGAGTGAGCATATTCCAGCTTGAAAAGGAGGAAATTAAAATATGACAACAAACAAAACTTTTTTAAAAAAATAATCAATGGAAGAAAATTTGGCTCCTTTTCTAGATGATAGAGTGGTGGGACCTGAGTATGGGGAACCCAAATGCAGTTCTCAAAGTAAGAGGTGGAGATAAAAGTAAACAAGATCTTCTCTGTTCAAGTTTTACAGAGATGTAGGGAGCATTGAGTGGAAGTTTAAAATGGAGATAACTGAATGGAAATGTTAAAACCAAAGGACAGACTGGGGAAATTGATATGATAAGATATATGTGAAACAAAAAAAGGGACCAGTTTGAGGCCCAGCAGACTAGACTGATGGCCCTCAACGTCCCCTACTTGGAAGAAACCATCCTGGTGGAACTAATGGGGTGGGTCTTGGAGATTAGATAACTGCTAAAATGTGGGTTGTGAAGGGCTCACTGGGCTGTTGGGCTGCTGGGCTGTCTGATTACACCTACTAAGTTCTTATTCAAGTACACTCTTTTTTCTGTTTTACTAGCATTAAGGGAGAGAAGTAAAGAAGACAGAGGGCTTGGTTGGAGGTAAAAGCAATGCCCAGTAGATCTAAGGGTCAGAGCAGCAAACAGGGTTGCTGCAGGGCCAGGGAGACTTTCAGTACTTTATCCGCTGTGAGATAGACAGGGGCAGACAATTCAGAAGTACAGCGGGGATACATAGATCCTATTAATTTTGACTTCCTTTGGGCAGGCCTGGGCAACTGTGGCATATGCTCAAAGGAGCAGATGGAATGCGTCGCTGGAGGGTGAGCCACACTGGGAGTGGATCCAGCTTCTCTGCTGCTAGTTCACTCCACAATCCTGGGATAGTTTATCCTGTCTAGGCTTCAGTTTCCTCATCAGAATAATAGGGTCAATCACCATCCTTATTAGTGTCTCAAACTGACTGTCAAATTCATAAATGCTTTGACGTGGTGAGGCTCTGAGCACATATAAAATCTATGAGGCAATTTTGAGTAGAAAAGGTGATGCATTTGTTTCAGAAACACTTTCAGATCTCCTCTGAACACCTCTGTCCGCAGAATCCTGGGGTATAACTCAAGAAAGTGGTGACTGAAGGTCTATTGATTCCACATGCCGGCACAATGCTAGGCATTGGAGGTATAAAGATGTGCTGAACACTATTGCTCTGTGGGAGTCCACAGTGTAGGAACAGAGTGGTCATTAGGATAGAAGGGGAAGTCCTGTAGTCTAAGTCCTACAGAGTGCTGTAGGCTAACTAGGAATGATGGGGAAGAGGAACTTTCAGCAGAAAGGGAAAGTGAAGGAAGAATAAGAGTTCTTCAAGGAGAGGGCAAGAAAAGAAAGTGCTCTGGGGAAAAGTGTGAGCCAAGGGCAAGAGCCAGAGAGATGGTTCAACAGGAGTAAAAGAAGGCTGTTGAAGGTAAGGCCTGAACTAAGGGTAGAATGGGGAAGGATAAAGGGTGAGACAGGATGAGACATTTGAAACAGGATGAGATCAGTAAAAGGAATTGGGATATGGAAAAGCAATGACATTTTACCACACTAACTTTTTTGGGATAAAAATCTCATGTGGTCATGATGAATTATGATTTTTATATAATGTTAGATTGAATTTGTTGAAATTGAGTAATGAAGTTTTGTGTTTTTTTTCTGTAGTTTTTTTTTAAATTGTGGTGTTATTGTTTGGTCTTTAGTATCATGATAATGTTGGCCTCATGGAATAAATGGGAGGTGTTGCCTCCTTGTACAGTATTGGTTTTCTACTACTCCTGCAACAAATTAACACAAAATTAGGGACATAAAACAAGAAGTCGTACTGTCTTACAGTTATTGAGGTCAAAATTCTAAAGCGAGTTTTGTTGGTGAAAATCAAGATGCTGGCCAGACTAGATTCTTTCTGGAGACTCTAGGAGAGAATCTGTTGCCATGCTTTTCTCTACTTCCAGAGGCTGCCTCAATTCTTTGGCTCATGGCCCTTTTCTCCATCTTAAAAGCCAGCTAACATAGGTAGCATTTTCTAATATCTCATTAATTCTGGCTCCTTCCTTCACCATGAAAACTCCTGTGATTACATGGCCTGCTCCCCCACCCACACAATGCCTGATAATTTCCCATCTCAGTATCCCTAACTGAATCTTATTTTCAAAGTCCTCTTTTCCACATAAGGCCACACATTCATAGGTTCCAGGTATTAGGACATAGGTGTTTGTGGAAGACCATTATTTTGCTATTCTTCAGTTTTGGGGAAGAATTTTCACTGGATTGATAGTATTTTTTCCGTGATTATTGGGTGGTATTTTCCAGTGAAGTCGTCTGGGTCTGGAATATTCTTCCCAGAAGGGTTTTTAGCTGCAAATATAATTTTTTAAAACAGATACTGTAGAAGGGTATTCAGGTTAACTATTTCTTTTTTGCAAGAGCTTTCGTAGTTTACACCTTTTAGTAAATTTGTACCATTTTATCCAAGTTGCTGAATTTATTAGCTTAGAATTATTCATTCATAATATTTCCTTGTTATCTTTTTAATTCTCTGCTGTTTGTTCTGATATCTACTCTCATTTCTGTTAGTGAGTTTTTTCTTTTTAAATTTATAAACAGTCTGTTTAGAAGCTTATACATTTTCAAAAAATTAGTTTTTGTTTTTCTCTGTTACATTCTTTTATTTTGTTGATGTAGGCTCTAGTTATTTTCTTTTTCATATACAAGGGTGAACTTTAATGGTATATGATTTACATCTCATAAAGCTTTAAACAAATATCTATTAGGCAAGTTGGCAATGATCTCTTTTTTTTAATTTACACTTCATTATATGACAAAATATTTTTTCAGATACTTTTAACTAACTTGTATGGCTTTTAATTTTTTATTTATACATATTTACAGCACATAATGGTACACTTCTCATGGGGAGGTAGTACATGTACATTACACATCTTAATCTTTTTATTCCTCCTCCTTCTGTTTCTCCCATCCTTCTCTTTTTTTCTTCTTATACTTTGATTAATCTGTTCTTTTACTAGTGTCTTAAGATGGAAGCCCAGGTCATTATTATCTTTCTGTTTTTCTGATAGAAGTGTTTAATGCTATACATTTTCCTCAGAGCACTGTTTTCATTGTATTTCATAAACTTCGATGTCTTTTGTTTTAATTGTCTTTCAGTTTCCAATACTTACCACTGCCCCTGGTGATTTCTTCATTAATTCACAGCTGACTTCTAGGCATGTTGTTTAACTACTAAATTTGGGGGGAGTTTTAGGTTGATTGTAGTCTTGGCACTTCAAGGGTGCTGCTCCATTTTGTCTGGGTTACGTTGTCTTCTGTTATCCTTGTCTTTGTTCCTCAGCTTAAAAAAGGTTTTTGCGGAGGATCCAAGATGGGCCAACTGAGTGGTGGCACGATAGAGAGCCTTTCTGAAAAAAACCAACTCAGATGCTGGGATCTGACAACATGGAGAAAGCCAGACAAAAGGAGAGGGATTCTCATGACCCAGGAAGAAACTGAGGAAAAAGAAAAAGAAAAAAAGAAGAAGAAGAAGAAGCAGGGACGGAGGGCTGGAGCTGAGCAAGCTCTGGTCGCTGTACCAGGCGCATCTTAGAGTCAGATGACTCACGATGGAGCTGAGATCACGGCCCTGCTGAGACTGGGTGCTGGTGAGTTCAAGCGACCCTTGGCTGGAGGAGGCGCTGCAGCAGGGAGTGGAAACAGCCAGTCGAGCTGCGTGAACTTTGGTGAGTGACAGGAACTGGATTCCCCAGAGTGGGAAGACCAGCTAGAGGACAGTCTGAAGTTGGGCAGGGCCGGTTTGAATCAAAACCCGAGGCAGCATTGGTGGATGGCTCCTGGTCCAAAGCAGATTGGTGGGATCTGCTCGGACAGGGCCAGGAATAGCCAGGGATGAGGCTGTTCTGAGCCAGAGGCGTCCCCAGGGAACACACAAACGTGCTGAAGCACCCAGTGGTTGACTGACGTAGGGGGAGGAGCTGGCTCTCAGCGTGCACCTGGCAGATCCGCAGCAGACGGGGGGTGGCACTTCCCTAGCAAGTGCAGTGCAGAAAAACTGTAAGCAATAGGAAAGGCCCAGAGACCTCCACTACCCACCCATCTGAAGGGGGCCAGAAACATGACAAGACAGAGAAACAGCAAAAGGTCTCCAACTGCAGAACCAGGGAAAGTGAGTCCAACAGAGGTAAATGCAGAGGAGGTTGAGAGCAGCAAACCTGTAATGTCAGAGACAGCCTCATCGGAAATAAAGAAATACATCTGTGACCTCATCAAGGAATTTAAATCTGAAATTCTAACTCAGGTGAAGCAAGATATAAGAAGATTAATAAAAGAAATCCTGGGTAATCTCCAAGCAGACACAAATGAAAGAATGGAGGTGCCCAGAGATAGGAGAGAAGCCTTTGATGAAGAATATAAACAAAACCTAGAATATATGAAACAGATCCAAAGAGAATATCAGGAAATTAAAAACTCCATTGAAAGCTGGCAAAACCTTTTAACAGAAACTAAAGACAAACTTTCTAAACTTGAAGATAGATTTGCAATGTATGGTCATGAAAGGAAGGATCTCTTAAAAATAACAAGGAACCAGGAAGCAACTATACAAAGGCTAGAAGATGACAAGAGGATTTATAACCTAAGAATAAAAAATGTGAATGAAGATGTAGTGACAAATACAAATGAAATAAAAAGTCTATTCACAGAAATAATTAAGGAAAACTTCCCAAACATACGTAATGGAAATGAAGTTCAGGTAAATGAGGCATATAGAACTCCAGCCAGCTACAACCCAAACAGATCTACACCAGACATATAGTAATCAGGATCCCAGAAATCCATCACAAGAACAGAATATTAAAAGCAGTCAGAGAAAAGAAACTGATTACCTATAAAGGAAAACTCATCAAAATCACAGTGGACTTCTCGATGCAAACCATCAAATCAAGAAGAGCTTGGAGCAAAATATTCCAAGCCCTGAAAGAAAATAAACTCCAGCCCAGATTGATGTAACCTGCAAAACTGTCTCTCAGAATTAATGGAGAGACAAGATATTTCCATGACAAAGAGGAACTAGGGGAGTTTGTGACCACCAATCCAACCCTGCAAAGAATATTGAAGGACATGAGAGAGAGAAGAAAATCACCAGGGTTCCAGGAACAATGGCAGAAAGGCCTCAATGAAAGGGGCAGACAGTGGAATGAAGGAGAAAAGTAAACAAACAACAATGACAGAAAACTAGCATAGCAGAGATAAGACAGAGAAGATTGGTTATATCACTGTTTTATCTTGACTGATTTTATCTGAATCTGATATGCTTGAGGGTGTCAAGTCTGAGAGTAGAGGCAACTACTCTGAAGATGACGAGATTCAACAGGATACCCATTCTGCTTTGATTATTAACTGCCTTTGAAGTCCTATAATGTCTCCAATGTTTAGATTTTATTAATAGTGTAATGCAATGCTAAGTTTAAGTAGACTATGTTTGATGATATAGACAATTTTATTGAAAATAACAAGAGACATCATAGTAACTACTGTATATCGCCTAGTATTGTGGTTTTATATGTCCTTGTCATTTCGTGTTTCTCTAGGAATTTGTATTGTTGACTTGTTTTGATTTCTTTCTCCCTCTAATACAGAAAGGCTAGGTATACATATAGAGACTTATACATGTGTAGAACTTCTAAGTAGTTTACGAGAATGGATTATAGTTATTGTAAAGAAAAAGAAGAGAGGAAAAAAAAGTATTCTAAAGGATATAACTGCATGTATGTTTGAGTATGTGGGATTGATAACCAAGTTGCTAAGTTTTTGTTGGATAGATAAACAGAACTGGTTGCAGTCTCACTGTTTAAATGTCCACTTTGTAGGCTTTACTTTTGTAATTTGAACAACTACTTCTAAGAAGAAAATATGTAATTATCAACTAATGATTTCTTATGGTTACTATTATTGTTTTTCTGTTTTGTTTTTGAAATTTTGTATTATTTCTACCCTCTTTCTGTTTCAATTTTTTTCTTTAAATTAAAACAAAAGGTTTTTTCTTCCCTTTAGATTTTGAAATATTATTTGCGGTATAACTTTGTATATTTTCTGCAATATTTTATGTCTTGAATCTTTATTTATAATTTTCATTAAATTTTGTGAAAATTCTTCATCATTTCTTGAAATTTTCCTTTGACTCCTCCTCCAATTTCTATCCCGTTTTTTTCTTTTTTGATGCCAGGGATCGAATTCATGAGCTCCCACTTGCCAGGCAGGTGCTTATGCTGCCGAGCTAAATTCCCAGTCCTCTTTCTTTCCCTTTTAGGGCCACTAATTACACTTGCATTCAGTTGTTGAAGTGCTCCACAGCTTGTTCATGCTCCATTTTTCAGCTTTTTTCCCTTCCTCTCTCTGTTTTATTTTGATCATTTTTATTGCTGTTCAGTAATATTTTCTTCTATAGTTTTTAATCTACTGTCAGTATCTTCCATTGTATTTTCAAATGTTAGCTGTATTTTTTTATTTATAAAAGTTCAAATTGGATTTTAAAAATATTTATCATGCTCAGAATTTCCACTTTTTTCTTGAATGGACTATATTTATAGTGGTTTTAATGTTCTTAATAATTTTATTATCTGTGCCATTTCTAGGTGATTGATTTCTTTCCTCATGGATCATATTTCTCACTGGAACCTTTTTACATGTTTCTGGGTGCCAAATTTTTGTATTCCTTTAAATGCTTTTGGGCTTTAATCTTAGGATACAGCTAAAGATCAAATTGTGTGATTCCTTTAAACTTTGTTAGGTGAGATTAGGCAACCTTCACATGAGGCTAATTTAGCTACCTTCTCTTAAATACTATTTCTGATATCCTACATATTGCAGATTTCTCCAGTGGAATTGTTGGAATGTGAACTCTTCCCAGTCCTGGGTGAGCCTTAAGAATTGTTTCTTCTTCTTTTTTCTTGTGGTAGGTCTGTCTTCTGCCTCAAGTTTCTTAAATACAAATACCAGTCAGTACAAGCAACCTTCTGTATCACTGAGTTTCACATCTTTAGATTTGTCCAAGAGCATACCTTCAGTGACTTAATCTTTCTCTAGGCCCTACATTTTAAAAGTTCTACCACTTCCCAACAGCAACATGGACCGAGAACCCAGCCTTTAACATGTAGGCCTTTGGAGGGGGGGCATTCCAGATCCGAACTGTAGCATCTGTTTTCTCTGATATTTTCCCCATAATCTCTAGCTGCCTTGGGCTCCTCAAATACTCAATTCCATCCCTTCAACTCAGAGAAACCCTTTTGCATGGGGCAATCTCCCTGTTCTATGTGTAAGAAATACACAGGCATGAGTTTGGGCAGTTGTAGGTTTCTCCTTATTTCTTATCTCTTTTTTGGAGAGTCCTGCCTTCTCTTCCCCACTGTACAATGTGCTTGTTCCATAACCTTTGTTTGATTTTTCAGTTGTTTAAGGAAGGAGGGTAACTGTTATTTTTCCTCCATTTGGTAGGAAATGAAAGTAGATGTAAAATAGCTTAAGGTGAGATTGCCGAAAGATCTCACTTTTATAAGAGCCTCAGAATAATAATGAGTGATGCTATGGTTATGAAAAACAACAGTATGGAAAACTATAGTACGCAGGGAGCATAAGGATAATCTTGACAAGCCTAAAATCTGTGAAATCAGCTCTGCCCCTGCTGACGGGGTAGAGCGTTCCCACATTCTTCGCAGCTTGGTGTATTACAGGTCCCAAGTTCTCCCAAGCGGATGTCTACGATGCCGTGTGAGGCCTGTGATGATGGGGCAAGAGCAGAGAAGGGAAACAGGGATGTAACTGACTTTTCAATGAGGGAAATCATGGGGCAATGTTTTGGGGTTCTGGAGCTCAAAGTCAGGACTAGGTTTTTGCTGGGATCAGTGTTGTCCCTGATCATCATACATTCAAGTCTGGCACTCTGGTTCTCTTGATGATTTTACAAGCTAACCTATTTTAATAAATTCTTTTTTTCTTCTACTTGAGGTAGACAGAGAGGTGTTCTGTGATGTGTAACTGAGAACCTGACAGATAGGCCTCTTAGTTGTTGGTTGTTAAGGGCCAATGCTTCCTGTTTATGTGAATGTAAATTGAACTCATTTGTTCTGTGATGGAAGGTACAACTTCCTAAGAGTTGCTAGGTCAGAATGAACAAGCAGGGCCCTAGCCCCCTCAAAGGGGTGGATGGAAATCTCACTCCTACAAGCTTTCTGGCAGGTGGTGCACCCTAAGTATTCTGTGAGTGAACTGCATTAGCTTGTGCTTTTGCCTACATACCCCGCTTTGGGTGTGTATGCCTGGGTACCCAAGCTAGAAAGGTGCAGTCACCCCAGACCTCCGTCTCCCTTACCTCACCAGCCCAGATTTTAGAACATGACCTCATTAAGAGTTACTCCCAGTTACATCATTGTCCTCTTCATCTCCACAGCTGCTGCTCTAGCTGTGACCCTGTGTCTTATTCCCTTTCCCGTTGCTAGACACAATAACTGACACCAACAGTTTAAAAGAAGAGAGATGTATTTTGGCTCATGGTTACAGCCCATGGCCCACCATCTCTAATGGAGAAATGACGTGGCAGAGGGGCAGCATGGGAAAGGGTGCTCCTGTTTTGAAGGCTAGAAAGCAGCCAGTGAATGGAGGAGTCAGGGAAGGAGACAAAGCCTTCCAGCTCATACCCCAGGGCCACACCTCTTCCAAGGCCCCACCTCCTTAGAGTCAGTCAATTGTATCTTCCCCAGGATTCAGTCACCTTCCAAAAGCCCCACCTATATTCATACAAGACCTTCGGGGATGTTCTTGGTCTAAACCAGGACACCTCAATCCACAGTATTTGTCTTGGTGTTCAGCTGTCTGTCTCCAGTCTTTTTACATTTCAGGCCATCACCCCACACCCCTAAATTTAATCAGATTCCTCTTTCATCCAGGACACAGTCCTTCAGTGGCAAAGTGGTGCCCCAGCTGTTGGGTGATCTTGCCCCAGATGACCGTTTTAAACTCTCTTTCTTCTATTGCTTCATCATCTCCTGTGTCTAACTGCCCACCCATCTCCAAACATCAGGATCACACCGCTGCATCCTGGAGCACACTACTCTCGCTTTTTGAAATGTCCTTTATTACATCATGCATTTGGCATACTCCTACTCATCCTTCAAGATTTTCTGAGAATGCCACCAACTCTGGGAAACAGTGCTGCCATTTCCAGCAAAGTGTAGTGCTTCTTTTTCTGTCCTCCCAAAATGCCTCTCTCCATCCTTCTACTATGGAACTTGCCATGTGTATCTTCCCACTAGAATGTGAGCATGAGAGCTGGAATTCTTTTTGCCTTGCTTCTCCAGGGCTGATAGAAGTGATTGACACTGAGAGTGGACTCTATAGATGCTTGTGAAATGAAATGAATGAATGATAACAGCAATTGTAAGAGAGAACCTTGAAGTTAATCTAAGACATTGTTAACCTTCATTCCCCAATGCAGGCTGTTACTAAAGTAGTAAGATTCTAGTCACTTCAGCCCCAGCCAACCCCTTTCTAGTGGACCACATGTATCCATCAGAGGAATCTCTTTCAGCACGGGCAGCCTCAATGCAGATCCAGAAAAAGAAATGAAGTGCTTGTTAATTTATAAACACCTAGAGTATCAGGGATGGTAATTAAAATAAAGCTCATTAGTCATTAGGAAGTAGTTAATAGTTAAAATGTTAACATCTGACAAAATAATGTCTTTTCTTTTTCTAACCAAGCAATGATTTTGAGTTAAAGATGCTCAGAACAGCTTGAAATGAGAGGAAAGCTTTGCAGACACCAGGTGTATTTAAGAGGCATCACTGTTTGTGGGCATTCTTCATCCCTGCCATTAACCATGCTGGCAATGGCAGGGATTTGCCACTCCCCTGCAGGCCAATGCAGAGGTGCAGAATGGAAACCAGGCCCACTTTCATAAGAATCTCTCATAGAAAAAGAAATTATGCTTGCAAAGCAAATGAATTTAGAAGGAGGCAGGTGATCATTTACAATCCAAAAAGACCCTCTGCTCTACAAAAAGATTTCCCACAGGGCTCTTTTAAATAGGAAATGCCTCAGAGCGCTTAAAATATCATTGAGTTCATAAGGACTGGGTTAAGAATTAATTCTTTCAGAAACCAATCTACTGCACAATGGGGATGTAGCTACCTTTAGAATTGCAGCCCTGTCTTTGCTTTGCTATCAACCTGACTTGCCAGCAACCTCTAGAGGGAACACTTCCAAAAGAAAGTGCATGCAACGTGTCAGGAGGCCAGAGTTGGAGTTCCATCTTGGCTGAGTATGGAAAAGTGTCTGTCAGTGTTCTTATGTGAAAGTGGGGTCAGTAATCTTTAGGTAACAAGTCAAAAAGAGACAGTGTGAAATGGCCCGTAATGTAGGTAGTTTTTTAGCCAAGTATTAATTAGCCAATTTCATTGTCTCAGTCACTTTCTCATCCCTGTGATAAAATGCCAAATACTCACAATTTAAAAGAGAAAAGGTTTAATTTGGTTCATGGTTTGGGGAATTTAGTCCATGGTAGGACTAGCAGGGAGGAAGAGCATGGTGGAGGAAAGCAGCCATGAAACAGAATGAAGAGAGGAGCTGAGGAAGGAGATGTATCCTCCCAAGTTACACTTCAGTGACCCGCCTCTTCCAACCAAGCCCCACCTCCAACCAGAACATGTAGCTATGATTCATCCACTGATGAGTATAGCACCCCCCGATCCCATCACCTAAAAGACCCCACCTCTGAATGTCTGAGACTTTTGGGGAACATTCTTGATCCAAACCATAACAACCATCATAATAAAGTGCATTCAGACTGGATGACATAAAAAAGTTTATTATTTGACAGTTCTGGAGGCTGGATGCCTGAGATTAAGAGGGTGGCAACTGTTCAGTGTTTCTCTCCTAGCTTTGGGTAGTTGACTGATCCTTGGCTTCTGTTGTCACCCCAACTTCTAATTTTATCATCACATAACACTCTCTGTGTACACACATAGTGCAATTCCATCTTTACTAATTACATAAGCAGTGGCCATTCTCCATCTAAGGCCACTTTCTGAACTATCTGGGTTGGAAGTTCTACATAAGAATTTTGAGGCAGATGCGATTCAAGCCATAACAAGTAATTGTTGCTTTTAGACTTAAGTCTCTGAAACGATAGACAAGCTGTGGATATTTTCTCTTGTTTGATATTTTACCTTTTTTTTTTTTTTGCCTAAAATGTTGACAAGTGAAGTGTATTTTTTTTTTATAAAGAAACAACAGCAAGCCACAAAGGGAAGCTCTTGGATGTAGAAATTAAGGCAAAAAGGAAATTTTAGTAGAGAACAGATTATGTTGTAACACGAGCAATGGCTCCAGCAGTGTTTCCTTTTCCTGCCATCTTCTCATATCCCTCTTCTTTTGGGGAAGGGAATATCTGCAGCAAGGTTTTGCTCACATCCTTTCATCCTCTTGCCACACGGAGAAGTACAAGGGAGGTTTGGCACTCTATTCTTAGCCAGACTGATATTTTACTGTAATATTTCTTATATCCCACGGAAGCCTGCTTCTGTCACCTGGAGATGACTCTTTGCCTCCAGGGTTCTGCCACATCAGCCACAGAAACAATAAATTGGTCATTTTTTCCAAGTGTGGCTTCCAATAAACTTTAAAAAAAGCAACAGTGAATATTATTTTTAATTGTTGGATTGCTGAAAGTTTGGGTAGAAGAAATGACTTTGAGAACACACTTATTTGTGCTCCTGGGATACTGAAGTTCTTATCTCAGAGATACAAGGTCCTACCTTAGAACCTGATTTCTGAGCTGTCTCCACCTTCTGATTTTAACTCAAGCCCAGGATATCCTGGTTGGTCTAAATACAAAAGAAGAAAGTATCCAGGTAACCCAGCTCATGCACAGTAGATCTCCAGGCATGCACTCAGAGGTCTTCAGAAATCCTGGGCCAATCTCAATCCTGATTACCATGTCATTAGAAATGGAGTTTTGACACCTCTCTCCCACCCATGGGCTTTGGGTGCTGTGGTGTTTCCTTCAAGGGCCATAAAATGTCAAAAATTTCACTGCACCATGGAGGAGCAGAGTGAAGTGTCTCATTAGCAAAAGTAAAACCTCAGGCCAACCCTTTTATCCTGCCCTAAACACTCAGGTTTAAACCCCTCAACACAGAGCCTTCTCAGGGCCAGGAGCTCTTCTCACTGGCCAACTCCCACCCTGTGGATTTACTGAAAATCAAAGTAAATTTGATCCTACTACCCCTTCTGAGTATTCTGCTCAATTCTTTGTTCAGGATACTAAGCTGGATAACACCCCTGATCTGGCAACATCCCTGTATCCATGCTTTTGATAATGCCCCCTGTACTTCTGATATAGCCATGAGACTTGCTTGGGCCAAAGGTAGTGGCTTGAAAAGTACTCATGCTTCAGGATGTGTCCTTTTGATGCTCTTGCAGCTTCTACCAGTGGAAAAACTCAGCTAACTGGCTAAAGGAAGAGATATCCCATAAATCAAAGACAAGCTATTCTAACTAATCTATTTTAGACTAGCCAACTTGCAGCCAAGTCTACACAGATTGTAGATGTTTGGGTGAATCCAGATCAAGTTTGAAAAGTCTGAGCCAGGCTAACAGACTTGCCCAACCCAAACTGCAGAGTCTCTAATTTGTCAGCTAAAATAATGTCTGTTTTTAGAGTCATGTTATTGTTTGTGTCTGGATGTCCCCACAAAGCCTCATGCAATCATGGGGGCAGACTTCTAGAATTTGTGATTAATTCATGGTCCAGTGTGGGGTTATGGGTGTGAGTGCTACACCTGCCCAAGGGTGAGTAGCCTATGTACAATATAAGGGACAGAAAGAGTCTTCTCTCCATGCTACAATCCTTTTGCTCTTGTTGCTTTTTCTGTCTTCTGCTGCCATGAACTGTTGCCCTCTGCCATGTACCACTCTGCCTTGGAGTCAGCTGATTATGAACTAAAACTTCCACAAATTGTGAGCTACATAAACCTTTTCTTTAACTTTGGATGTTGGGTATTTTGTCTCAGCAATGAGAAAAAAATAACCAACACAGGTCACTTGGTTTGGCAATGCTTTGTTATATAGCAAAAGCAAATGTAGATGTTTTCCAAAGGATTTTCCTGGAATCAGTTGCTACTGGTGAGATCATGTGTATTGGGAACTTTAGGGACAGTTTTCTATAGAGCCAGGTCACATTTGGGTGATCTTGGGTAGGACATAGAATCCATTACCAATCATGATCTTGTTATCAATTTATCAACTTTAATGTGTCTGTCTGTCTACTGATCTATCATCTATTTACCTATCTATTCATTCTATTATTTTCTGGAGCACCCTGATTAATATAAAGGTCTTGGCTTCTTCCATCCAATGTCCTCTTTCCATTCAGAAGACTAGAAAAGAAAAAGCAGGAACAATCTGGTCAGACTTGTTTTAGGATCCAGAGCCAGAAGTGATATTAATCATTTCTTCCTTACTGTATTGACTGGATCTAGTTATTTGACCCTAAGAAGATCCAAGGAGGCTGAGAACAAGTACTAGCAGCATGTCAAGAAAAGCAAGACAGATACTGATGAGAACTAGTAGTCTGTCCCAGGAAGTCATGTCATACCAGTGATTGAATCCAGGGTCCTCACACTGAGCTACATCCCCAGTCCTTTTTTATTTTGAGACAGGATCTCCTAAGTTTCCAAGCTGCTCGGGCTAGACTTGCCCTTGTAATCCTCTTTCCTCAGCCTCTCAGAGTGCTAGGATTACAAGCATGTGTCATCAAGCCTGTCTCATATCGGTTGTGTAATCTATGAAAAGAGGACTTACTCAAGTCTGTTTCTTTATACAGGTGTGGGCAGTCACATGGGGGAAACTGAGGCAGTTTAGCCCTTTGACACTATGCCATTGTTTTTCAGGATCAGACTACCTATGGTGTACCAAGGGCAGGACAGTGGGGATGGACAATATTTGGTGCATCTCTTTAGAGAATTTTAAAAGAATAGTAAAAATAGCTGATAGGCAATGCAATTTTTTATTATCTCAATGTACCACAATAGTGATAAGATACTCTAACAAAAAATAGCTATTGAAATGCTAGACAATTGCTGCATTAGAGTTGAGTCTTAATGATACAAATATAAGCTACTCTTAATTCCTAACAAGGAACTCACTTTGGTTTTAAAAACCATCACAAAGGCATCTGGATTTCACACTCATTTAAGTGTGATTTTCAAATGATTGCTCCAGTCCCTCTGTTTTATTGTTTTCAACTTGTAAACACAGGAGCTGGGCAGGGGTAGCTTAATGGTAGAGTGTTTGTCTAGCATGTATGAAACCCTTGGTTTGATCCCAGCACTGTGAAAACAAACAAAAATAAATAAAAAACCTGTAAGCACAAATAAAAACAAGTGGTCACATGTAGTGATAAAACTGAAGCAACTCAAATTCTGTTTCACCACCATCACAAGCATTATTTTCATTTATTTATTTGTTTATTGAGACAAAGTCTTGCTCTGTAGCCCCAGCTGGCCTTGAACTTGCAACCCTCTTGCCTAAGCCTACCAAGCAGCTTGTATTACAGGTGTAGGCCATCATACTTGGCTGCTTGGTTTTCATTTATTGCTTCAATGCTAGAATATCTGGTCCCACAAATGTTGGAGATAGAGCTTCTTCCAAAGAGAATTTGAAGGATGCTTAGTCATTATGAGCTTACTGGGAGTTCAATAAGTTTATTTCCATGCACAGTGTCTATTTACAGGGTAGGTAATGAAATTGTGAAATTGTACTGCTTGGGTGGTCATTTTTCATGGAGGGCAGTTGCAAAATAATCTGCTCTGAGTCTCAAGGATACTAGGTTAGTCATTAGCCCGAAGCAGAGGGCTGGCCTGTTGTGACCTCTCTGCAGCCTCCATTTCCACTTGACTCCTGGGTTTCCCCAGAGATAAAGCATGTCCTCAGGAAGCAATCTAACTGGGCAGGCCCCTGGAATTCCAAGTCTTAGGTCCAGATACTTACTGTGTTCTGGATGACACAATTCACTGACTGGTGCATTTCAAGTGCACCCAGCATGGAAGCAGATAATGGGATCCTGAATCTTTGCTTTCCTCTCTGGCCTATTGTCTGTTCCCACTTTCTCCCCATAGGATCACCCTGTTAGGTATCCTCCGGCCCACATAAGTAAGTCCAAATCCGTGTATGTCTTCCCACCCACAGTTCGTTTTCCAAGTGTGTCACATTCTTGCATTTTTATGTTAATCACACCATTATTCTCTCTGTCTCCATAATCGTTTACTTTATAGTTAATCAAGTGCAATGGTTTGGTTTTCTATTTTTCTATCTACTGTGGTTTGGACTCAGGTCAGCTCATATGACACTCCCTGAAATATCCTCTGAAGTCAGATGATCTTCTTATCTGTCACTTTCACCTTGTCTTTTCCCCCCCAGACCTTGGGAGCTGCTGTTATTGCTGCTGTTTCCTCTGCTGTGGCTACAGCGTTGAAACTGCCTTTCTTCAGGAGCCTGAGGCCAAAGGTAAGGGGACTCCCAGCTTTCAACTAAAGATCTTTTCTTTCTATTGATTGATTCATTGATTTAAGTATTGGGGATTGAACCCAGAGCCTTTGCGCTGAGTTACATTCCAGCCCCCCCCTTTTTATGTTTCATTTTGAAACAAGTTCCTACTCATTAGCTAAATTGTCCAGACTAGTTCTGAATTTACCATCCTATACCTCAGCCTTCTGAAGTCCTGGGGTTATAGGCATGCACCACAATGTCTGGTTGCCCTGGGGCTTTTAATGATTCAGATCCTTCTAATAGGAAAGTGTCCCAAATCTTATTTCACTGTAGCATTAGCTGATGATCAAGGCTGTTGTCCACTAAATCATTCTCCAAGAATGTGGGAGTGAATGCCTTTCATGTACACTTCTTCAGGTGCAAGTCCAAGCAGAAGAAAGACAATTGTCTTCCCCCTTAGTTACCAACATCTAGCAATGAAAAAGAGACAAGCAAACTACAGTCAGCTCCTCCGACTCTTGCCTCATTTCTGACTTGAGGAAGTGACATTCTCTGATATTCCCTGATATTTCCTGCTATTCTTTCTGTGCTCTGTGCCTTTCTCTCAATCATTCTGCCTCTGTCCAAAAATATTATGGTTGTAATCCTGCCTCCTGTCCTATGGAAGCTGGGGGCCATGAGCAGGACAATCTGTGATGTCAAGTGTATAAAATTGCCTCCTGGGGTTCATATGCTTTGTGGCCCCCTCACTCATTGATTCTGGCCTGGCCCTGTGATCTGCTTTAACTGTGGTACAGAAGTGACTTGGGGCCAGCTCTGGGCCAAAGTGTTAAGAAGCCCTGATAATTATTGGTTTTGTACTTTTAGAATACATAAGCTGACATGTGGGAAGTCTGCCTACCTTTCTCGAAAGACTTCATGTAAAGTCCACATGGAGAGAGTGGCCTACAAGTACATGGAGGAGGAGAGGGCCAAATCCCAGATGGACTTCTGGAAAACTCCAGGTCAAGTTTCCACCAGATGACAAGCACAGAAGAGAACCTAAATTAGACTATCAGAAGAAGTGCTCATGGAACCGAATCAGCCAATACAATGAAAGCGGTTGTTGTTTTAAGTCATTCAGTTGAGAAGTGTAATTGTTCACTGTGACATGTTAACTTGAATGAGGATCTCTTAGTGGATTAGTAAAGCACAATTCTAAGTGCAAATGTGGATGATTGACATGTAAACCAGCAAACAGGGGACCCATCCCAGATGTGGGTGGTGCTACCCAATAGGCTTGTAGTTGAGATGGAATAAAAAGGGAAAGAAGGAAATAGTCTCATCTTGGAAGAATTCTGGTCTTTGTCGTTGCCTTTGAACATCAGTCTCCATTTTCTTCAGCCCTATGACAGACTTGAACTGCTGACTCTCCAGTGAGCTTCTGGTTCTTCTACCTTAGACTGGTGCTGCATTAACTCTGGATCATTCTTATTCTGTGACTTTCATTTTCTGGGGTTGAGCAGCTACTGTACCCATGAGCTCTCCAGCACATAGATGGCTATTGTGGCCCTCTCACCTTCTGATCCTGTGAGCCTACCTCACAAACCCACTTGCATAATTATACATGTATTTTCATTGATTCTGTTCCTTTGGAGAACCTGAAATAATTTAGGTTTACTGTGTAGCAATGGATGACCAAAATCTATGCATTCATTCATTGGAAGTTACTTAATTATGTATCTGTGCCTGATACCATATTAGACCAAAAGGATGCAGAACTAAATATAGCATAGATTCTGAACTCTATCTTGTTTCTGTTAGTGAGAAATCTCTGCAAATAGAATTATTTTAATTTAATACTTTAAAAGCAAAAGATTTCTGCTTACAATATATTTGCAGTGAATCCTTTGATAAAAAGGACAATTACCCAGAGATTCACTTTATTTTTCATTTCCTTCAAGTTAGAGTTTTTAAATAGTGAAGCATATTTGACATTCTCCAAATATAACTCAATTTAAGAAATATTTTCTGATCAGTTACAGTGTGCTCTTTTATACAATTTTTAAGTCTGTGTACTCAACTGAGACTGGGTTGAAATCCAGATGCTGTTTCCATCTGATGTCTCATAGCTTGCATTGGGGTTATTGTCCTAAGTTGCTTAGGGACCCTGTTTTTGTCTATTAGCATATATTCTTGTTACTATTATGTATCCCTTGGCTGTTTTCTTATTGCTTCAGCAAGAATTACATTCAGTTACTGAGTTTCTAAATGGCCTAATTAGCAATACTTTTTCCTTTCTTTCTTTATAATCCCTTGTCTCCAGTTGGGTTCCCTCCCTTTCACCTTCACTTCCTCTCTGAGTTTTACTCAACATTTTGCTAATGAGTTCACATTCCATTGTTGGCCTTCTGTGGATTGCTGCCCAGACATTTGAGGCTTCCTTGTTTTAATTATTGGGGGAAATTTTTCTTCTTGGTGTTTCCTTCTAGACACTACTGAATGAGTTTCTAGTCACTTGTCTCTCCTATTCCTTTGTTTTTCACAGAAACAGAGACCATAAATCAGAAAGAAGCCCTAGAAACCACATGATTGTACAGATGAACACACTTTGGACCAGAGAGCTAAGACATTTGCTCCAAGAATCACAACCTGTTAGTGGCCACATCAAGAACAGAACCCATGGAACTTAGCTTTTGGCAGAATCAAGAAATTCTGCCTTCACTAATATAATTAATGCATTCTTAAACCACAGGATATTGATGCAAACTGATCAAATCATGATTGAGTTGTTGACTCTAACTTTTAACTATTAATAAGCACTTCTCTGTTCTTAATCTTAGGCTAGAACTGGAGGGGAATATGAGGAAGAAGAGGGGTAAGCTGTATTCAGAAGCTATAAGGTAAATAGCTGGAAGTCATACTATTTTTATAGTTTGGGATTTTGGGTGAGTACTCTTGTGCTTCTCATCAATGTTTTCAACAAATAATTCAACAAATATTTTACTGAGTTCCTACAATATGTATACATGTATGGATGAATGCACTCACAACAGGTGTTTCCCAGAAATACACCATATCCTTATAACTATACTTAAAATACATTCAGCTACAAGTTTCATACCTGTTGCAATGTATCATAAATTTGTTATTGTTTTGAGAAATGGACACTGTGATTCTGTATAATTATTCCCAACTCCTCAGTGCCTAGAATTATCTAATCATTATATTTCACAGCAGGTGTCTCAAATTCAAATGCATTTGGGGACCATGTAGTTGACTTAAATAAATGAAGTAGGGTGAGTGTGTCACAGTCTTGGAGTGTTGGAGTCTTGTAGCCTCAAGACTACAAATCCTGTTTAAAGGAGCAGTTCCTACCCCATGTTAGGTGATAATAGTCATAGGAATTCTATGGCTAATATTTCTAGAACTGCTGAATTTTTAAGAGGTCCTTTATTTAATATGAAATCTGACATTTAAAAATTTGGTGACTAGTTTAAAAAATTTAAAATGACTGCATGGGTCAAATTAAACATGGCTGATTCCTAGGCAGACAATTTTCTCCTCCACCTAGAATGTCTCTTCCCCAAGTTCAGAGGTGGCAAGTTCCAAAATCCCTAGACACAGGACTCTCTTATGTCCTGATAATTCTGTAAACAAGGGCCTCAGGGCAGTGACTTACCCACTGACTTTGTCGGAGTGGTCTAGCAGTCACCCGATCATTTGTGTGGTTAGTCTCCACCTGCTATTGTTGAGAAAAATCAAAGTACTTCCTTAGAATGAATGATGAAACAGCCATTGTCTTTGAGAAGCTTCAGATAAGGCATTGCCTTTGCCAAGTTTATATTATTTCAAAAATATATTAATTATTCTGGAAATAAAATACAATATGAACAGTGTAAAGTGATGAGTGTGTTTGACTTATTTCTTCAAGTTGCTATATGCTAACATGTATATCTATTTGTGGCAATCTGAATCATCATCTTATTTCTTCAGTCTCAGCAATGAGTCTGGTATGGGCTCAAATTGCTCAGTTCAAGGTTTTTAATAGTCTCCTAAACTTTGAGTCTAATTTCTTGTTCTCATTGCTTGTCTCGTTTCATTTGCTTAATTGTCAAATATTTTTAGAGTAAATTCTAGGTGTCAGATATGATTTTAGACACTAAAGACTTGACAGTGAGTCACCAACATGGTCTGTTCTTTCATGGTGCTTATTTTCTGCTGAGGTTAAGAAGACATTGGTCGAGTAAAGAGATGAATAAATTACCTGGTTTCAAATATTGATCACTGTGCTGACAGACAGCCAAATAGAAAAGTGGGGTAATGGTAGAAGGAAGGCTTTTCTGAAGAGTTATTGTATTAGAGACTGAATTGTGAGAAGTGAACACAGATCAAAGCCTGAAGTTTCCAGTCTGGAGAAAGACTTGGGGTAATGACCTTGAAACCAGAATGAACTTGATATGTTCAGGGGTCACAGGGCAACCTCCTGACTAAAATCTCTCACCTGACCAGTCTTCAGCAATTGCCAGCCTTTACACCCCCAGTCCCTACACAGCACTTCCCCAGCTTTCGCCACTGTCCTCTCCGGGTTTCGTTGACTCTCTCCAAGGTCCTGAACATAACTGTGCCACCTTAGAGAGCTTATCCACTGTGACTTTCATCAGTTACCTCAATGTGCTACTCATCTAAGGACACTTACTGACTTATGACCTCATGAAAATTTTACATACATAGAAGGGGAAAAACTTGTTGCATTTATAATTTTCTTTTCTCTGAGACCCAGAAACATTTTATATTAATCCAGAAAGATAATGTCCTGAACTAAAGTAGTAATCAAGGTAGAATTATTTATACCTGATAGCCTATGAGATATGTGTGGGTATGGATGTGAGTGTACCCTGAGGAAGAGAAGGAGCAGGTTCAGGATGGATGGTTCCAAAGTGCTGCACTTGAATAACTGGGAAGATAATGGTGCCATTCACCGAGATTCAGTAAACATAAGGAAAAGCAGGTGTCATTCATATGCATAACATAGTGGATAGGTAAGACAGGGGAAGGTAAGACAGAATGGAAAGGAGCTGAGAGGGAGTTCAGAGCTGGGACTCTAGCAGAAAGCCTCTTTCTGCCATCTCAGGTTGGAACACCAAATAAAGATGATCAGTTAGACCTAATTACAATGAAAAGATGGCCCGATAATATTATTGAATACTATTATTATCCTTTATTAGAATAAGTATTTTGATGGGTGACTGAGAAGCTTATCCACTAAAAATAGAATTGCTACAATGTGTGTTAAAGTTACATATTTTAAAAAGTAAAAGTTAGCCAAACATAGTGCCCATCCCAGCACTCAGAAGGCTAAAGCAGAATGATCATGAGTTTGAGACCAGCATAGGTTACATAGAGAGTTCAAGTCCAGGATGAAGGCCCTGTCTCAAACAAACAAACAAACAAACAAGAATACAAAGCCAAAACAAACAAAAAGGTAAAAGTGAGGCAGCTCCTTAAAAAAATCAGACCAGAGTTTTTGTTATTTCAGTTTCTTCTGTGTACATTTAAGTACTTTTTATAAGCATATCTTTGCTTTTTTATTTTTGTAATTGAAGCATATGTAGGTGGTAGAGAAGGCCATAATTTTGTCCTAGATAATGTATCCTAAGAATGCCTGGAAAATAAGGCACAGCTCTTGCAACCAAATTATCCACAAAGTTACCAGGGCTGACCTTTCTATTTTGAACTAGTGATTCCTTTCCTTAAATGGTGAGTATTTCTTTTTAAAAATTGTTGGTTAATGTATTCAGTGGATATGAATCTACTTATGTTTTTTTTTATTCCAGAGGCTAATTACCATCTCATCAGTGAGCCCTGTGATTTGTTAAAGGGCAAAAGTTCAACAATTTACAGATCTTAATTGGTTGTTTTATAAATTCTAGAATCAGAAAACACTTTATTCTATAAATAGAATATGCATTCTGATAGCCAAGCTGAAGATGTTTTATAGACAGAAAAGGACTTAAGGAAAACAGCAACAAAAAAGCAAAATCAGATTGGTTATTTCAAAGTTACATTCCATGCAGAATTTTAGGGAAATAACTGATTAGTTAATATCAGATTATTTCAAGTTCCTTTTCCTGCGTAAGGATGAAGGCAGAGGGAACTTTATTATCCTCCCAATCAAAGCTGATCTGTTTGGGAAATTAGACTATTGTCTCTCTAAACCTCATTTCTCTGCAAGTTCAATAAGTAACTTAGTTTCAGTGTGATGACATGTATCTTTGACATGAAGGACTCCATTTTGATTTTTAGTCTGGTTTGTTGAAACCTAGAACAACAGCTTAGTCCAAAACAATGATGTTCTGTCCTTTTTATTCAAATTTTAAGAGACATACTATAAATTACTTTGACTAGGAATTTTAGTAGTAGCTAAAACCTGCTTTATTTATATATTTAGCATTTTTAACTAATTGGAAATAAGCTCATTGGTTATTATTTATGAATCTTCTCACATGGACCTCTGATAAATCAGCCAGAGGGCCTGTGTTCTGGCATTTTGATGGAATGAGTTTATTTTCTCTAATCTGGGGAGCAGTGACACTTGCTAAAAACAACAGAGGGTTGAATCTCTTCCCTTCAGGGTCCTGTAGCTACTGAGCTGTCCCAGGATTTGTTAGTCCCCTCCCTAGTGACTCCCGAGAGACAGCGAGAGAGAGAGAGAGAGAGAGAGAGAGAGAGAGAGAGAGAGAGAGAAAGAGAGAGCCTATTTTCAATAACGATCGTACTTTCTGCTTTACTTTTTCAGTGTTATCTTGAAAGTGCAATAATATGACATAGGACAACACATATGATTGTACCTCGAAAAATATGAGTTTTGACATTTTAAAGCATTTAAACTGGTGGTACTAGAGCAGTATTATTGTGAATTCCTATGAGATAGTACAATTAGGGGTTAAGGCTCTGATTTGGATCTTGCTAACTGTAATCTTGAGGAAGTGGGTTAATCTTCTTAAGACTCAGCTTCTTCATCTATTAAATAAAGGCAATAGCTTATCTGCCTCATAGTGTTGTTGTCAAGGTCAAAAAGTTATTAGTTATTAGTACAGTGCTATCCTAGCATCTAACATTTGGAAAGTGTTTGCTTCATCAGGTATTTATTTTCCTTATTCTTGCCATGCCCAAGAGGAATTTATGGCCTTCTCCTCCTGTGTTTGTACTCCTATGACCCACTGAAAACTAATTTGCAAAATAGAGAGATATCAAGAGCCCAAGCAAACAAGGAATCAAAGGACCTGATTTTCAGAAATGCTCATCTGTTCCACAGTTAAAACCAACTAACCAATCAACTACCCAACCAAAATCTTTTCTCTTTTTGGTTTAAAGGCTGTAGTCATTAACTTCTACCACTTTCTCATCTGCATTCACTACTTAATAAGGTATAGTACTCTATCCTTGACCTCTATCATGCCATTATATCTGCCATGGCTAGAAATCACCTCTTCATTGATAGCACCAAAAGATGACTTTCAAACTTCATCTTCCTCAACTTTTGGCCATGAAAAGAAGGCGAATGACCTTCATGGATATAAAAAATAACATTTTTGAGTTTAAGTCCAGACATAGTAATTCTTGATGCTGAAGACAAAATTGCTATTTGAAGGGACTTTGTTCTGCTGAAAACACCCATATTCAGATACAAAATGTGAATTATTCAAGTAATCAAAGAAACTAGGTCTACTAAAATGTCTTACTGTGACACCAGGTACCAAAAGTGAAATCTGATGACAGGAAAATGATCAGAGCACAAAGCAATCTGTTGCTTTGTTCTTATATGAAATGATGATGGTGAAGTAGGCACCTGGTGCTATTTGTACCTGATGGGTCTTGATACAATTCAGACCATTGTCTAATCATTCTACCCTATCCAATCAAAATGCATTTGTCCTATGCAGCAAATCATCAATCCTTTCTTTGTTTAGGAGACCCTCAAAAATCCAAGCAAAGTGTTAAAGGTAGTCAGTTGCATTTCAACAGACCTATTTATTTATTTAGTTTCATTTAAAAAACTAGTATATGTTTGCAATACATAATTACATTCATCTTGGAGAATTGATCCATAGATAGGTCATCTATTAATCATTTTTACCTGAAGGTGTATCATTAGGCATACTGGTGAGTGGGTGCAGGGAATATTTTTAGTCATGGGAGACTTTTCTATACCCTCTGAGTTTTTCTCTGGAGTAGACTGCCACTGCCTTATAATGGGTCACTTGGTGAAGCTGCTCCTCTGAGCTGAGTCAGATCATTGCAGAGAAGGTTTATCATTCTCAGAGGCTGTCAGGATGATTAAATAGGACTGTTGTGCAATTGGCCCCAAATAGCAGCAGTGAAGCAGAGAAAATGACTGGTCTGGGAATCAGGAACTGGTCTAGTTAGTTTGGTGAGTCTCACAATCTCTTCCTGGTATTGTCCCCTATAAAACGAGGGACTGGACTAACTAGGTTTTTGTTTGTTGTTTCGGAGGGTATAGGTTGATCCCAGGTCCTCACACATACTAGGATGGTAAGTGCTGTTCTACTGAGCTCTCCCTGCCCCAGCTCTGGATTAGAAGATTTCTGAGGCCATATCTAGTTCAATGACTCCAAAGTCATCTGCTTAAGTCTCTCTCTGTTTCCCTCTCTACTGATTGAAGTTCGCTTACTTTCTTTGCCAAACTTTTTTTTTAACCTTGCTTGATTTTACCACTACCTTCTAAAATGATTACTTCTTACCTCTCTGCCACTTCATTTGCTTTCTGGCTAGTTCACTCAGAGGTAACCTTGTGAAATATGTATTTCACAAGCAAATCACCATCTTCTTTAGAGGTAGTGCATCTTTCTGGTGGACCACAGGAAAGCAACTCCATGGCAACTTTGGAATGTGTCTGGTCTATTCACCCTTATACAGCAAAACTTTTCAGTGCAAGCAGACTTAGTCCTTTTCTGAGGTTATTCACTGATGCTTGTAGGAGTAGCCAAGTTTGAAACCAGATAATTCAACTACATTAAAGGGCTCTGTGTGGAGCACAATAGTCTTGTCATGCCTCTATTCTGATAATTATGTTCTTTAAAGATTTTCAGAGTCTAAGGTTGATGTACTGTCAATTTTTTTCCTAGTTCCACAAACATAAGCATAGAAAGAGCTGAGTTTTGTGTTAGGTAACGGAAATTCACCAGTTAAACATGTCAACAAGAATTACACTCTGTTTTTGGAAGTCAGTGTTAATACTATGAGTTACAAAACAAAGCAAAGCAAGATGAAACACCCAGAAAACTCAGAGACTATACTAAAAGCTTTCCTTGTAGAAGTGACAGATATAATATAGGACATAAGTTGAATTGGATGTTCATAAAGACAATGGATAACTTCTGAGCATGCCCCAAATATTTCATTGTTTATCTGAAATGCAAAATTAATTAAGTGTCCTATTTTTTTATTTGCTAAATGTGGCTATCCTATTTCCCAGAATAACACTAGATCACCCAGATATTGCATCAGCAACCCTGGATAGTAAAATGTAATTTGAGTGATGCTTTGAAAATGCTGAGTTTATGATTTTTCTCTCTAGAATCCTATATCTATCCAATCCACCAGAGATGCTTAACATTTTAACATATTAAAGGACTCAAAAAATTATTTCCACCATACATTTCTCGCACAGTTATTCAGGATGTAATAAGAAAAAACCAGGGAGTAAACTAAAAAAAAAAGTATCAAGTCCATAAAAGTGTGACATGGGTTCAAGAATGTAAAGAAGGAACTCTGTAAGGAAAACACGTGCTTAGCAGAGTAAGGTAACCTGTAACATTCTATGACTGAAAATAGAAAATTTAACTCAAATATGCCTTATCAAAAATAGAAGGTAGAGAGGGCTGTCTGCTTCATTACATGGTTTGAGATCAGCAAAGGTGACGACTTCTAGTATCTTTTTGTGCTGTCATCCTTGGCTTTGACTGCTTTTCCTTCTGGCCATATACGGTAGCTAGAGACAACCCTAGGAAATGTTTCTTTGTACATAGCTGTCAGGGGAGAAACTGGCTTGTCTTTGCAGCCCAGGTTTGCTGAGGGCTGCCAGTTACTTAGTTGCCTTGATTCTTCTGTTCATTGCCTACTGTGTGCTAGGGACCGTTCTAGGCACCAGAGATAAAGCAGAAAATAAAACAGAACAAGTTTCCCATCTTTATGAAGCTTACATTCAGGCAAACAGATGATAAACCAGGTAAGTATGTGAAATACCTTTCTGTGATAGAGTGATACATGCTAGTGAGATAAAGCAGAAGAGGTGATAGGTAGTGTGGTGAAAGATAGAATTTTAGAAACGGTGTCAGGAAAGCCATCTGGGACAGAATGGATGTGGGAGAGTCAACCACAGCACCCAGTGTACCCACAGAACCAACTCTCTGGGTGTTAGTGGGAGGACAGAAGGTTCAAGGAGAGAGGTCTGGGGAAAAAGAGGATTCTTAGAATAATTGATAGAATGGAAAGTTTAAAAATCATGTTAGAGTCAGCAGAAATGAAGGAAAGTGTAGAATATTGAACAATGATTGTGTAGTCATGATAATGTAAATACTGTTATTAGTTTCCACATTTTAGAATGAGAAGAGAAAGCAAGGAAGATGTGATTATAATGACAGAAGCGAATGTCAATGGTGCCCACTCGAACTCCAAAGATAGGGATGCTGAAGACGGGAGGTGGGCGAGCTAGAGACAGGGCCAGCAGCACTCGTGTTCTCTCTGTGCCCACAGGGCATGAATGATAAGAAAGACAGTCTACCAAGCAGTGACAGTGGATCCCAGGCTGGTAGACAGGCCTGTAGTCCCAGCACTCTGGGAAGCTGAGCCAGGAGGACCATGGTTCAAGCCCAGCATGGGCAATTAAGTGACTTAGAACTTTTTTCTAAAAACAAACAAACAGAATAAAAAGGACTAGGGAAGTGGCACAGTGCCAAGGTTCTGGGTTTAATCCTCAGCGCATGCGCACGTGTGCGCACGCGCACACACACACACACGCATGCATGCACACGCCTGCGCGTGCGCACACACGCACACACACCCCTGAAAGGTTGTTTATATTTATTACTTAAAATTTCAAAGTGAAAAAAAATTTCAAAGGTAGATGAATTAAATGTAGTGCTACAAATAAATTGGGACTTCAAGGAGAAGGGAGGTAGTATAAGTAAGCTAAGTCTTGTAAAAACCCATATATGCTATAGAACCAAAGAAGAACTACAGTATTTTCTACCTAATTACTTTTTTAATAGTAAATAGTTTATTGATTTGTGGCAGATTTTTATAGTTCCTCTAAGGCATCTGGGGCTATTGTAATCCTAAATATTGTGTACAATCATCCTTTCTAGTCTTCCTCACAATCCAAAAAGTTGTGTTTGTAATCCCATTGAGATGTTAATGGAATCCCAGCAAGTTAATTCCAGTCAACCACCTCCAATGCAACCCACGGCGAGAGTAAAGACACCAAGACATATTCCAGGTTATGGGCAGTCAGGGATCCTAAATCCAATCCCCCTGATGATGTGTGGGCAAAGGCCTTGGATCCTAGGCCTCTCCCAGAATTTATTATCTTGTGAAGAAGGGAGTGGTTCAAGGATGAGTGGCAGTGAGGATGGCAGGAATTACTGAGTAACTTGAGCTGGCTGGCCAGGTGGGGAGAAAAGCATCTTTGCAAAAATGCAGAGATAAGGATATGCTGAAGAATCAATTTGCATAATTCAATTAAGGTAGCAACTGCATTGTTTTTGGAGGCTGTTGCTTTGGTTTCTGATACCTAAATTTTTGTGCCCTGGGGACTCAAGCCTCTTTACCTTGAGGCTGGTACCCCGCTGACATTCCTGGAGCTGACTGGTTCTAACATCTTGCTGTACTCCTGTCTTTTATAGAAAGCACTAAGTGAGGAAACAGGAGACTGTCTGATGGCTTTAGAGACTACATATCAGTACCTCAGCTAGCCTTATTTGCAATGCTTAGAGCCAACAAGAGAGAAGGAAATACCATAGCTAGCTCTGTATATATCAGTATAAGGAAATCAGTCTCCATATAATCAGAATTGCAGCAATTGTTCTGCATTCAAGGGGAGTCACTCAAATTGTAGCCCTTTTCTGTTTTTTTTTTTTTAAACTTTGGCTGTCATATCTACCACTTCTACCACCAGATCCACTGCCAGAGCTTCTTCCACCAAAACTGCCTCTTTTCATGGGTCCGTAACTTGACTGGTGTTGTCCACTATAATTTCC
Source organism: Hydrochoerus hydrochaeris (assembly GCA_004027455.1). Lineage (NCBI taxonomy): Eukaryota > Metazoa > Chordata > Mammalia > Rodentia > Hydrochaeridae > Hydrochoerus > Hydrochoerus hydrochaeris. The sequence continues at coordinate 218,896 of PVLA01001224.1, forward strand.
CAAATCACTATAGTGCCTACCACCACCACCAAAATTTCTTCTTTTGTTGTAACCATCATATCCCCCTCCACCATCACCATATCCATCACCTTGATTTCCACCACCAAATTTTCCTCTACTACTGCAACCAGGCCCACCACCATAGTTTCCATCACCCGAATCCATCATGTCCACCATCACCTCCTCCATCACCACAAGCCTTCTCTGCCACCAAAGTTTCCACATGGCCAACATTTCCTCCACTGCCTCCAGTTTCCTCCATGAGCCGTAAGTTGCCGGATCCACCTCCACAACCTCTTTGTCACCCAACAGACTGCATCTTTTGTATAGAAAGGGCCTTTTCCACTTCACAATTATGCCCATTAATCAATCCTCTGGTATTTCTAAACAACTGTATCGTGATCACCAAGTTACAAAAGCAAAATTTCTTCTTCTCACTCTGCTGTCTTCCATAACTTCTATGATTTCAACCTTGCTATCCTTTTCAAAGTAGTCTCTCAAATTATATTCTCCTGGATCTTCTTTAATATCACCAACAAAAAATTTTCTTCACTGTTAGATGGGCACCAGGCTTTCCTGAATCCTCTCTAGGGACAGCTCCATTGGGTCCCTCTCGAGCGCATCGAATTCGAGTGGTTGAGCACACATTGCTACATCCACCTCTTATACACACGAGTAAGTCATAGAACCCATGCCACTGGCGCATTTTGTTGGGAGATCTCTCGTTACCACACGACCTGTGAATGTGCCCCGTTTCTCACAATGTTCTCTTAAACTATCATCCATAGCTGCAAAGCTCAGACCACCAAAAAACAGCTTCCCTGACTGCTCTGGCTCCTGCGGATCATGGCCTCCCATTCTGAGACCAGACTCGCCTCTTCCAGCTTGAGTTCAGCATGGGACTGAGAGTTGTGAGGTACGTTGGCTCATAGCTGCTTTAAGGGCTAACTCTTATTCCAGGATAGGTGTGAGGCAGTGAAGTTTCTGTTCCACTTTTCCATACTCTGGCCAGCTGTCCTCAAAACTGGTCCACATTGGTTAAGTCCTGGTAAAGTTCCCACATTTCAGCTTTCATATGCTTATGTCTCTTTCACCTCATTTTTGCTGGATCGAATTTTTTTTCTTTTTTTGCTGCCATTATCTTTATGCAATTACCTGAGTGCACAGTATTAGTAATTCAACTTGATGATGGTCACACCAATGGCCACTGTCCATGGCCACTTCATGGCAGGAGTGGCGCTTCTCCTGCCACTTCCGATCTTGGAAAGAGTGGAAATGAGGAGACTCTGGAGTCCGCTATTTTTCCAGACTTTTTAACGCTTTATTTATTTTTGTCTTTTGGAAACAGGGTCTTGCTATGCAGTTCAGGCTGGCCTTGAGCTCGTTCTTCTACCTAATTATTGAATGCACAAGTTAAAGCTTTAGCAGATGAGTTTAGGGAGTAAAGACAATGTGAAAGTAAAAGGCAAACTATTATTTTCATAATTAGTTGTTTGAAAAAATTTGACTTTTGAACTATGTACATTTATTACCTTGATTTAAAAAAAAAATCTGTTCTGCAGTCTAGAATTTTGTCCTGAATTCTTCAAATTGATACAGGGCTCATTATGGAAACATTTTAAAGATTAGAACACTTTCCATTATTCAAAGGTAACTTCTGAGTAGGGGTTATTGTGCAATGTTAGAGGCCTGCCTGGCATGTACAAGATCCTGGGTTTGATACCTAGAAACACACACACACACACACACACATAACTAAAAAAAAGGTAACTCAAAATATTGATGTCTTTTCATTCAGTCTTTTAACATTGATTATATTTATACACATTTGTGATTAATGTGGAATAAGGATATGGTTTGATGAACTCAAATTTATGAATCTAAATTGATTAGCTTAGATTCCATAGGTAATTTGTAGTGCTTTAAATCTCCCAGGGGATTGAAAAGAAAACCAAAACAAACATGACATTAAAGTCTTTATGTGAGAGACTTTTGATAGTCAGCAGTGACAGTAAAATTAGCCAGTTCACCAAGGAAATCAGATGCTAGCAAACTAAACTCACACTGATGTTATTCGAACAGTGAGATCTATCCATTACTAAGGTTATATTACAGATTTGTTTCATGTATGAAGATACTAACATAGATATATGGCAGTACCTTTATGTTTGTAGTAATTGGTTCCAGGAAGTGCAGGGAGTGCTAAAAAGGACTCATACTGAACAAATTGTTCTTGCTAGAGAAGACATCGATTCATGGAGGCAATCCACACTAATGAGATCTAGCTTGTGCATTGAGTGCCAAACAGAGAATGAATACTAGGGCAACATTTTTGCATCAAAATGCATTGAGTACCCAATTCCATATGTTTCAAAGCATCAAGCATTTAAAGTATGACTGTACAATGAGACTTGGTTTCATATCCTGCCTTCTTCAATGGTCTCGTCTCTCACTCCTTGGTCACCCTCCACGGCTGAGTCCACTCTGACTGAGTAAGTGTCATAGGATGTACTCAACTTTCTCCTGCCTTTGTGCCTCAGCCATGCAATTCTCTTGGCTTGGAATGCCATTTCCCACCAGTCAGCCTGGAAACTCATGCTTACAATCCATTAGATCTTGGCTCAAATGCTCAGTCTCCTGTGATGCTTACCCAGCTCTTTAGGGACATTTTGCTACTTCTTTCCTTGTGCTATCACTGAACTTGATTCCAGTCATGACTGGGATCCTCATGCTATGGAGAGAGCTCCCAGCTTGGCTCCCAGATCTACTGTAACTCTGTGAACTTGGGCAAGTCATTTACTCACTTTTATCCTCGGTTTATTTATCTGTAAAGTGGCACTAATGATAATATCTATTTGGGTGGTTATGGTAATAACTGAAAGAACGAATACCAGGAAAGCCCTGGGGACAGTGCCTAGCCTAAGGTAGGTGCTCAAAAACATCTGCCATTATTTTTTGCTGCTGCTGTTTCAGTAATGTTTGGTTTATGTGTCCAATCATTGAGGTGAGGGACAGTAACTTTCCATCTTTCCATTGTCTCCACCATTGAACAAAGCATCATATTCTTTAAAAGGTATACAGACTAAATGAATGAATGAGTGAGTGACTTTGGGTCAGTTCAGCTGACTTTGTTTTTGTAACTATTATCTTTAAGAATTGAGGTTTACAAGAGCGGACCTCAGAGTCCTGCAACAAGGAATCAACATTAATTCAGTGAGCCAATGATTTTCTAATTAAAACAAAGAACCACTTCCTGAATATAGTTACTATATTTTCAGCTTGGCAAGAGGTAAAAATATAGGAAAAACAAAGGTCTTCTAGCAATGCAAGACCTTGCCTCTTTCTTGTAAGATTTCTCAATGTCATGGAGATACTGGTCATCGATAGAGATTGGGGCATACAGAATTTCAGGACTAAACAGGTGATGCATTTCAAGGAGACAGGAAGAATCTAAACCATACTAGGAATGTGCGGTATCATTAAAGTTCTTTTTATTGTCTTATGCAATGCATCCACTTGGGTTTTCTGTTATTGCTTTTCTTCTGTCTTTACAGGGTTATCATTTATAAGCCTGCAACATCCATTTTAGCTCAGGTATACGTAACTCCTTTGCATTTATGTAGGACTGACTTATGACCTCTGGGACCTAAGCACAAATGGTGAATCTCTTCTGGCTGTGTGGCTCCTCCTGTCTGTGCTGTCCTCCAAAACCAGAGCTCTGCATGCTCCACCATTACTCTTCTTGTAATGGTGAAAATCACACTCTGCTGGCAATTATTGGAAGCTGCTTCCATGCCAGACACTCCAGTAGTTACTTGGGAGAATAATATTTGTCCTGGTTATCTCCAAAGGCTGCTGGGAGACTCCAGTGAGCCATTTTATAAAGAACAAAATGATCTACAAATACCAGGGTTTTATTATTAAAAACACATCTCATCTTCCACTAGATAAAGGAATGTTGGGTGTGCTGGAAAATCAATGCTAAACAGGGGAGAAACATTTTAAAAACCTAATTACCAAGTATCACAGAAATACTAGAAAGAGAACCGATTACTTGATTAATTAATGATAGGAGCTCTGCACTTCAGCCTTTCAGTTATACTGGCATCAACCCTCTTTGCCTATCAGGATGAGTTTCTTTCTGCCAACAAATAACTATCAAACCACTGAGGCCTAACTGATGTGTGATTAATGTGGGCTCTGTTAATTGTATGGCTGAGTTTTATGCATGAAGCTGTATCTGATTTTTCTCCCTTAATTTCCTCCTGTTTAACTGTTGGTCATAAAACAGTTGCAAATATATCTGCTGAATCTGAGAACAAGTTTTGCAACTTGAAAAGTGCCTGAATCAGTTTGGGCATCTCATGTAGTAGAACTGACTTGGGGGAATGTTTAGTCTATAAGACGAATTGTTGCTTGATTTCTTCTACCAGCCCTGCTGGCTCCTTTCATGTAGCTGCTCACTGGCCCTGGCTCCCATCTGTTATCATTCAGCACATGCATGGCTTCAGTAGTGGCAAAAGTTGTATCACTTTCTAACAGCCTATTAGACACGTCCCTATTCAACCTCACTTAAACACCTGCCAGACTAGTCTTCTAGCATCCATTTACTCTTTTTGTTATTAGCACCTGATATTCTTTGAGGGTTGCACCACCTACCACCTCTTCTCTGCTTATATTCTGAATGGGTCAAGTAGGGCTGATCTCATTTCTCTTGCTCAAGCGTTGGACCATTGGAGTCCCAGTGATTGGCTCGAAGATGGGCATGTGATCTAACTTGGCCAATCAGAGGCAACCTTATTAGTGTAGCAGAAACTATTTGAAAAGAGAAGCTCTCTTTTTCCTCTTGAGTTTTTAGAATGATAAAACTTCTCTGTTTCTTTGTGGCTATTTAAGTACAGGCCAGCTAGGAAGGATAACAGCACAGAGGAAACAGGCTTAGAGATGGAGACAGATATACTCCGCTGGCATTGTTTGTATGTGGTTTCAATCATGCTTGATGAGATGTGTGTGTTTAACTTGTGAAGCAATTTCAATGAGATTTTGTTTTATAATGAAGAGTCCTGACCCAAATAATGATGCTTTGACACACCATCTTCCTGCCCTAGTGTGTTACTTATGTACAGAGCCTTAACAATTAGAATGTGCCAGAGAGACATCATTGTGCAAAACATAAAATAGAATATATATGTACACTAGTATTGTTATAGATTAAAAACTGGTGGTCAAATTAATGCCAGCAGAATTAAAATACCATGGTGCTGAGCGTAGATGTTTCACCTGAGGAAAGTTGCCAGCATAAATAGAGACATGGAGAAGAAGAATGGTGTGGAGGTATTGTGGGTTTCATTAAGTGTTGCTGTTTGAGCCATTGGTTCTCCTGAAGGAGCTCTGGTCCTTACATTGAGCATCGCTTCCTGACTCCAGCAGAGAAGACGTGTGCCACTTAATCTCCAGGCAAACTCATCATTCTGACTTCCTGCATGCCCTCAACTGCTTCTCCTCGGAGGAGCTCAGTACCTCCGTGTTGCTGAGGATGGCTGTGGTGCTTTTCAGGAAATCCCTCGTCTTTATTATGAGCGTGACTTCTCGACTCCAGCATAGAACCCTCAACCTACCAGCACAGCTCCTTCATCCCACTGGCATAGACTTTCTGGCTTCCACCGCTGACCTTTGGGCCTTCCCAGCACGGATCCATAAAATGGACTGGTGTAAGTCCTTTTCGTGGGCTCTAGATCACCAGCTGGACTAGTGGGAGGCATTGTCATGGGCTCTGGGTTTTCATCTGGGCTCATGCAGGACATTGCTGTGGGGTTCAGGCCTTGGCTGAATATTCTATGTCTTTGGTGTTATGGATAGATTTCCTGCACTTTCTTGTGTTAACTCTGGGTGACCATCATAAAATAAGTTCCATGTCCTGATTCTAATTGTTCTCCTCACAACCCCTGACTACAACAGGTATATACATATAAATATATAATTTCTCCCTCTAGAAGAAATTTGCTTGTGTCAATTAGACATTTTCCCTTATGTCATTAGATCTAATTGAAATAATTACGTACCATCTTTCTAGCAGAAGGTGCTATGTACCCTGTGGGTGAGTACACTCTCTGGGGACCCTTAGTCCATCCATTCACTCATCGATTAGGGGTTGGCGTTGACTGGGTGGGGAGAATGTGGCAGGTGAAAAAGATAGACCTGTTTGCTTCCCTAATGAAGATTTTTATCTCATAGCTTTCAATGGCTCAACAATCCAAGACCCATAAAGACAGAGGCAATCAACAGATTTTTTTATACATCAATCACCTTTAATATCTGTAAACACAGATTTGTTCTTAAAACAATATTTCACTTT
>PVLA01001224.1:233611-387134 GCA_004027455.1 Hydrochoerus hydrochaeris
TCTTTCTTTCTTTCTTTCTTTCTTTCTTTCTTTCTTTCTTTCTTTCTGAGATAGGGTTTCACTACATAGTTCAGGCTGGCCTTAAACTCACTATGCAGTCTAGGCTGGCCTCGAATTCATGACGACCCTCCTGTCTCAGCCTCCTGAGTGCTGGGATTACAAGCATGCATCACCATGCCCAAGCTTGAAATTCTTTATAAAATTTTTTGTTTTCACCTAGTACACAAAATACGCATATTTATGGGGTCCCAATATGATATTTCCACACATTTTGCATAATGCTCAAATCAGGGTAAACACTTATCATTTCTTTATTCAAAATCTTATTGTCTTTCATTTTAAAAATGTGTGGTTCTTTATTATATCTGTGGTCACCCTAATGTGCAATGGGGCACCGGACCTTCTCCTATGTAACCACTCCTACTTCAGCTTCTATGAGGTCAACCTTTTCCACACAGGAGTGAGACCACGCAATACAGTATGTGTCCTTCTGTGCCTAGTGTGTTTCACATAATGACCTTGAAAATGGTAAAACTTCATCCTTTAATGATCAAATGGTTTTCTCTTGTCTGTATGCTCCATGTTTTCTTTACATATTAATTAGCAGACACTTAAATTGTTTCAGCCATTTCTTGGCTACTGTGAATAGCACCATAATCAGCACGAGGCTGCAGATGTTTCCTCAACAGATTGATTTAATTTCTTCAGGATGTGAACTCAATGAGGGGATGCTGGATCCTATGGTAATTCTACTTTTCATTTTTTGAGGAACTTCTGTACTGTTTTGCACAGTACTTGTAATAATTTATATTCCCAAGAGCAGTGCTCAAGGGTTCCTTTTCTCCTCATCCTTGCTAGTGCTTGGTAGCTTTGTCTTTTTGGTAGTAACCTTTCTACCAAGAGGAGACATTTCATTGTAGTTTTGGCTCACATTTACCTGATGGTTAGTGATGTTGAGTATTTTTTCATAGACTTGTTGGCCATTTGTATGTCTTCTTTTGAAAAAGTCTGCTTAAATTTTATTGTTCATTTTAAATATTTTTTGATATTGAATTCTTTGAGTCCCTTATATATTCTGGTTATTAACTCATTATTATATATGTAGAATTTATTTTGCCTGAATAGACTACTCTATTTAGTTTTATGTTAGTTTTTTTTTTTTTTGGTACTGGATATCAAACTCATGACCTCATGCTTGCCAGGCAGGTACTGAGCTGCTGAATTACATTCCTGGCCTTTATCTTAGTTTTTAAAGGAACATATGCTAAATTATTTCAAATGCCTTTTAAATATGTATTTATATAATTATATGATTATGTTTTCTTTAATAAAATTTTCTGTGTTGATTGATTCTATTATTGGATCATCTTATTTTCAAGGAACAAGTCTTTCTTGTTTAAAGACAGAAAACCTTTGATCTTGATAAATTTTTTCTTTTACCTACTAATTTTTATTTAGAGATTTGTATGTGTAAGTGAGGATAGTTTATAGATTTATTTTTTAAAACCTAGTTTTGCTATTTCAGTTATATTACCTTTTTAAAGTAAATTGGGTAAGATTTCTAAAGCAATTAAGCCCAAGCATAATTTACATGAATATTTTATGTTTAAAGTTAAAATACAGTTTAGCCATAAGTATATCTAATCTTAATAACTGTAAGTAATGGTAGGTTACCATTTATCTAATCTCTTTCTTGCTAAATTATCTATTCAGAATTTCCATTTATGCTTGGGTGAAGTTAGTTATTATATTGGCCTGGGCTATTATTTTTTACTTTTAGCTTTTCATAGAGAAGAATATAATCTCCTGGAAGTTAGTTTTTCATGTTTTTTATTACATTTTTTCTCATTCTTAATTTTCTCTAGTTTTGCTTTTTCTCTTCTTTTAATTTAGTTAATAAAAGGTTTATTGATTTTATTGTTTTCAAAGAAGTATCTTTATTTGCACATACCCTAATTTTCTAATTTCTAGCTTTATTAACTTACATATTTATGCTTATTTTCTCCTCCCTACTACATTTTTGTTCAGTTTAAAATACCTTAAGTGCTAATTACCTTTCATTTCATATTTAAAATTTTGTTGGTATAGTTTGGATTTATACTTTTTTTCTATGACAACTGTGTTTCCTATGTAAGGTTGCATATAAAATGCATACATTATTATGTTCTGTAATGTTTTCTTTATAACTTCCTTTTAGGTTTTTCTACTTTTCCTAAGTTTTTAGTTTCCAACTTTTAAGATTTTTTGGTGATATTTTATTTTGATTATCTTTTCATTAGTCATTTTTTTCTTTTGTTGGGTTTGACCAAAAAACAAAGACTTCTAAGTTCTGGTAAATCTATCTTAAGTTTTTGAGAATAAGATATTATTACTGACCAAGTACATGATAAATTTTTAATAGCTATTTCATGTATAAGATACTTGCCAGGAGTGTTGACTCACACCTGGGATCCTAGCAATTTAAGAGGCTGAGGCGGGAAGATTGCTAGTTTGAGCCTCGCCTGGGCAATTTAATGATTTAGTGAGATTCTGTCTTAAAAAATGAAAAAGGGCTAGGGAATGTAGCTTTGTGTGAAGGCTCTAGGTTCAATCCTTAGTGCCTCAAAATAAAATGAAACAAAAACAAACAGACAAAAAATACTTAGAAAAGCAAAACTAATACATTTTATTAAGTGGATTTAGATTCTCAGTGTATTTACAATATAATTTTTACAGATTTCATTATTTTCTCAATGTCATTTTTTGTCTTGATCTGCTACATATGAAGGAAGTGTAAAATCTCCCACTATGTGTTAAATTTTATTAAGCTTTCCTTCCATATCTAGTAGCTTTTTGCTTAAATATTCAGCTGCTATAATTGCTTCAAAGACTCGGGTTTATGTCTCATTAATGATGCCTCATGCCTTGTATTAATACATAACATTCCTGCTTACCTGAAACTAGAATCTTATCTCATTGCTATGAGCTCCCACCTTTTAAAAAGTATTGGCTTTGTTCTAAACATGTTCAAAGTAAACCGCGGATGGTGATTTCTTCTATTCCTCACTGAACATTTTCTGATTTTTAATGGAAATTCAATCATTTCACATTTATTGGGATGACTGATATGTGTGATTTTATTCCTTTTATGTTTATGTATCCTAAAAATTTATATGAGGAGGAGACAAATCTTCATCACAAAGTTCCAAATAACATGCATAGCCATTTCTTCCTTCCTTTGGCAGGTGGAGTTTAATTCTGGCCTCACTTCCCTACTTTACAGCTGGCTGGGTTCAGTGCATGGCTTTTAAAGAACAGAGTAGGGAAGGAGAACGCTGGTGACTTTAGCAGGAACCTGGCACACAGTTATGAGGACAGCGGACATCACCAGTGATGTCATGTGCATGTCACACACACCCCAATTAGGCAAGACACAAAAGCCATGTCACTTGTTTTTTTTTTCAGACACTCATAATCCCATCTAAGATTATGAGTTTTCAAGAAGATTGAGAAAATCATCAGAAAAGCCCAGTGCATGTATATAAAAACCATTTTATGTTGTATCTGCTGGTTGGCCCAAGCTGTTCTATATTCTGTTCCCCACACACCCAAGTCCTTGTTTATTTGACTGGACTATCAGCTTGATCAGCTTGAGAGTCACCTATGGGATTAATAAAGCACACAGAGATGTGTCTGGGCGGGTCATGGAGGTGTGACTGGGGGTCTATGGTCCCTGGTCCCTGGCTCCCCCTTCTCTGACACTGTTCCTCTGCTGTGTTTCCCAGTCCACATGAATAACTATGTTGCTCCTGCCATAACCATGGACTGAATCCTCAGAAACCATGGCCAAATAAACTTCCCCTTCCTGAAGCTGTATGTATTGGGTGTTGTGTAGCAATGATGAGAAAACTAACATATTTTCTTTCTCTTTTTTTATATATAGAAAAAAAAACAGAAAAAAGTGTAGAAATAATACAGAATTTAGAAAAGTAAGAAATCACTAGTTGATAAATTACATATTGTTATCTTAGAAGTAGTTGCTCAAGTCACAAAATCAAGGCATAAAAAGTAGACAAACAATGACAGTACAAACCATTCTATTTGATCAACTAACAAAAACTTAGTAGTATGGTTATCTATCTTGCACACTTAAACATACATACAGTTATATCCTTTATTCCCTTTCATTATGACAATATCTATTATACATTTTGGATCTTACTACTCTTTCAATTTATTATTATTTTTTGTACTAGAGAGACAATACAATATTTACAAATGTGAGTCTGATTTATTTCACTTATGAGGATAGTCTCAAGTTGCCTCTATTTACCTATAAAAGCCTCAAGATCATCCTTGAATAGCTGAGTAATATTCCATTGTATAAAAATACCACATATTTTTCATCCACTCTGTGGTTGATGGGCATTTTGGTTGTTTCCAAGATTTAGCTATTACAAATTGCACTGCCATAAACATGGGTACACATATATGGCTGAGACATGACCTTTTCAGTTTTTCTGGGAAAGTACCCAGGAGGGGAATAGCTGGATTGAATGGAACTTCCAATCCTCATTTTTTGAGAAATCTCCATACTGATTTCCACAGTGGCTGCACCAGTCTACACTGCCACCAGTAGTGGAGCAGTGTTCCTTTTTCTCCACAGCCTCGCCAACATTTGTTATCAGTTGATTTCTTGATGGCAGCCATTCATTCTGGAGTGAGATGAAATCTCAATGCTGTTTTCATTTGCTTTTCTCGAATGACCCATGATGGTGAATATTTCTTCACATATTTATTTGCCATTTGTATATCTTGATCTGAGAACTGTGTGTTCATCTCAGATGCCCATTTTTGTAGTGGATCTTTGAATTTGGGAAGGCTTGATGTTTTAGGTAAGTATATTTTGCTTTCTTTTAAATAACAATTCACTTTTTGCTTGTTAATAATACAACACATACATTTCTTATAATATTTGAAAAATATATCAACCATTTCCTCTACCAAGATGCACATTTGCTCCTTCAAGACATTTAACCCCCAGCTTCACTGTACCCTAATAAAACAAGAAATCTGGAAAGATTTTATTTTCCCTCTTTTACCTCAATTATTATACTATTATTCCAGACAAGTATCTCCTTGTAGTGTCTACCTTTTATTTCAGGAGAACTTTTCAAATGATATATTTCATATTCTTAGTTCACTATTGTTTGCTTAGCTTTCATTATTCATAGGTTATTGCCCAGCTCATCCTTTTCTCCCCCTCGACACACCTGTTCTAGTTTACTATTGTTTGCTTAGAGCTCCCCTTAGATTAAAAAAAAAAAAGACTGGTGACTTCACTGAGGGGGTAGTCAGGGGCAGAATGCTTGTGTAGCACATGCAAAGCCCTGGAAACAACATCAACAAGCTACATGCTTTGCATGTAGCACATGCAAAGTACCGCAAACAACATCAACAAGCTACTGTGACTGAAAACATTAATTTTAAATTTAATGCTTAAAACATCTTTGTCAAGATATAATTCACATAAACTACACAATTATGTGAGCTTTAGTATATTCAGCCCTGTAATTATTATCACAATATAACTGTCGAACATCTTTACCACCCCAAGAGCAATCCCATACCCGCTGGCAGCCACACCCTCTTCCCATCCCTCACCAGACTCCAGGTCCTACTAATACAGTATTAGCTACTTCTTTCATTTCTGGGCCAAAATATCCAATACTCCAACTGAAAGGAGGGAAAGTTGGTTTTGTTTCACAGTTTCAGAAGTCTCAGTCTTTGCGTGATCCAAGGCAGAGATGCAGGGCATCTCAGAGGAAATCTGTTCAACCCATGGCAGCCAGGACAGGAGACAGGGATGAGAACTCACCCTCTGAGGCCAGCCTCCCATGGCTCCACCGCTGACCAGGCCTCACCTCAAAACAATGCACTCGGCTACAAACTCATCAAGGGGTGAATCCACTGATGAGTATGGTACCTGCGTGATCCAATCACCTTCCACATACAGATTTTTCAGAGACATTTCAGATCTAATCCCTATCAAATACAGTCTCAATCTGTGTTGATTGGCTTATTCTGGGCATTTTGTGCAATGGAATTGTACATTATGTGGTCCCTTCTGGCTAGCTTCTTTCATTTAGCATAATACTTTTGAGGTGTGTCCATATTGTACAACAGGCATGGGCAACTCCCAGCCCATGACCACACCCAGTCCTGGACAGCTCCTACCGCAGCCTCACATGATGGTAAATTTGGTGCTGTAGTGTGACTTTTATCAGTATATTTCATGACTCCCTTGCACGATGCTTAAGTGCAGATTTGGCAGGCAACGTTGGAACTGCTGTGTAGAGAGAGAGAGTTGATAGTACTATCCCCACCTTCTGCCGCTGCCATACACCATCAGTGGGATTGAAACCCGTGTGTATCAGAGATCCCAAGCTCTGTGTGACTCAGCTAGGAAAACACATAGATTGCTGGTAATTGTATTTCAACCTACCTACACGTGTGTGTGCCTGGGAAGACAGATGTTTATGGTTATTAAGCAGACATGTAGGTTTTCTGATTTAATTATTAACCTGGGGCTTGTGTTACTCCATAAAATAATTTAATAAGCTGAAACATAAAAAAGGAAGTATTGTTGCTTATGCACATTAACTATATGTGGCCCAAGACAATTTCTCTTCACTCAGTGAGGTGCAGACAAATGAAAAGTTTGGGCACCCAATGTAGCATGGATCGATACTTCAGTCTCTTTTTTTCCCCCTCAGTGCTCAGGGCTTTCACATGAAGCTACATCCCCAATCTTTTAGTTGTTTTTTTTTTTTTTGAGACAGGCTCTCTCTACATGGCTAAGTTATCCTCGTTGGGCTCTACCTTGTGACCCTCCCACCTCGGCCTTCCAGAGTGCTGGGATTCCAGTTGTGTGCTACCATGCTTGACTTTGAACCTTCGGTGTTTTTATTATTGTCAAATAACATTCCACTGTACAAACAGCCACATTTTGTTTACCACTCATCAGTTTTAGTGGACATTGAAATTGTTTCTATGTTTTGCTGTTATGAGTAATGCTGCCATGAATACTCATGTCAAAGATTTTGTATAGACATATATTTTTCTTTTTCTTTAGTTCCATAACTAGGAACAGAATTGCCAGGTCCCATGCTAACACTATGTTTAACTTTTTGAGAAGCTGTTAAACAGTTTTTCCAGTAGTTACATGTTTTTTTTTTTTAACCAGTGATGTAAGATGTCTTCAAATTCTTTCCATTTTGCTAACATTTGTTGTGATCTATCTTTTGATTACAGCCACACTAGTGGGTGTGAAATAGTATTTCACTGTGATTTCGATTTGCATTTCCTTGATGAGTAATGATGAATTAATGATATTCAGCTCCTATTCATGTGTGTATTTGCCATCTGTTTACCTTTTTTTTTTTAAGTATCTATTTAAAGCCTTGGGCATTTTTGAATTGGGTGATCCATCACTGTAGTATTGAATGAGAGAAATTTTTAAAAAGTATTTCTGAGCTTGATCTTGAGGGACATTTTGTAATTCCAGCCTTCTGGAGGCTGAAGTGGGAGAATCAGAAGTTCTAGGCCAGCTTGGGCAGTGCTGTGGCTCTTGCTCAAAAGGCTGAGATGCGATTCTAGCTTGAGCTTCTCTCACAAATGAAACAAAAATTTTGAATTCATATCTTATGCCAAATATATAACTTGCAAATACTTTCTCTCATTTTATGGGTTATTGTTTTACTTTCTTGATGGTGTTCTTTGAAGAAAAAACATTTTGAATATTAAGTCCAGTTTATTTTTTTCATTTATTTTTTGTGACTTTGGTGTCCTATTAAGGAACACCATCTCATTTGATATCATAAATACTTGCTCCTGTTTTCTTCTAGTTTTACAGTTAATCCTATGATCAATTCTGAGTTAATTTTCATTATGGTATTATGTAGGAGGACTTTTGCTTTTTTTTTTGTTGTTGTTTTTTTTGCTTATGGATCTTCTCATTGGTCCTTCCCTAAGATAAGTACGGAAAGATCAACTGTCTCCTCCTACCACGTGCCCAGGTATTTCCCTTTCTTCTTTATTTTTAAAGACAGGGTCTCATTTTATAGTGCAGGCTGACTTTGAACCCACTATGTAGCTTGAACTCATGGTGAGCCTCCTGCCTCAGCCTCCAGAGTGCTGGGATTACAGGTGTGCATCACCACACCAGGCTTTTCCTTTTATTATAAGAAATAAATAATTTTTGTCTGAATGAAGGATATCAACCACAGCCTCCAGTGTCTGTTGTAATTTGAGTGTTGTTCATCTAAGGTTGCAGCAGAGAACTGTGATATCAGCACGATTGTGTTCTTTTACAGAGCTCATGTCCTCTCACCTGAGGGCTTGCCAGACTTTCCTTGTTACCCAGTTTGGAATATTACTAGGACTGGTATGGCCCTTTTCTCTTCAGTCAAATCCCAAAGATACCTTGTCAATTATAACTGTCTTTTTTCCTTCTGAAATACGTGCAATTCACATGTTAGTTTTCCTGGGAAGATTCTCCAAGTCTATTATGTCTTCCTTCATAATTTCCATCACCACCTTTTTGGTCCTCTGTGTTTAAAATATCCCTTATATTTTAATCATCCTGGGGTTTTAATTTGGACCTCAATGATGACCAACCTCTACTTTGATTTCTCTTATTTTTAGTTGACTGCCTGCATTTCTCTTTTTCAGTGCTGGAGGGTGGAACCTGGGGCCTCCTGTACACAAAGGACTCCCTCCACCGCAAACTACAGCCTCCAACCAAGTTTTTTTAAAGACACCAGAAAATTCTGTTGCTGTTGTTCGTGTATGTGCTGTAGTTCAATATCTATAAGTAAACTCATTCTTTTTATATTCTAAGTGTTAGCTTCCCTTCCTTTCCTGTTTCTCCCCCATTTCCTCTCTCCCTCTCTCTGACAAAGTCTCACTCTGTTGCCTGTGCTAGCATCAGACTCACAGACAGAAATCAGCCCTACTGCCTCAGCCTCCCCAGTACTTGGGACTGCGTGTATCTACTATCACACCTAGGAAAATGTTAGCACACCTCTTCAGCAGCTCTATGTTAGCTCTATTTGTTGCAGGTGTTCCATTTCTTCTGATGGGTTTTTCTCACCCTGGCAGCTAGACAGAAAATATAGCTTTCTGGGGCCCAGTCCTGCTGAAGACTTTAATGTGGTAGCAGTCCCACCATCGTGGAAGAAGACATGGTCTTCCTTCCTGTGGGTGAGGAGATGCTGTGGACATTGCTGGATTGCTAGGGCCCTGCATGGAGCCTCCTTGCTCCCTGGTGTCCTCATGTTCTTCCAGACTCTGAGACCAGAAGAGTTCAGTCCATTAAGTTGCTCCTTCTTAGCCTCTGAGAGCTAAGACATTCGGGCAACCTTCCACAGGGGTTTGGGCTCCTACTGTGATCACTGGCTTTAGGACTCCTCCCTGGAGCTCTCTAACTCGTTTGCCCTGCTCCTCTCCAGGGCATTGTGGAGGAAGTTTGCAAAAGTCTCACAGTATCCAGATCTTCACTTGAGTCTGCTGTTCATAGGTCCCAGAAACCACTAGAAGTTGGGGAGGCAGAGGGACTGAAAATGGAGGTAAGGAGGAGAGGAAAAGTAAACTCAAACCACTGTTTCCCAAAACCATGCCATGGATTGCACCACCTCCATTTCAACCTGACGTGCTTTAATTTCATTAGTGTCTCTGCCTACCCATGTCCTCTTAGCATGAGCTCGAGCCATGTCTGTTTTTGTACACCCAGCTCCTGGCACAAGGCATAATGGAGTTGCATTAACTATATTTGGAGTGAATGACTGCAAATGTGAAGCTGCAATGAATGGTTTGCTCAGGTCTCAGGAAAAGCATTTAGATTTCTGCATTGCAAACGGGACCTCTGATGCTGGTAATTGAGATAAAGGAGATTTTAGCAGAAGGATACTGAGAGTGCCAGAGTAGAGAAAAGATTAGATTTTAGCAGAGTAGAGAAAAGAATAGATTTTAGCAGAAGGATACTGAGAGTGCCAGAGTAGAGAAAAGAACTAGAGTTGGAAGTGGGTAGGAAGCAGGGTACTCTGGAGGGCCAGGAAACAAGCAGTCAGGACAGGTCACACAGCAGGAACATCCTGGTCAAGGTCACATTCCTGAATCTCCTCAATGCTCTCCAGTCCTTTTTTTGTTTGTTTGTTTATCACCTTTACACTGCTTGTTCAAGATCAAAATCCAAGAGAGGCACTGTACCAGCTGCACCGGAGAGAATGAGAGAGTGAGGGTGAAAGTAAGAAGTGGGGAGAAAGGGCCAGGGATAAAATATATTCTTCCAAATTACACCCCTGGTGACCAGGCTCCACCTTCTAAGGCACATTCAACTGTGAACTCATTAATAGGTGAATCCATGGATGAATTTAGGTCTCTCCATGATCCAATCACCTTACAAAAGCCCCACCTCTGAACACATGAGATATTTTCTTCTTAATATTTGTTATAGTCTAGTGGGAGAAAACAACCACAACACTAAATATGTATTTGCAGATTGGTATAGTACTATATACATGGTAAGAAGAAGGTATCATAACAGGAACACAGTATAGATGATGGAGATATGAAAAAGTCTCTTTGGGGAATGGCCACACACCTAAACCTGAGTAATGGGCAGGTATGCCTGGTGAACTGTTCATTCTCCGATTTCTATCTTATGACCAAAAGTTCTGTGATGACTTGTGGTTTTCAGCTGTAGATGGTGTTCACATGTGGGTGAAAAGGGGTATTGTGAGTGGAAAGGGGAATTGTGGGTAGGAGGGGCATTGAGGATGGAGAGGGGCATTTTGTTGTTATCGTTGCAGTGATTTTAAAATAACTACTGCAGTTTAGTGCACTGAGGCAGATGCTAAAGGTTTGTAGCATGCGAAATAGTTCTGTGGAACAAAAACTCTGATTGGGATGTCAGCAATGTCTTCAGTGGACATACCCTACAGGCTGAGGTCAGCAATGCCACAGCAACCAACCATATCATAAGGGGGCCTGCCACAACAGTTGATCCAGATGTCCTGGGATGCATCAGGCTCTGTCCATGCACAAAGCACGTGGCGGCTAAGGGTTCTGTGACTCAGAGCAGGAGGAGTGGATCTGTCAAGGAGATTAGTGGTGGTGCTTGCAGAAGAAGGGGCCTACTGTCAGGTGGGTGGACCCCACAGCAGGTGATGCTTCTCGGGAAGAAGAGCCTCAGTGTAGGAGAAGCCGCTAAGGTATGCACAGTCTTGTCAAGGATTTGAGACTTTTCTAAGTGCCCTGGGAGATGACTGCCCATAAGAAGCAAGCTGTCTTAGTTACTTTTTACTCATCACTGAGACAGAATATCTGATGCCCAAAGTTTGGAAACAAAAGGTTTATTTCTTACAGTTTTTGGAGGTTTCAGTCCATACTCAGTTGGCTCCAAGGCAGGGTGGCACGGCGATGTTGCAGTTCATGGCGACTCCAAATAGCAAGTATGCTGGCTCCACCTCTAGGCGGGTGTAGCACTGACATCATCAATCTAAGCACTAGACAATGAACCAATCATAAATGCACAATGCAAATGCATGAGGCCTGGGGGCCACCAAAATAAACCATGACACAAGCCTGATGGCAGCAGCAGGCATGCAAGGGTGAATCTGGCTATGTCTCCCTGCCTGCACTGGCTGCCTGCTGATTGACAGCTTTTAAACTATGGAGGGCATGATCAAAATCTATGCCAAACTTTGTAGCTCTTTATACTTAGTTTTTAAGATCATTTTGTCCAGACCTTCTTCCATGAAGAAACACTGTATTCTTTGCCTGCCTTACCTTCTCCTTTCTTACAGTTATTTAAAACAAAACAAAACAAAACAAAACAAAACAGTACTTAGAGATTGAACCCATGATTTTTCACACTGAGTTACATCCCCACACCTGTTTATTTTTTATTTTGAGGCAAAGTCAAATCTCACTAAATTGCTAGGTTGCCCAGGTTGGGCTCCAACTTGCCATCCTCCTACCTCAACCTCCCAGAATGCTGGGATTACAGTTGTGTGCCACCACGCCTGACTTTTATAGCTTTTGAATGCATCAGTGGTATTGTTTTCTAACTACAGATAAAGGACAAATGCAGACTCATGTTCTGAAAGCAGGATTCCTCCACTGGCCTCTGACAAGTACAGATCTCTGAACCGCATCAAATTCCAGCATTTGCTTCACGGTTTAGAAATGAGTTGGAACTGAGTAAGTGTTCTTATCCCAGGACGTCATCGGTTTCATACAATTAACTACCCAGTGGAAAAATCTCTCTCCATCTCAGTGATGATCATACCATTATGGTCAGGTCTGGGACATTGCCAACTTAGCTTTGCAAATTTCATTAGCAGTAGCTGTTTCTGCCTCCTTCCAGGTCATTAATGAGTTTGTTAAATGAGGCCAGTTCCTAGGCCAGCCTCCATGTGCCCCAGAGGGCCTTCTCTTCCGACCAGATGCAGTCCCCGCCAGCATTCCACTGTGATGAGAGCGCTCAGAAACTGGCCAATTTAATTTGGAGCACAACTTTTATGGAAGTTGTTGTCAAATGTGTTACTGACACCTGTGTAATTTTGCTGGGGTCCTGCTACCTGCTCATCCTTCCATTTGCTCTCTTTTACTTGCCTCCTATTGCTATTTCCTGTTATTTTTAAAAAATTGTAATTGCAATAAAATACGCATAGCATATACGCAACCATTTTAGTCTTTTTAAAGTGGGGTTGCTTTTTTATCTTGCAAAATTGAAACTAAATCTGTTGAACAATCTCCATATTTTTCTTCCCACAGATCCTTGCAACCCTTATTCTGCTGTCGTTCTCAATTTTGAACTTTGCATAAGTGGAGTCAGACTGGTTTTTTTTTTAGATTATTTATTTATTTTTTCGTGGCTGGCTGATTTCACTCACCATAATGTACTCAGGTGCATCCATGTTGTCAAATCTGTCAGAATTTCCTTCCTCGGCTGATGAATACATTTCGTGTACACATTTAGTCCATCTGTACTTCTGTTGATGGGCATTTGAGTTGCTTTCAAGTTGTAACCATTACTAATAAAACTGCTATGAACATATGTATTCAATACCTAATGGGGTCCCTGCTTTCAGTTTGTTTGCGTGTATCCACTCAGAATTGCTAATCATACGGGAATTCTGCGTCTAACTTTCTGAGGAACTGTCTTACAGTTTTCCCCAGCAGCTGGACCATTTAGACTCCTGCTGAGAATGTACAAAGTTTCTAGTTCCTTCATACTCTTTCCAACATTTATTGCCTAATTTTTGATAGTTTCCATCGAAGTGGATTTGTGGTGATATCTTATTGTGGGTTTGATTTGCATTTTCCTAATGATTAGCGATGTTCAGCATCTTTTCATAGCATTTTTGGTTATTCATGTATCTTTTTGGAAGAAATATCTCTTGACTCATCATCATTTTTTTTTTCGTGGTGATACTAGGGATTAAGCAAACCAGCACCTTTACACTGAGATACACACCATCAGCCCTTTCTGTTTTTTTATCTTGAGACAGAGTCTCACTAGATTGCTAAGTTGCCTGGTGCACTGAGCCCAAACTTTTGATTATCTTGTCTCAGCCCCCTAGAGTGTGCACTGTGCTCAGCTTTTGCCCATTTTTAAACTGAGTTATTTGATTTTTTTTTTTTCTGGTACTGGGGATCAAACTTACAACCTTGTGCTTGCCGGGAAGGCGCTTATGCCAGTGAGCTAAATCCAAATCTAAGACATTTGATTTTCATTGTTACTACTTTTTAAATTTATTTTGGAATTAATCTCTTAAAATATGTGATTTGCAATATTTTTCCTATTTGGTATGTTACTTTTTCACTACAAATTACGTCCTTTGATACACAGGAGCTTTAAATTTTGATGTCTTTTTCTAACTATCTTTATGATTTTAGGAATTGCCTTTTTCCATTTAAGAACTACCATTAGCTCAAGCAAAAATGAAAGACAAGAAAAAAAAAGAATAAACCTACATACCACAAAAACTGGCACAAAAGAACAATATCCTTTAGGGATAGAGGCAGAGGGAGGAAAGGGGTGGAAATGGACAGGAAAAAAATAGAAGGAAAATCTGGTGAAAATAGAGCTTTTGCAAATGGAAAGGGAACCAAGAGTCAGAGGGAATGGGGGAGAGTGAGGAAGAGGAGGGTTAACAAAAGGAATTAAGATGTGCTGTGTCCATATACCAAGTTCCCGTGAGAACTGTGATCATTATCACTGTGAATATGTACTAATAAAAAATTTTTTTAAAAAAGCTACCATTCTTGTGTGCTTGCCATTCCTGTTCACTGTTGTCCCATGCTGATCTTTCACCTTGATAGACATTGGCATTTTTGAATCCTCAGTGTTGGGATCAATTTCCACAATATGAAAGAAATCCTAGTAATAGCACAAGATTCAGGGAAAATAAGAAAGAAAGCTAGCTAGAAAAGAAGAGCAGGAGAGGGACTTGTTACTTCATCTGGAAAAATCAGAAGTGGCAGCGGGTAGCAGAAGCTAGCTGAAACAGTGGCGATTCACACTGTAGCATTTTTCATTCATCTGTTCCTTCCAGAGCCCTTGTGTAAACACCACTGTTATTCCCACTTTGCAGATAAGAAAACTGGGGCTAAGAGAGGTATCTTGCTCGGCTTCACACATTGGCATGCATGCAGACACCACAAACTTCTTGCTGTTCTTTGTCAGATATCCACAAAGCTATTTTTAGATTCTAGAAAATGACTGGATTGCCTCTGACCTCATTCCTTTCATTTCACTCTGTCCTGTGGTACAAGATTGATAGCCACTTAGGCACCATGGGCAGACATCGTGTTGTACATTTTGCCTGTGTTATTTCATTAATCCATTCCTCACTGCGCAATGCAGCCTGAGGATCAGAGAAGTTAAACATTTTTGCCTAGGGTCATAGTTCTAGGAAGAAATAATTCTAGGAAGTTAAAAATTTTTGCCTCGGGTCATAGTTCTAGCTAGAAAGAGGGTAAAATATTGTGCCAAGTCTGTCTGGTTTCAGAGCTTCTCCACTTTTAAGAGTGTAGATTTGGACTCTCCCTAAAGGCTCCTGTGTGGAAGACCTGGTCCCCACCTGGAGGTGCTGTGGGAGGTGGTGGAACCTGTAGGGGCTTGGGCCCATGGGGTGGACGTACCTCACTGTGGCATCCTGTTTTAGAAAGGGGTGTCTGGGCCCCAGCTTCTTCATTGTCGTCTCGGGCCACCATGAGATGAGCGGTGGTGCCTCACACCTTGACGTTTTGCCAAAGCACGTGGACCAAGCACCTGTGGATTGAAACCCCAGGAACTGTGAGCCAAAATCCATCTTTCTGTCTTTCAGTAATTTTCTCCAGGAGTTTGTCACAGTGCTGGAAAGAGGACTCACATACTCACCTCTAGTTTAGTTCAGGAAAGAGAAGGTAACCCAGACCTTCTTAGGCTAAGCCTAAGAAGGATTGTCTCTAGTATAAATTAATTGAAAAATTCCAGTTATTAACTCCTTATTTTGCTTAGGTCCCAAATCCCCTTGCATTTAGAGAGTGTTATAGAAGAAACAGATGATTTCAAATCTCTGCTCTGCAGCTCCCATACTATGGGACTTTAAGAGTTATCAACTCGGTCCCAATTTCCTCCCCTCAAAATTAGCCAATGCATTATTTACCTCCTGTGGTTGACTTGAATATTAACTGACATAATGTCTGCAGACAGCCTAGTACACTGTAAGCACTGAATAGATATCAGCTACAATTAATTTTAAAAACAAATTTGATCCATAAGGTCTATGCCATAGTGGCTGTATATTCATAGTTTTCCACAATTTGTCCCTCCCAAACATTGTCCATAAGAACAGATTAATGGAAATTTCCAATGGAAAAATTAACTACTGACAGATTTAGTATTGGTTAGAACTTGATGTGGCTGCATTTTATAGAAAAATCAAAATAACATGGTATTAAACATGCAGGGTTTGTTCTCTTACCTAGAAGTCCAGAGGTGAGCAGTATAGAACTAGTGAAGTGTTCGGTCCCTGGTACATATTAAAAAAAAAAAAAAAGAACTAGTGCAGCAGTACCACGAAGTCATTCAGATCCATATTCTTCCTTTTCTGTCCTACCATCACTGGAGCATAGCTACCATCTTCAAAAGAAACCTACTGGTCCAAAATGGCTGCTGGAGGTCCAGCCATCATGTTCGTATTTCAGATAGCAGAAAGGAGGAAGAATACAGGACAGAAAGGCCACAGTCCCATAGCTAAGGAGTTTTTCCTGAGAATCTCATTTATGGTTTCCACTTATATCTCTTTAGGCAGATTTTAGTCATAGGATTCACTTTGCCTAGCAACAAGATGGGCTGGGAAATGTTTTTTAAAGGTTATTTTTTATTTTACCATATTTAGAATTATTTTATTGAAGAAGAAGAAGGAGGAGGAGGAAGAGAAGGAGGAGAAAAGGAGAAGAAGGAGAAGGGAATGATAATTTGTAGTCTCTGCCTCCAACAAAACAGTTGGTGCTGATTGCTGTTTTAGAACAGCTTTGTTAGTTAGGTTCCAGGTTGCTTCTGAGGCTGGACAGGGTTTTGGGAAATGAGAAACCTGAATGTATCTGCTTGTATCTTTAAACAATTAGAGTGGCATGGGATGCCTCCACTACCTTCACTGCCCTGCAAGATACTGTTAGAGAGGAAAAGCAATTTTAGTGCATCCAAAACAAGATGGAAGGAAGAAACCCTACAAACAGTAGTGGAGGTTATGCTTTGAAGTCTGAGAAACAGAGACACAAACTAACAAACATGAACTGTGTGTGTGTCTCTGCAGCCAGCAGAGCTGGATTTTTCAGACATGGTTCCATCTTTAAATGCTCT
The DNA here is from genome assembly GCA_004027455.1 of Hydrochoerus hydrochaeris. Taxonomy (NCBI): domain Eukaryota; kingdom Metazoa; phylum Chordata; class Mammalia; order Rodentia; family Hydrochaeridae; genus Hydrochoerus; species Hydrochoerus hydrochaeris. The sequence continues at coordinate 250,509 of PVLA01001224.1, forward strand.
ACCCTAAAAGTCTTGTAAGGACATTTCTGCTTCTGGGTCTCCGGTGCTCCTTGCTCTGCCAAAGGATGGATTCATCTCACTTGCATGTTCTTCTGGCCTGCACACGAGCGGATAGAAGATAAATGTTTGCTGATGAGAATTGCTGTTCACCATGCAACACAACTGAGTTCAAAAAACTAGTTCTCACTGTAAAACCGACATCAGAATCTGGTTGGTAAGGTCACCTTATAATGAGGTTTAGTTTTATGGTTTTGTTTTTCTTCACTGGCTAAAATCCTTGGAGGGAACCAAGAAGGAGCAGCTAGAAAAGCTACGTTCACCCTGCACCTCATGAGCTGCACATGGTGGCCCCGGACAGCTGGTAATTGGGCCCCATGAGCATTTTCTCATCATGTGGGTTTCAGCAATATTTTTCAGGACTGGAATGTACAGGGTTTGAGAACCAGCTTCATAGGCAATGAAACAGAAGCAGATGTGTAAGTTTCTTATTTAATTATTAAACTTGGTCATGTCATGTTACGTGATGTTACTGTTATAATAAACATATTTAGAAATAAAGACTGTGCTGTTACCTATCTACACATAACCATATATAGATAACTGTAGCATATATTTTATAGGCAGCCCTAGACAACTTCTTTTCACTCAGTGCAGCCCAGGATGGACATTCATACCCTAGATGCTGAAGTCCTTTCCTGGAGTGCTGTGATTTGAGGAAACCTCCCGCCAGTGGGTCCACACTTGGGAAAGCTGGCCTTTCAGACAGGACTGACTGTGCCATCCTCCCCTTCCTGAGTGGGTCCCTGGCCACTGCTCCCCGAGGGGCAGATACCTTGAGTACCCCTCCTTCTCTTGCTCAAGGTGGCCCTTCATCCTGGTGAACGCTTTCACTCTTTTAGTCAAGAGCTCTGACACAGCACAAGAAGCCACCGTGAAGGCAGTCCCTATGAAATCTTGTCTTTTGTGTTCCTTTTCGCTGGGTGTCACTTCCTGTGTCACCTCTTGTGGAGGTCAACTTTCCTGCCTTCTTCCCACCAGTACCATGCTTTCTCTGCCACCATTTGACATTTCCTTCTTGTCACAGGCCCCTGCGATAAGAAGAGAGTCAGGGAGAAATTGTTCCTGGGAGCCCCAGCATCAGATCACTGCAAAGGGATGCAAGACTCTGGATCATTCTGAGGCCTGCCAGGGTCCCTGATCACTGCTTCTGTGGGAAAGAGTCTCTGTGGTTCACCCTCATGGACATATTTTCACACCTGAACTCTACAGAGTTCAAAAGTCTATGGTGACCTGTGTGCCTGGAATACCATGTTGTCGGGAATCAAACATTAAACTAGATAGAAAGACTTGTTCCTATGGACATGAGCCCTGTGGCTCATTTCTAAGGTTTATGTGGTGCGAAGCAGTGTGTCAAACCCTGGCTACAGTTCAGAGTCACCTGGAAGTTTATTAAAAATGTGGGATTAGGTTTCACTCTGGGTATGGTCTGATTCAGAGGGACTGGAATGGGGAACAGACATTTGCACTTTGGAGAGGGCCCTTGCATGGATTGGAGGTAATCTATGGTTAATAGACATCTACACATGAAGACAGTGACTTTGTGTAAACTGAGGTGTGCATCCATTGCATGGCATTACAGAAATGCACTGGCTCTGGACAAGAGGATCACACCCTAATACTGGTGCAACTGATGTGTGCAGAATGTACATGGGCAAATCAATGGTCCATGTGGAGAACTAAAGGTCTTAAAGATACTATACTTTTGAATGAATTTAGGTTACACAGGGCATGACGTCACTTCCCAAAACAAGAGAGGCAAAAGAGGTAAACGGGACTGGGGAGTCAGCAACAATTTTGTTAGGTAGTTTGGGAAATTTGGAGCCTGAGAATCTTTGTGGGCTGTGGAAAGATTTCAGGAAGTTAGGTAAAAACAGTGTCTTTATGTTTGTGATATAGTTGCCCTTTTTGCTTCAGCATCTAAGACTTCACTGAAGACCTACAGAAGCTCTCAATGTTGTGGGGTGTGAATCTCTGTTCATTTTGGATGAGATGCTTTGCTGAAAGACATCCCAGAGTTATTCAAATTACTGATGTAAAAACACTGCCCTTGCAAGATTGTTGATTTAAAAATACCTGTTAAATTGTATATGGTCAAAAAGAAATAGCAGCAATTATTTATTTATTACATGTTGTATTTATTACATGTTGTATGTTGTAGCATATGTCTGTCAATATTCACAATGCCGAAAGTGAAAAATGAGCTCACAGTTTCTGTGCTCCAGAAAGTCTTTATGTACAATTCAGACATTACCAGGAAGCTGACTGTGTACATTTCAAATAGAAGTCTATGACAATTAGAACCATTTACTTATTTATTTTTTTGGTACCGGGGATCAAACTCATGACCTCACACTTGCCAGGCAGGCATTGTGCCACTGAGCTGTATCCCTGACTACAACCACATATTTAATAACCTGGCTAGATTCAAGTATCTGAGCTTGACAAGCCCTTCTAGAGTATCTATCTCATTTTCCATATTTTTCTGTTGAAGAACTGAGGCCCACCAAGGGAAAAAATTTAGTCTGTTGGTGAAATATCACCATTAAAGTATTTGATGATGTGGTCATTATCTCTAGGTCACTGATAGGAATCATTACAATGCAAATCCTTCTTAATAGATCAAGTGTAAGGTGTCACTGCTGAAGTTTACATAAGGATCATCTGGCTCAAATTGCTTATTTGACTAATGAGGTACCTGGAGTATGTTTTGTTTTGTTTACTGCTGAGTCATAGCTTACAAGTGACTGCATTAGGCAAGATTTAGGATGGAGGTTTAGAAAATGATAAAACAGCAACTTTGAATTCTTTTCTTCCCAGAATGGTATTTATAAACTGTTGCTCAAATCTATTCTTGCCATTTAAAAAAAAAATTTGGCCAAGTATCTCCAATTCAGGTGGAATAAATGAAAGTGAGCCATGTATAGACATAAGATGTGTAAGTATGAACTATGTTGAAGATAAGACTTTTCTAGATAGTTAATAGTTATGCAAGCGCAGATTGGAAGACAAGAAGTGCCTAGTGCACCCCTTCCCCACAAAAGCCACTGTCTGATTTGGAGAAACACAGCCTGAGATGATAGCTACTGAAGTAAAAAAAACAACAGCTTGATATCTGTATTGTTTGATTGACTTTGCAGGCCTAAAGACGGTTGATCACTTATTTAGAGGGTAACAATGTGCAACATACCAACTATGGAAGATCTCCTTCTGAAGGTGATAGCCATTGTTAATTCCCTATTATCTTATTTTAAGGTCCTGCAATCTGCACACGAGCTGGCTCACAGGAAGGAGTTGACTTCTTCTTTGTTCTCTTGCCAGAACACATGTCTGCTTGCATAACTATTAACTATCTAGAAAAGTCTTATTTCAACATACTTCATTCTTACACATCTTATGTCTATTCATGGCTCACCTTCATTTATTCCACCTGAATAGGAGATACTTGGCCAAACTTTTTTAAAAATGGCATTTTCATTGTTTTGTTTAGTTTGGTTTTATTCTGTTTTGCTTTCTTTGATTTTATTATATCTCATGACATGGGCAGCTATTTCGAAGATAATAAGATACTATTATGGTAGCCATTGTTGATTTCCTATCATCTTGTTTTGAAGTTCTATATTGCTTTCATTGTTTTGTTTTGATTGGTTTTATTCTCTTTAAAATTAAAAAAAAAGCATAGTTATGCAAGCAGGTTTTAGAGTTGGACATGTTAGGTTTGAGTCTCAGATCCAGCATTTAAAACCTGTTCTTTATGTTTTTCCATCTATAAAATAAGAATAATAATAGCACTGATTTCATAGCTCTGAGGCTATTTGATTTTTTTTTCAATTAGTGAGTTAGGAAATATTGTGTAATTATTAAGTACTTATAGCAGTGTCAAGCACATAGGAAGCACTCAATAAATGTTAACTGTTGTTATTTTGGACACTTTGGTGCTGGAAATTAAAGTTCTGTTTCTTGTTATTCAAGTCAGAATTGCATTAGACACTTTCCTACTCCCCTGATGTATTTTCTAAATGTAAAGCACAGTGTCTGGTATCGCTGGGTCCCCTCCTTGGGTGGTTTCTCTGTTTTTGCTTACAAATTGTAGGCCGTGCTTTGCTGGTGCTTCTTTCTAATTTTCAGACTGCTTCAGAGTGAATCCTATTTAATCAGCTTACTCAGGCTCAGAATCCATTTATTTGATCTTAAATTGGATGTTTGCCTCTCAGGTCCAAACCAAAACAACAATGCAATTTACCTTATCTGCTTTACATTTCTGGCTCCCAGCAAGCAGACTGGGCAAGCACTCCATCCCCCAGGACAGTGGGGCACATAAGCCCAATGAGCTTTCTCTCCTGGCCTCAGGAAACTGAACTGATCTGGAAAAATAGGAAAATTTCAGAAGACTAACAAAGTCATTGCCTCCATTGAGTCTATGGTATTGATGGGAGGGTGTGTTTGCTTGAAATCCAATGATGGCACTGTAGATGTGTCTGATACTGACAGGAGGTTGGGCTGTTGGCAGGAGGAAGGACCATCATGGAACAGGTCCTTTCAAGGCCCACAGTACCCTTGACAAGCTTTGATATAATCCATTGTCCATATTTTACTGTGACCCTTATATTTATTCCTTAGAGTTTCCTTGAGAGTTCTATAAATAAATAATACAACCCTGTGACGGGCTCAGTGCTTAGAAATGATAGCCCAAAGACGATGCTTCCTGCACAGTGTTTCAGAAGAGAACTGGCACCCTCTGGGTTTCCCAGTGTTGAGGGTGGGGTGGGGGAGAAGAACACTTGTTTTTTTTTTTTTTTTTTTTCACATAAAATTTCCACTGTCAACTATGCTGGGTCTTCCCTGCAGGTGTTTTTTGTTTTCGTTTTTTGACCTGGAGGAAAGTCACTCACCCTATAGTTCTGGTTGATCTTGGAGACTGGAGAAACCCAGGAAATGCCTTTTTCTTGTCCAATAAATTCCTCCTTGATTTCTCCTCTCTTTTCTTATTTTTTATTGAACAGATCTTTCCCCATCTCGATCTCTCCTAGTTGTAATATAGGGATTATGCTTCTATTCTCTTGATGGTTATTTGAAAATATTAAATAAAAATATTAATCTGGCATTTCTATCCTTTGACACAAGAGTTCATCCTTTGAGGTCAGTTCATCTTCTCATTTTTGGCCTCAGTAGTTTTCTTTTCTTTTTTGGTACCAGGGATCGAACTCATGACCTCGCACTTGCCAGGCAGGCACTTATGCCACTGAGCTAAATCCCCAGCTCTGGCCTCAGTAGTTTTGCCCGTGTATTTTCCTCATATGTTTTGAGCTTGCTGCAGGTTCAGCTTAAGTGAGAGTTCCTTTTTCTTCAGTGGCCCTGTTTCCTTATCCACCACCCAATCCTGTCCTGTCCTGTCTACGGAGTCCAGCCTCGGTCTTGTGTGATGGGCTCAGGCTGCATCCCTGAAGCAACAAGGGCAGATATAGTCATCAAACCAGCAGGTGGCTGGAGCCTTTGCTGTGGTGACACTGATTCCTTCAGACCTGCTAAACACTGCATTTTAGGTAAGCCCTGATCCAAGCAGTAGTTTGCTGAAACTATGCTTAGCTCCCTTTCTGGGGTGGTGGTACCTGGAGTGAATAAGTGATGTAGGTTCCGTTTGTTCTGTACCATGTAGAAAATTTAGGAGAGGACACTGGGGACACCTCTGCCTCTTTTCTGATCCTGTTTAGCTTTCTTTACCATCTCAGATTTCTTTTCTGTCTTTGTCACAAGGCATTATTCATTTTATGTAAGTGGAATTATGACACATAGATTCTATCTCAATTTTTATACCTCTCTCAGTCATTACTTGTACTTGGTGGCAATTACCATGCTGAAAATGTAACCTTACTGTGTCACACTTACTGGAAGTCTTTTAAGTTTTACTTTTGTTTTAGTATCATTATTATTATTATAATTGCAGTGCTGGAGATTGAACCCAGGGCTTTCACACTAAGCTTCATTCTTGGTTCTTTAAAAATTTTTTAAAAAATAATTTGAAGTAGGGTCTTGCCAAGTTGTTAACTTGCCCAGGCTGGTCCTGAATTTATAATCCTCCTACTTCTGCTCCCAGAGTGCCTCCCGCCATGTTGGGCAAGTCCTTGATTTTTACTAGAAAAGTGGTACAAGGAACCTGCCTCATTGAAAGAAGCAGGTACTGATTAAATTGTCAGAACTGGACACTCTCTGTGGTTTTTGGAAAACCAACTTCCTCTTTTCCTTCTACCCTTCAAATTCCCTCTTTAGGAATTTCTCCTCTTTACCTCTTGCCTCAAGAGGGCTTCCTGGAGATGGTGACCATGAGCCTGATTTCAGGAGAACTGAAGGAACTGCATTTGGTGAAGAGGAGCCAAAGACTGCAGGGGAGTATGGAACATTATCCATTGTCATTCAGAGGCTCCTAGTGAGCCAGACTGCTTTCAGGCCTGTGCCCTGCCTGGGAGTCAGTGGTTACCTTTAGAGAGATCCACAGTATGAGCTGACAGGAAAGAGTTCTTGGTAGGGGCCAGAGGGTGGAGAGTGGAATGCCTGGAGTCAGAGCATCTACTTTCCGACGAAGCATCATGGAAGAGAAGGTGCCTTTTACTGTGGCTGCTGAGAAACCTTGTGCAGATGGCTATGATGGAGTCTTCTACCTCTGCTCCTGCAAAAAGCTATTGTGACTCTTCTACCACTGATTCTCTGAGCTCAGCTTTGTACTTTACGTTGAGTCGCTTTCTTAGAGGACCCAAACTAACACACTGTTCATGATCATTTTGACTGAGGGAGAGTCAGAAGCTGCTCAGGTCTGGAGAATACAGTAGATGAGGACACATCACACTGTTTTCACGGGCCTGCCTTATTGTAGGCTGGCACTTGGCAGTAGCATTCACCATAGTTGTGATCACACCTCCTAAGACACTCATGAAAGAGGACTTCCGGAACTGCTTCAGAAAGTGGCAAGGACAATAGGACATGTGTGCCAAAGCAAGGGGGAAGTACTTGGAGGGGGACTCATGACAATACATCTTTGAGTGTGAGAAATTTTAGAAGTTTAAACTCTGTCTATTTTGACCGCTCTGTGTCAGCAGCAATTGGGGCATTTAAAGGCATTCTAACATCCACCATTCCTGAACTGTACATCCCAGATGTTTCCCACTTGCTTGTCTGTGTTCATTAAACTAGAAATGCTGCTGAAGGGAAGAGATGGCTGAGTGGGGTGTTGTCATGAGTTGGGGAATGATGGTGGCTGGTTTGCATTTGAGAAAGACTTTTCTGCCACTCCATGGTTTGAAGAGGGGCAAAAGTAGGCAGAGAAAAAACAAATCTCATTTCTCTCTCTCCATAGGCATCTTAAGACAGTTCCAGGAAAATGTTTGTGTTACTAACTTTTTAGCAGACACAACACTGATCTTGCTCCTGCCTCCTCTCTAGCCTGGGAAATGAATTGGCAGCACACAAAACAGTGGGTGCCTGGCTCAGATGGCTCTGTGGGAATACAGTGATCAAGGGATAGGATGTTCTTCAGGGACACTTTACTACATTGGAAACAGCTGAAGTCTTCATCCATTGCTCCTGCTGTCTACAGCTACAGGCTGTAGAAAGTGCTACAAGAAGACAGTGCCACAGGCAGAAAGTTAAGAGAAACTTGTAGGAACTGACACACACTGGGTATGAACCACAGCAGCTGCAGACAAGCAGTTAGGGGTTAGCTGGTGCTACTGGGGGAGCTCTGGATGGTGAATCTGACCCATAGGGAAGAAGTATTTTATTTTCCTTACCTGATAGGCATGGTAGTATCATGAAGATGTAGAGGCATGAGTAGTGTAGGACTGAAGAGTTGAGCCACTGGTGGTTAGGAGGGGTGCAGAAAATACACTTTGAGAACATACCTATGAGAGTTCCAGCCAGAAGAAGTCCCACCTGTCTACTTGAAGGTGATAATGTGCTGATTGGGAACCACTGGTGTGAAGTAGTGTTGTCAATCTAGTTCAGGTTTATGCAGTGTCATTTAATCTGGAATTCTCTTACATATTCCTGCAGGGTCGAGGTATACATGTTCTTCCCATACATAGATCTGTAACATTCTATATGTTGTGATTCACTCAATATGTGTAATATCCCTTGAAGTGGTATTGACAGTGACCCAATTACAGGTGAAGAAACTGAAGCTTTAAAAAATTAAATAATTAAGCCAGGCAGGGAGGCACACATCTGTAATCTCACTACTCTAGGAGCCTGAGGTTTGAAAGTTCAAGCCTAGAATTGGCAACTTAGAGGACCCTATCTCAAAATTAAAAAAAATAACAAAGATTGGCTATGTAACTCAGTGTGAAGACTGGGTTCAGTTCTACTACCAAAAAATAAAAAAAGAAAAGTGAAGTAACTCAAGGGAATATAGCTGGTAAATGTGGGACCAAACTTGTGTATTCAAAGAACTCTAACAAAGCCCCTATTTCCTTTTAAATAAGTAGAGCTTCCATCATGCTCTGAGCACTGTTTCCAGGATGGTAGGGATTTCAAAGTGGCTGCCCATATAAGCCTGTTCTCAAAAAAGGATCTGATAGAGTGATAAGACATCACAAGTCGAATGAAATTAGAACACACTATAGGAGGATAAGAGATAGAGCCAAGTAAAGTATATTCAAGAGGTTTAAGAATGGAGTCATAGACCCTGGGGGTGAGCCAAGAGAAGGACTCCCATGAAGCTTTGGGAAACCCAGATAAGCACTCTAGGTAGAAAGATGGCTGTGGATGTGGATTTGGGTAACCAAGAGCAAGGCAGTTGGACTAAAAAGATCATGGAGGAGTAATAAAGAAAAATGTTGAATTTAAAAATGTGAAGGACTAGGGGAGAAGGACTCAGAATCTGTATTGTCTTGTAGGTTTCTTTGAAGTCAGAGGAATGAACTCTTATGGGTGTGAGAGTCATATGAGCTGTGGTTGAAAAATACTGTGTGTTTAAAGTTTTAAAAATTTATTAAAGTAAAAAACACACTGCAGTTAGTGCCCTTCAATCCCCCCCACACACACTTTGAACAAACCCACTCCATCCTTCTTGCCTCTTTCTGAAGCAGCTGTGCAAGTCCTCTTTTGTGACTGGCTTTAGTTGTGCTGTCATGGCTGCCTCAACGTCGTGAATCAATTCAAAACGCTTACATTGGATGGTTATCTTGACTTTGGGAAAGAGCCAGAAGTTTCTGGGGCTAGATCTGGTAAATAAGGTAGATGAGGACATCCAATAATGTTTTTACCAGCCTGTCTTACAAAGATCCTGCCATTGGATAGCCCATGGCAGCAGAATTCACCACATTTTTGTCCAGATCTTGTAAGAACAATTTTGAAAGAGAATTTACAGAACTGCTTCTGAAAGTGGAAAGAACAATGTGCTAAATGTATTTGGAGCAATGGGGGATTAATAGCTACGTGTCTTTTCCTGTAATACATTTTTAAAATTTAAACATTTACCATTGTTTTTAAACACTTTATATTTTTTATTGTTTTTGTTTTGTTTTGTTGTTTTTGAGACAAGTTCTCACTATGAGGTTCAGCCTGGCTTTGAATCCACTACAGAGTCCAGGCTGGCTTTGAACTCACAGTGATCCTCCTGCCTCAGCTTTCCAAGTACTGGAATTATAGGCATATTCTATTGTGCCCAGCGACCTCTTAAACATTGTTTTAGGGCTCCTGGCATCCATGTGCCAGCAGATTGCAGGGCAAGAACCTTGAAAACCAGCCAGGAGGCTGTCACATGCTCCAGAGAGTAGAAGAACTCAAGAGTCAAAAGATCCTGTGACTTCATAGGATGGAATGGGAGGCATGACAACTAGCTGTCTGAGAGGTGGGTAGTAAGTCTGTTCAGAGTTACTGTAGCTGAAAAGCTTCCGGTGACCAATGGTGTCTAGATTAGCCCTAGACAGCTTTAACTTTGGGCTTTGTACATAGGAAATTCTCAACTAATTTATATTTCTCTTCCCAAAGTAATTTATTTCAAGGGTGTTAAACAAGTATTGTCTTTTTTGACCCCACAGGGGTGCAAACCTATTTTTGTAAGAGGACAGTTTTTAATTGAAGTAGCTGCTTGTGACCTTGGAAGGAAAGATCTTGAGGTGCCACCAGCTACCTGCCATGGCAGCAAAAGCACTCAGCCACAGCCTTGCAAAACTCTGCTCCTCGCAACCCAAGACACATGGGGCCTTGGACTGGTATCACTTGTACTTTGGAGGACCACGATTCCCTGTGACATTCTGATATTACTTTTAGGGTTCTGCACATTCCCAAAGTCCATTATTAGACCAGAGTAGAAACAGCAATTGAACAGAAAATACACTCCTCCCTTTTTTTGTTCAAAGAGGTAAGATAACTTTAATCAACATTAAAACAATTCAAAGGAAGAGAAGGTCACTTTCCAAGGAACATGAATATTTTAGGAGTTGCTTTTCTCCTCTCTTAAAAATGTACTTGGGGGATCCTGAGCTGCTCGCTGTGTGACTGGGAGTCCTCTGGACAGTGTGGCTTTGCATCTTGGCCCCACTTACACCCACATTGCTTGAAAAGCAATGTACAACATGGTCCTGCTAGAAGTTACTTATGGGATCTGGTTAGCACTGGCAACAGTTTGTTTCCATCCCAGGAAAGGAGAGGAGAAGCTGGCAGCAGCACCTTGGTGAGGCAGTGTTATTGACCCTGTTCTAGAAACGCTGGGTTCTGAAAGCTCGCTTGTGGGCAACTGCGGAGCAGAAAACAAATCTGTCTGCTGAGGGACTCCTCAGTGTCAGGGGCACTTGGCCAGAGCGCTCTGCTTCCTCATAGCTGCAGGTTTATTCCTGCCTCCGGCTGGATTCAGTCCCTACCACTCGTCTCTCCTCTCCTTTCCTTCTCACTCAGGTTCACCTTCCGATGCGACTCAGCAGACAAAGAGGCCTGTGGCAAGGAATATGTGGATGTGGCTGGCAGAGGAAGGATCAAAGAGCAGCACAGCCACGGAGCCTTAGAAATGATTTAAACCAGTGCTTGAGTGTATTGCACAAAATGATTTACACATGACCTCCCAGTGGCCCAGCAGGCCGAGCACCCTGGTTTCTCTTCCACTTTCTTCTTTATGTTTTGCACAGCTGCTGAAAAGATGGATGATGCAGTTGCTGAGCAAATGCTTTGTAAGTTGCAAAGTGTAAGCATGTATTACATGTGCGAGTGTGTACATGAATGCGTTATAAGCAAAAGTTTTGACTAGACACTTAATAGAGAAAGAGTAGGTAATACCTCTGGTTCTGAAAACGTAGATTTAACACACATGGCTCTGCCATCAGCAAACGGCTTAACTTCTCTGAGAACTCCAGCTCCCCCTCACCACACTGTAAAATGTAACAATCATGTTTTCCTTATGGTGTGGTTGTGTGGCTCAGGCCTGAGATTTGGGTGCGTCTCAGTAAATACGAGGAAAGGACCGAGAACCCACTTACTCACGATATCCTTAGCTATCATATTTAGTTACTACCAAGTCCATTTTCACTCATCCCTCGCCTGGCACATAACAATGGACTGCCAATGCTTGTTGAATCCACACATAGATGAAGCTCTTGGTTTTCTAGCAAAATTGCCATTTTTAGTTGATACCCAGGGTGGCTGGGTATCAAGTGGCCTAAGGATGAAACGTGAGTGCTGGGAGGCCACATGAGAGCTCACAGGAGGAGCCACATCAGAGCTGACCCTCTTGGGAGCAAAGGAGCTGAAGCTTCAGAGTCCCTGCCGGAGCCAAAAGCTGCTGGCAGCACTTGTGGTCTCCAGGAGAGGGGTCAGAGTCCAGCCGGAAAGCATTACTATGGAGTCATTTCCAGGAGATAGGTCTCTAAAGAACAGAGCCTGAGTCTCCTAAATACCCATTTTAACCTAATTTTATATATATGGTTTTTTTTCCTTAAATCATGTTTCCCAAACTGAACAGGCTTTAGACACAATGACCGTGGATCCCTCTCACCCCACTTGTTTCTGGCATGAGGATAAATTAATCAGGATCACCCTTCTCCTTACAGAGAGAATGTTCAAGTCCAGACTTGGCCTTTGGAAACAAGTTTATCCAATATGACATCAGTTTTGTGGTCTATGGTGGCTTATAGGGGGAGACAAGGCCATGAAAGTCACAGATGTTGTTGTGGTTAAAGACTTACTGTCCTCCATTTAGACTGGAACAGAAGTTTTGGGGCAGATGAAGTTTAAAATCCAGTTCTGGGAAGAAATTAGCTTTTATAAATAAAATACTTAACCTAATTTCTGCAAACTATAATAGGATTAAGAGTTGATCTGGCAAATTAATCACTTACCCGGTTACCCAACCATCTGTCAAGCATCTAGACCTTTAGTTAACGTTCACTTTGTATCTATTCTAATAATGATGATCAAATCATTCTATTTTCCTATGTAATTTCTCTACCAAGAGGGAATCTTTGGATTTGGTCTGCTGGAAGTTTTGTTTTTTGTAGTAAGACTATCACAATATTTTTTTTTAAATCAACATTCAAATCAGGGTCCTTGAACTGAGATATACTCCCCAAATTATTTTTACTTTTTTCTTTTGAAACAGGGTCTCACTGAGTCACTAACTCACCTAGGCTGGGCTCAAATTTGCCATCCTTCTACCTCTGCCTCCCAGAGAGCAGGAATTCCAGGCGTGTGCCGTCACCCTGGGTTCTCTGACCTTATCACTGAATCTCTGGCATCTGCTTCCTTCCTCTAGTGATCATCTTTTGAACAATCTTGAAAAATCTCCATTCAGCATGTGCGTTCTTTTGGGATTTTTTTCAACATTTTTCCTTGTTAAATTGTTCATACATTGCTGTCTTTTATCTTTAGCTGAATAGTAAGTATTGCTTTCTTTTTCTTTTCTCTTTCTTTCTTTTCTTTGAAAGAGAAAAAAAACCAATAAAAACACAAAAATGATACAGAATTTTAAAACAAGATAATAAGAAATTAACAGTGGTTAATATATTGTGAATTGTTATCTTCAAAGGCCTTGCTCAGATTTCAATACATAGGAATGCATAATTGATAGAATGACCTAAGCACAAATCAATTATTTAGTAAACTAAAAGAAATTAATAGTATAACTATCTTAGTTATCTTTTGTGTGTGTGTATATATATTTATATATTCTTTCCTCCTTTCTTTTTTTCCCCTATACTTGTTCTTTCCTTTTTTTATTTTTAATTTTATTTAAAGAGAAAAAAAGTAAAACAGAAAAAGGGGTAGAAACAATACAGAATTTCAGAAAAAAACAATAAGAAATCACTAGTTGATAAATTATATATTGTCTTCTTAGACATAGTTGTTCATGTTACAAAATTAAAGCATACAAAGTGGACATTCAAACAGTGAAGCTGCAAACAGTTCTGTTCAATGATCCAATAAAAACTTTGCAACATGGTTATCAATCCTACACACTTAAACATAAATGCAGTTATATCCCTTAGAGCACTTTCTTTTCCTCCTTTTGCTTTTTAAGTCCATTATCTGTTTATTTATATCCTGTTTCAGGTTGCTCAGTACCTTACTGACATGTTTTGTTGTTGTTATTTACTTTTTAATCACCTTATATTATTGTGTTGTTTTGTTTTTGAGTTCCTCACCATCCTTGCCCCATGGATTAGCTTTGGTGGAGTTGGGAGTTTTCTGGAGGCATTTTGTTACTTTATTATCTACTTTTTTTTTGAAGGTAGCAAAATACAGAAGAACAAGACAGAACAAACCCATGTGAGGCAGTGCAGTGAAATTGGCATAGAACCTCACAGCAGGTCACCAGGGCAACAGCAATAGGCACAATAGCACATCCTGTTCTGTTCTTGTTAGCTGTTCTTTCAGTCAAGTATAGCAAAATGGAAGGAAATATTGAACTTATAAAAACAGAATATTGAATAGAGCAGTACCATTAATCAGAACTGAGCCACACAGTGATAAAAATATTTGCCTTCAAAGAGATGGTAGAAGGAAATCCCCCTTACTTGCCACACTGCATATGTTCATCCTCCCAAGAGATACTCAGACCTCTGGCTCCCACTTGCTAATGGTGGTGGTGGGGAATGGATCGATGTCTGATTCTTAGCCTGCACACCAGCAGGACCCCAGCCACTTACCAGGGTGACAAGCTGGCTGCCTGTTCTCCCAGTACCCCAAGTTCCAACATGATGCTGAGCTCAGAAAACGCTGATAGTTCTAGCCCTGGAGCGGCCACGGCTTGTGAGGACCCCAGTTGCTTACCAGGGTGGTGAGCTGGCTGCCTGTTCTCCCAGAGCCCCAAGTTCCAATATCTGTTCTTTCCTTTTGAGCAGTTTTTTTTTCCATTTCACAATATTTATTGTAGATTTTTGGATCTTATTTACTTTTTCAATTTCTTACATTAGGGAGACAATGCAAATTTTACACATGTGAGTTTGATTTATTTCACATATTAATATGGTCTCTAGTTGCATCCATTTACTTATGAAAGACTAGTGTTTACCCTTCTTTATAGCTGAGTAATAGCCCATTATATAAAAAATACCACCTTTTTATCCATTCCTCAGTTTATGGGTATCTGGGTTGTTTCTGAGATCTAGCTATTACAAATTGTGTTTTTCTAACCATGGATACTATAACTGTGCAGTGGTATGATGTTTTCAATTCTTTTAGGAAGATACCCAGAAGGGGAATAGCTGGGTTGAATGTGACCTCTAATCCTGGTTTTTTGAGGAACATTCACATTGATTTCCACAGTGCTTGCACCAGTCTACACTCTCACCAACAATGGAGAAGGGTTCTTTTCTTCCCAAAGCTTCTCCAGCATTTATTCTTGGTTGATTTCTTGATTGATAGCCATTCTTCCTGGAGTGAGATGGAGTCTCAGTGTTGTTTTAATTTGCATCTCTCAAAGGACTGAGGATTTTGAACAGTGTTTCCTATATTTATTTGCTATTTGTATTTCTTTATCTGAGAAGTATGTATTCATCTCAGATGCTCATTTTTGGATTGGATCTTTGAATTTGGTGGGGTCTGATTTTTTTAAAAGTTCTTTATATGTTCTAGATGTAAATCCTTTGTCTGAGGGAGAGTTGGCTAAAATTTTTTCCCAGCTCTGTGAGTTTTCCTTTCAATCTGTTAGTGATTTCTTTGGCTGTGCAAAAACTTTTTAGTGTGGTGAGATCCCAGTTATTTTTTCTTTAAAGTACTTCCTCTGTAGTTTGGTTTTTGTTCATGAACTCTCTGCCTACCCCAAGATTTTTACCTACTTTCTCTTCCAGTAGATTTAGTGTTTCTGCTTTAATATTTAGATCTTTGATCCATTCCAAATTTAGTTTTGTGCATGGTGATAGACATGGGTCCAGTTTTAGTCTTTGGCATGGGGAAAGCCAGTTTTTCCAGCACCATTTATTCAAGATGCTGTCTTTCTTCCACTGAACATGTTTGGCACCTTTGTCAAAGATGTGGTGGCTGAGTGTGTTTGTAGTTGTGCCTATATCTTCTAATCTGTTCCATCAATTCTCAGATCCATTTATTTTTCCAGTACCATGCTGATTTTATCATAGTAGCTTTGTAGTATAATTTCAAGTCCAGGGTTGTGATGCCTCCTGCCTTGCCTTTGTTGTCCAGGACTGCCTTTGCTATTGTAGGTCTCCTGTTTCCAAATGAATTTTAGAAATGTTTTCTCTAGATCTGTGAGGTATACTAATGGTATTTTTATTGGGATTGAATTAAATCTGTGCAACAGTTTTGGGAATATGGCCATTTTCACTATGTACATTCTTCCTATCCATGAACAAGGGGTATCTTTCCATTTTCTGATATCCTCTTCATGCTCCTTTTTCAGAGTACTGTAGTTTTCAGTGTAAAGGTCTTTTACTTCCTTCATTTGATTTATTCCTAGGAATTTCATTTTTTTGGATGCTATCTTGAAGGTTGTGGTTTCCCTAAATTCTCTCCCAGTGAGTTTGTTGTTTGTGTACAGGAATGCTACTGATTTTTGAGTATTGACTTTGCATCCAACTATACTACTGGATTTGGTTATTAATTCTACAAGTGTTTTGGTGGAGTTTTGGGGGGCTTCTATGCAGGGTATTATGTCAGCAGTGAATAATGACAGTTTAACTTCTTCCTTTCCTGTCCTTACTCTTTTTATTTCTCTTTCTTGTCAAATTGCTTTGGCTAATGTTTCTAGAATTATGTTGAGTAGGAGTGGTGATAGTGGACAACTTTGTCTAGTCCCTAATTTTAGATTGTGAACAGTAAACAAAACAAAAACCAACAAACAAACCCAAAGCAGCAACAACAAAAACCAAAGGAGAAGTATCCTATTTTTCTTTTCCTTTCCTCATTCCCTGAACCCTGGCCCTCAAGGTCTAGCACAGTGCTGACAAGTAAGCAGGATTCCAATGTTGGGTGATGAAGTGGCTGTTTCTTTAGCAGGTTGAAGAATGAGCTAGGACTTGATCTTTTCTACTTGCCATGCTATGTCCCAGATCACTTTGTCCTGAATCAAGGCCTGAAGAGAGCACAGCCTTCCGGGACTTTAGCTCCTACAGTCATGAATGCAGAATCACAATAACAGAGTTGTGATTCCAGCACCAGCAATGTAGAGCCCAGAGTAATCAACCCAGAACCACTGGCCAGAGCCACAAACAACCTTAACCCAATGTCACCAGCCAGAACCACAAAACAGAGTAAAAAACTAGCACCTTTGAATGCAAAGCCACGAGAGTCATTGAATTCAGAGCCCTAAACCCAAAGCTACAAACCCAGAACTGCCAACCCAAATTCATGAACTGGGGCCACAAACAGAGCAACAAACCAAAGCCATGATTTCAGTGTCACAAAAGCAGATCTATCAACCCAAAGTCTGCAACATGAGAAAGAAGCATAGCAGGCAGCCTTTTAGGTCTGTGTTTTTGGGTTTGGTTATAGCTTTACAGCAGAGAATGTGTCTCTTTTGCTAGAATCAGACATTCCAAGCTTTTATTTTTAATTAACTGACATTTGAAACTTCACAGTTTTAGGGAAAAAAAGTAGTTCCTTAAATGAAGATGGTGCTGGAAGTAATCCTTTGACTGTATTCCTCATTACTGAATTAGATCTCAGTGACTGATGGATCCCACCTCTCCCACTCAGTTCATATGTGGCTTTAGTGAGTGGTTTAGTCTTGGTGAATCTCAGTTTATTCATTTGTAAAACATTAGCTTGGCAATGGTCATTTTTTTCTCTAAAAAATTTCTTTTTTGTAACACTTTGGCTAGAAAGAGAGACAAAAGGGTGATTCTAAAGATCTGGCTTTGTTTAACTCAGAAGTGTGAAATTGGGGGCCAACCTTTGGGCAAAGACTTATTTCTGCAAGAAACAGATTTGGTAAGTCCTCTTTCTATTTAGTTGACTACAATCCAAGTAGCTATTGAGATTTATTTATCTACTTACTAATTATTGGTACGTGTTTGTAGTACATAAAGTACACTTATCGTGGGGAGTTGGTACAAGCACATAACTCATCTTAATTCTGTTTTAGTTCCCTCTCTCCTATCCTTCTCTGTTCCTTCCAACTCTTGGTCCTCTTCTCATCTGCAAAAGCCATATTGCAATTTTTTCTTCCAATTCCTCTATCGCTTGTTCTCCTCATATTGTTCTTTCATATAAAAGCCTTAATCAGCGAACCAGGGCCATGAGCAGGTTGCCAGTGCTGGAGGGTGGAGGGAACAGCCAGACCCCAGCTTTTTCCAGCACACGACCTGGCAAACAAGAAGAACCAGTCCCTCCCCTCCCTTCATTGGTAAGCAACAGGCTGATCTGGAGAAACACAGGCTGCAATGATAGCTATTGAGGTGAAATGCAATTTGGTGCTTGTGGTGTTTGGTGTTTCATTGACCTTGTGGGTCTAGGGTCAGTGGTCTGATCATCTATTCAGAGGATAGCAATACGCAGTGTGGCATCTAGGGGGAATCCTCATTGCTAACTCCCTATTATCTTGTTTTGAATCCTGCATCATTTTCATTGTTTTGTTGGATTGGTTTTTTTTTTTTATTTTATTATATCTGATGGCATGAATAGCTAATTAAAAGATATATTATGATAACCATTTTGGTTTTACTATTGTCTTGAGATCCTTTATTACATTCATTGTTTTGTTTTTATTGGATCTATTCTTTTGTTTGATTTTTACTATGTCTGAAGGTACCTGCAGCTATTTTTGAAGACAACAAGAGGCATTATGGTAATTATTATTGATTTCATATTGTTTTGAAGTCCTGTATCACTTACACTGGATTGTTTTGATTGTTTTTATTCTGTTTTATTTTCCTTGGTTTTATCCTCTTTAAAATAAAAAAAATAAAAAATCTTAATTAGAAGTTTGGGCCTAAATCTAAATATAAAAATTTTAGCTTGAGATTTTAATATGTTCAATTATGTAACACTAGATAGGGTAAGGATGGATACAGAGAAATTGTACAAGTTTGTAAAAATGTACATAATCATGTCTCATAGTGATGCTTGAATATCCAGAGTGCAGTTACTCAGATCTAGCTAATATACTAGGTCAATCACTGGGCATGGCTTCTCAACACAATAAAAAGACATGGTAAGCAGGATATGTGTGAGGTTATTCCTAGAGTAATACACACACTGCCTTGCAGAAAAGTTATATATATATATATAGGTATATACTCTAATTAAAAAACTAGTATCCTACGGTATAGTATAGTACAGTATAGAGCAGAAAGAAGCTCCCAATCTGCTAGATTTTTGTATGAGTTTATGTTCTCCAAAATTGAAGAATGAATTTTAGGAATATCTTGGTTACTCTTTACTCGTTGCTGGGACAAAATACTTGACACCCAAAATGAAGGAAGGAAAGGTTTATATTTAGCTTACAGTTTGTGGAGGTTTCAGTCCATAATCAGCTGGCTCCAAGGCAGGGTGGTATGGCACTGGGGCAACACTTCAAGGCAGCAGACAAAGCAAAAGGGGAAAACCCAGCCTTTCCCCCTCCCTTATGTTGTAACAAGCCACCTCTTCCCGCTTTCAGGGCAGGTGTAGCACTCACAAAATCTCCTTGCCCTCCTTTGCACAGATTGAGAATATTTACAAAGTAAGAACCCTGGCTATGTGCTGAGTGTCTCAGTTAAACTGCTAAACTTCTCAAGTTGACACAATATATCAACCATGACAAGGAACAACAGAGGTTAAGTGCAGAATATATTTATTGAGAGGAAGAAAGTTTCTGTCTGAGAAAGAGAAGGAAGAGTCCCACGTGGTTGCCAAGGACCCTATCTTCTCTAGGGATTTAATAGAGGAAAACCACAAGGTGAGATAGATCCAAAGTAGGGAAAAATGCGAACTCTCAAATTGGGTATGAGATAGGGCAGAACTATGATCAATCAATAAGATGGTGGGTATAGTTGCTCGGGTAAAATTAAGTCAGGATCAAATGGAGAAGTGAGTCATGTAGTAAGTGGGCATGAATACAAACAGGACCTTTTCCTGTAGGGGGTTGGATAGTGGCTCCTTCTGGTTTCCTCAAGGTGATAACATTTATTTAGAATATTAAACCCTGATGTTTATCCTTAGGAAGTCTATGGGAGCAATTGTTTTATCTTTTTGTCTTGAGGTCTGGTCTACAGTTGAGGTGTCTGTCTTTCCCCATAATTGCAAGGTATCTGATCTTCTGCACTGGCTCCTTCGAGGGCCTGGCCCTATCTGATTGCCTATAGTATTTCTATCTAACTCAGTTGCTTGCAGCAGTATGCATGAACCAGTGTAGTGGCTTATGGTCATTGTCAAGTATTATGGTGGTTCTATGCATAATGGCAATGGAGTGGTTTGTTTACGTCAGCATCACCAGTCACATGGATAATGCATTGGGCAGCTACATTGTATCCTTTATGTTGTCCCTAGGCCACAGGGATTCTTTAGCTCCATTGTAACGTTATGGGACCACCATGCAATCTGTCATTGACAGGAATGATAAGTAGCACATGACTGTGTTTGTCTTTTACTTTCTACCTTTTTCACAGTGAGGATGTGTTAAATCTGAGGCAGTTAGTAAAATAAAACAAAGACTATGTATCTTATAGGTAAAATATGTACTTAAACACCATGTTTTGCATGTTCAGTGCTGCAAATGTGATTAACAGTAAATGTAGCAGGTCTGTCCACTCAGGTCTAGTTGGGGAACTCTTAAGGCACACAAAGGCTTGGAGATGTGGCAGGGCTTGGAAGGGTAGTGACAATCTAGGGAGCAAGCCCCAGGAAGTTGCCCCAGGCCCCTGGTGCTGGAATGACCCCCTCATGGTGCCTCTCTCTCTGTCCTTTCACTTTGGTATTACCTAGACCATGGTTCAACTTTATGGTCTGATCCTTGGACACAAAGGCACTTTTCTCTCTTTCTTAGTTTCTCTTCTGATCACAATTCCTTTGAGTTTAGGGCTTTTAACAGAAGGGAGTTCATTAAACTCCTCTTTTCCTCAGTGAGGCCTGTTGCTTCATTGGGTAGATCACAGCCTTTGGGAGACAAGGGTGTTTACTTTCCCTGCTGGGAGCAGTGGCCCAGGTTTTGCAGCTCCAGGGCAGCCAGTCTACCACTGGGTGGTGGTGATCCGGTTACCCCTCTCTCCTCTCATGTGTCACCCCATGCTGCTTGTGCACATATTCCTTTCAAATACAGAATTCCCACTTCTTTCCCCAAAGGAATTCTTGCTCTGTTTCATTAGGCATAGAACAAACTTGTGAAGAATGTGGCAGACAGAGCAGATGTTGAAGCCCCCCTCCACCCCATTTAGCATATAGGAATGCTCTGCAAAAACATTTAACAACTTTTATTTAGGTACATAGCTGAGCTTGGAAGAAAGAAGAAAACCCACAGGTGCCAGAAAAAAGGAGCACAAAGCTTGAGTGGCAGATGAAGCTGGTGCTGGGAAAGGGTGTTTTTATGCCCCATGTGGGAACAGGAACGGAGACCTCAAGCCTGTGGGAGGCGGAGAGTTAAAAGGGAGCCCCTGCATTAAGCCAAAGGGCTGCCCTTTCCTTGAAGAGAGGACTGGAAATAATTTGACAGTCTGGGGTGCTTGCCATCTGTTGGAGACCCTGCCTGGACCCTAAGAGGAATCCAATTCCAAATATGAATCATGCTTGAATATTCAGTCAAAATCCTACCTTACCTTTATTCTGCAGAATGCCAGCTTAATAAATAAAAGTGAAAACTGCTTCAACCAGTGAAAAGAACAAGGTTCCGGCAGAGGCCATCTAAGATCCCCCTAGGAATGAATCCACAATAATCCTTATTGCTGATATGCTTAATATAAAGAAAAAAAATCACACCCGGAAACAAATTCCACAAGGGAAAGATACTCACAGAAGGAAATAGCAAAATGAGTACTTCAAAAAGTAGATAAAATCAAATGATCAAGGCAGATGTGGGAGGCCTTTCTCCTGAATTCTCAGTGGGAAATTTAAAAATTTTTGTTTAGACAATAGCTCAACTTGAAAGAATGACAAAAAGCCTTCAGATGCCAGGGGAAAAAAAAGAGAGATGAGCTGAGGGAGGGATGAAGAGATGGAGTGGGGAGAGCGGATCAAACATAAAACAAGAATCTGCAAAGCATAACAATGCTAAGTGCTGAGTGTCAAGCATTGTTATGACCCTTTGCAAGTGTTACCCTTTCCCCAAGTCAAGTGAGTTAGAGACTTGCTATCCATGTTTTGTAACTGAGGGACCAAATGTACATATTGGCTCAGGAAGGCCATACAGCCACCAAAAGAGCAGGGCAGAGTAAGAACAGCTGACACAGGGCAGAGCCTGCCACCTAGCCACTGTCACCGAGACTGGGTTTTGTCCTGCACCTGCTCTTACCCCCTTTACCTACCTTCCCAGCCTTTCCTGCTGTCAGGTGGGCACATGGCATTGTTCCTGCCAACTGACACTATGAGCTGGGTCCCTGGGGTTTCTCTTTATTTTCTTATTTGTGGTAGTGCCCCAGCTTTACCTGTACACACAGGGATACTCTTCAGTAATGACACGGATCAGAGCTGCTGACCCATTAATTTACGGTGCTGGCCTTAGATTGACACATGAAAGAGAAACCTCTGCCAACCTCCTTTATGCTTTGGAATTACTATTTGGTCCACTGTTTCAGTTTTAGTCCCTTTTGAACACCAGTTGTGGTAGTAGGAATCAATCTCAGATGAATGATTGGCAGGTGTCCATACCCGGTACCACACCATGAATACGCACTAACTACTGTGTGAAGACAGCTGGTTAGAGGAATAAGAAGCAGACAAGCAGAATAGGTAGAGTACAGAAGAAGAGCTGAGTTCAGCAAGAACCAAATTGAACTTTTAAAAATGAAAATCATGGTAACCAGGTGTGACGTAACAGGCCTGTAATTCCATCACTCTGGGAGTCTGAGGTAGGAAGATTGCAAATGTGAGTCCAGCCTGGGAAACTTAGCAAGAGCCTATCTCTAAATAAATACATAAATAGGACTGAGACGTAGTACAGTACAAAGGCCTTGATTCAACCTCTAGTACCACAAAACAAACAAACAAACAAAAAAGTAAAGAAAAGAAAAGAAAAAAAACATACAGGCAAAGTGTTATACCAAGAATTTTACGGGAAGAGTTTGTCTCTGAGCACTGGTTGAGGAAGCAGATCATGATGACACAATCAGGGCAAAGGGTGAGGCTGGAGGAGCTTGGAAGTGCCCAAAGAAGGGGATGAAAGAGCACTCTGGGGACCTACGGCTGCAGAGAGAGAAGACCACGTCTGCCGTGATGGCTGGTCATTTTCAGAAAACAAGCTCTCTGGAGGTGAGTATCCTGCTAAAGATATGTTCTTAGGTAGGCATTAGATTTCTGGGAGCCCTGCAGAACTCTCCAGATTCAGATGAGCATTTGCCCTTGCTCTTTTGGTGGCCCAGTGGGGGGACCATGGAGACATCCTGAGTGGGTAGCGCTGAACAAAGGCATTCCCGTGCCTGGAGTCTCGCAGAGCGCTGCTCTTACAGGTGGGGCTGATACATGGAAAGGTAAAGGCACAAGGGCCTGGAGAGGAAGTATTTCAGCCTGGTTTGAAATGTCCTTTTCCACTGTTTCATTCAACCCTTAGGGACCACTTCAGAGCACCCTTCGGAACTGATGAGGATTCACAGTGACCTCCCACCCTTAGTTCTTTGTTCCTTGGGTCTATTTATGCTCCTTCTTCATATCCATGACCTAAAGGACCTCATAGAATCAATGTCCCAAGCTCTTCTGGCAGACTGAAAGCCATGGGAACACTGGCCTTGAGGAACGAAGTGAGTAATGACACTGGCTTATCTAGGTCCAAGAGATTTTCTGAGACCCTGAATTTTCAGTCCTTAAAACTGGGATGGTCACAGAAAACTGGAGTGGTTAGCCACCCTACTGAACAGACATGTGCTCGACCGTAACGGTCTTGCTCCAAGGAGTAATCTGCTCCATGGTAATCAATGAACTTAGTTTTGGGTTGTGAATGTAACCAAGTTGGACTGAGTTTTCTCCAGATTTCATAGCTTTTTTCTCTCTCTCTCTTCCTTGGATGTGGAAGAGTATGCTTATCACAGGTATGACAATGACTGCCAACACAAGTTAACTCTTACAAATGATTTCCCTTTTTATCCATTCTTTCAGAGAACTCTTGAAGTGTGTGTCCTTGAATGACCATGTAATCCAGAGATGCCCCACACTAGGCTAGTGACCCATTTACAAGGTGTGACAAGTAATATAATGAATGTTTAGTTTTTTAAAATGATTACAGTGAAAGTCATATTGTCATTAATACACTTCAAAATATTACTCCTCACTTAGATATCCTCACTAATCCCATAATTCTTGTCCTTTTCTGAAGCAGTTCTGGGAGACATTGCTCATGAATATCTTTGGTCATGCTGCCGTGCTGCCTTGATGCTCTGAATCAATGCAAAATTCTTACCTTTCAAGGTTAGTTTTACTTTGAGCCAGGAATTGTACAATATCAGAACTTGTAAATCAAGTGGATGAGGATACACCATGTTTTTATGAACCCGCTTTTCTATTGGATGGTGCTTGGCAGCAGTGTTCAGTGTGCTTTTGCTTACACCTTGAAGTAAAGATAAAGATACTCACAAAGGGGAACCAAATACTCACAAAGGGGGACCAAATACTCACAAAGGGGGACGTCCAGAACTGCTTTAGAGGGTGGCAAGAATGATGGGAGAAGTGTGTTTGAAACAAGGAGTATTTTGAGGGGGTTTATTGGCATTATGCCTTTTACTGTAGTACATTTTTTGAAAATTTAAAGATTCACTGTGTATTTTAATCACCTCTTCTATTTCCAGTGGTATTTGAATTAATGTAATGCTATCATAGTTTGGGATTTTAGGCTGTCCCTTGGAGGAGACTTAGGACTTGATCTGTTTCACCAACACAGCCAAGTGTTGGTAGGGGATTAATTTTTTTCCTCTGTAAGATCTGTAAGTTCTGGGAGACAGAATTGTACTAGATTTGTGCTCTAGATTTATCCATGATATGCTTTTATTTACTTGTCTGGGTGCAAGGAAAGTGTACCTGTGAGTGGTATTAGTGGTAGGAAGAATAAGATGCATACAACCAGTAGTCTACTGGAGTTACCTTGTGCTGGCTCCTAAGAGATAGTTGTCTAAAAGAAAAAAAAAAAACTCACTGTTACATTTTACAGAAAGCCTTTAGAATCTGTTATTAAAAATTAAACTCAGCAATTATTGAAATTGCATATTTTACAAACTTACAATTAAATGATTTTAAAAATAAAAATGATAAACACAGCTCATCTCTTCCTAGTTATTTTACTATTATGTTCTCAAAGTTACATGCTTATTGTATCAGTATGTTAGTCAGTTATTCATCTCCATAATGAAAACCTGACAATAGCTACTTATAGGGGCCAGGGTTGTAGCTCATTAGCACAGTGCCTGTCTGGCAAGTGTGAGGTCCTGAGTTCAATTTCAGGTTAAAAAAAAAAAACACCCTGGCACAGGCTCAGGGAGGGCCACCCTTGTCTACATCACTTCATGGTGTGTAGGAGCATGTGTAATCTGGAACCATGGACACAGAGAGCTGGTTAGAGTGAGGCTTGCTGCTTTTCTAATGACACTCTTTCAAGAGCTAAACCGCAGCAGAGCTGCTTCCCAGGACTTCTCTCAGTGACCGCATGACTTCACAGTGGGCTCTGCCTCTTAAAGGTGTCACAGCACCTTCCAGTATCACACCTGGGAACCAGCCTTCAATTATGTGAACCTCTGTGGGGACACAGGTAAACCACATCCAAACCACTGCAATCTTCAAGGGGTGGATACTCTGCCTCTCTACCTGACTCTGCGTTCAGTGTTATTCAATTGGCAGCTGAAGTCAACCAGGATGGAGGAGTCATGGACCTCAGTCACAGATATCAACAAACACCAAAAATGAGCCTCCTGCCTTCTGAGATCCAGTTGTTAAATATATATTAGTCTAACACTGTATAGATTTGTCATTTATCTATTATGTGCTGGGTATAATTCAAAGATGTTTGTAAATTCATTAGGGTGAAATTTCATTTCATGCAACCAATAACTATGAATTCGTTATTCACATAATTCCAGATATCAATACCTTTATCATCATTATTAGCTAATATTCATTGCTTGCTTACTGTGACCTGATGCTCTTCTAAGTACTTTACATTTTTAGTTGTTTAACCCTTGGGATGGCCCTTTGAGAGAGATTCTATTATTATTTTCAAATTACAAGTGAGAAAACTGAAAAGTTAGATAATTTCTCCAGATTTACACATTGGAGAGTTTGCAAATCCACACTGGAACTTCAGCAATATGATTCCAGACTCTGTGCTCTTGCTACCAGGTTCTGAGGCTTTGAGGTCTCCTTCTTGAGGTGGTTTCTAGGTTTTTCTTGACTTAAACAAAGAAATGGACCAAACAAGCACAAAAGGTAGCAAGGTTTTATGTTTATTAAAAGTAGGAAAAGAAACACGCTCTGGAGCATGAGATTGGGTCAAGCAAAAGTAAGTAAATAAATATGCTGTACCTCATGAGGGCAGATTACTGTAATGGAGAGAACATGGCAGTGGAGAGCTCAATGCGACTGTCTTTGTATCTCCCCTTCAGGCTGATATCAGGACTAGGCCACCCTGTGGAAGACTTGGTCATGTTCTCACAAGAAGAATTGAAAACAAAACTTTTCCACATGCAGGGTTTTGGGAACTGTTCTGTGCACATGTTGGGACTTTGCAATTAACAGATCATGGCCCACTTTCCCAGCCAGTCTGCCATGCCCCAATTTCTTGCCTCACTCTTCACTTTTAAGCTCTATCACTTCTGATGGTTGTAGGTGCATGGGTGTAACAGAGAACAGACAAAGTCTTGACCCTCTTGGAACCTCCATTTTGATGAAGAGAATGGAGGACACAGATAGTCATCAATTATACATGAATATGTAGATGGTACATGATGATAAATGCCACAAAGTAAAAATAAAGCAATGAGTGACAGGGTACACTGAAGTAGGGGGGGATATTACTTTCTTCATCTTGTTTTTAGAATTATCCTCATTCTACAGATGAGGAAACTGAAGCTCAGGGAAGCTAAAACTACACCTAAGAATACACAATTTATAAATGGTGGAACTGGGATTTATACCTCTGGTATTTTGGCTCCACATTGGCCTATTTCATTTACCTCCCACACTTGCCTGCCTGCATTGCTTCACTCTCTGGTTGCCAAGTCTTTTTTCTAAGCTACAGTTTACTGTACAGGCCCAGCTCAACTGGAATCTGCTCTGTGTCTCTCCTCCTATGTTTCTCCCTCCCTTACAGCCACAGGAGGGGATAAACAAGTGTCCAGCTCACAGTGGTGCTGGCAGGGTTGGGAGCCATTGCAAAGCTGCCAGGAGTGAATGTAACATCTTAAATGTGGGATGAGCCACATAGTCCTTCTGCAGGTCAGGCTGGTCACTGAGTAGGTTTAGTCTGTAAAAACAGACTTATTATGGCTAACATAGGTCCCAGGTAGGAAAGGCCAGGAACTGACAAAGGGTTTAACTGGCTTCCATTAGCACTCTAAACAAGCTCTGTGAGTAGGCATTGTGGGGCTTGTGGGAAGTGATCTTTAAAGCACCCCGCATTGCCCCACTGGAAAGATTGTATTTAATGTCAACTTTATCTGACCTTTAGTTTTGGTGGCATTTACTAATTCTATGAAAGCATTCATTTCTCACTTCTGCAGCTTAATAGAAAATCAGACTGTTAGTTAAGCCCACTGCAGCCCATGCAGAAGAAAATATTCCCTAAAATGTATCCCCCACAACCTGGGAATAGATGTGCTATATAGGATGACTTCCATTATTTTGGGTCATTTAAAATTCTGACACCAGGGAAATCAGAAGAAAGTACCATTTTAGTAGTAGGACAAAGCATTAGTTTGACATTTTGGGGGAAGTCAACAGAAACCAGTCAAAGTAGGCCTGAGTTTTAGGTGGAGACAGTTTCCTGATTACCAGTATTTCAGGGTTCTTGGTCACTCAGTATTGCCATCATGTGAGCCAGTTTTTCTTGGCCACTGCAACCGATTATCACAAATTTTGCTTCTTCAAATGCTACATATTTCTTACCTATAGTTCAGGTGTAAATCCAGGTGATCTTTGCTGGATTCTTTGCTCATGTGGTTACAATGCAAATGTCAAGATATTGTGTGGGTTGGGTTTTTGTTGGAGTTTCTGGAGAAGCTTCTAGGCTCATTCAGGTGATTACCAGGGTTTAGTTGCTTCAAGCTGTAGTAGTTTCCTTCCTGGCTATTGGATGGGTGCTGCTTTCATTTCTACAAGCAACCCCCAATGCCTGGCCGTGGTCTCTTCATTGTCAAAGTCAGCAATGGGAGGTTGAGGCTTCTCACATTTCACATCCCTTTGATCCTCCTGCCACATCATTCCTGCTCCTACCTGCAAAATATTCCCGGTCTTGAGTACTTACGTGATTAAATTGGGTCCACTGGGATAGTTGAGGCTACCTTCCCTGACTTAAGGTTTGCATTAAGCATGCAAAGTCCTCCAGTGTGTAATGTAACACACTCAGGTGCTGGGAACTGGGAGGTGAGCATCTTGGAAGGGGGTCATTTTGCCTATCATACTTGGCATCTCCTTGACCCTTGTGGTACTCAGATATTTGGCTCACAGGATTCTGCAGGTAATACACACACAGGTGCTTAATTGGCAGGTGTGAGATTTGTTGTAGGGTGAGAATAAACAGACATTTAGCTAGTTCAACAAATTTTGTGTGAAATAGATGTTTCCAACTATGATTCCAACTCTTGATACCATGGTATACTCCATAAGAATATTTATTTATTCATTTCTCAGTCTTTGTTGAGCACTTATCATGTACCAGACACTATTCTAAATACTAAGGATACAGTAGTATAGACAAAAGATCCTTGCTTTCATGAAGCTTGCATTCCAATATAGAGAACACAAAAATATGCCAAATATTAGAAAATAGAAGCTATTATGAAGAGGAGTAAAATAGGAGAGGGAGAAAGGCAGTGGCCTGATGAGGTGCAAGCTCTTTGCAGCCCTAAGTAAGGGTGTTCAGGTATGAACTCCTCTGGGAGGTGATTTTTTGGTAGAGTTGAAGGTGAGCTAAGGAATTTGGGAGGAAACACAAGATGTGGTTATGGATACTGCTCTATATCTGTGTAGATACAGAGATTTTGATCGCTTTTTAGCTATGAAATTGGATGAGCTCTCAGTGGGAGTAAATCCAGATACAGACTAGAAAAGCAGAATTCTACGGAAGTGCATTGAGGACAAGGAGAAGACAAGGTGGCCGTAAGGATGTGAGTGAGTAGCCTGTGAGACCATAGGGAAGGTTGAGAGGGAAAGTGTCTCCCAGTGAAGGGCTTGTTCATCTGTACTGATGGATCTCATATGGGGAGGGGGAATGATTTCCACTGGATGAATTGGTCTAGATCTCTTGTTTCTCTGTGAAGAGACTCGCATGCTGGTTGGAGATTCTCAGTAGAAAATGGAAGGGGATGTTATGGAAACAGTACAAAGTATGGACAGGTAGAAAGTGCTGAAGAGGAGTGAAAGAGGGAGGAAATACCTAGAGTCTGTGTGTACCAAGAGGGGTGTTTGTGGTCAAGAGGATGTTTAGGACTGGATGGCGTGTTTGCTTGCCTTCCTGAGAGAATGAGGAAGCAGAGAGGAAGATGTAGCTAAGCACCTTGAGTTGGCCAGGGCATGGGATCTAGAGGAAGGGTTGGTCTTGAATAGCAAGATGGACAACTCATCAACTCAGTATGTTCTTCAGCAGGTGTCCCGGCAGAACATACTGCCATAAGCACAAAAAGCATGTAGATATAAAAATAGAAGACTACGTACATGCTCTTCTGGTGGCTTCTGTTTTCCCGGGGAGAGAGGAAAGAAAACCATGGTGTCCCTATCTTGCTATGGCTATTGGTATAAAGAACTACAGGGAAAGCCCCAAAGAACTACAGAGGGGAAATGTGGGTCCCAGCAACCACCCCATGCCTGATGAGATTCTCTCATCATCAAACACCTAGGAGATCCAAAATTGAATTTGAGAAAAAGAGTCAGGGGTCATCCTTACAGGGATTCCTTGTTAAGCACTCATTTTATCAGCACCATTAATCTGTTGCTTTAGTCAATGAAATTATGTTTCAGTTGAAATCAGAGTTGGTTACAAGTAACAGGAACCCAAATTAATGTTGTTTTAAATAAAACAGACTCAGGTAAACATCCAGGAGTAGGCTGTCCAGGGATGATTTGGTTGCTGTGCTTGCTGAGGTCCTGGGAACTCAGGCTTCTTGTATCTCTTCCCCTAGCACATTCCTGTATTACCTTATGGTTCAAGATGGTGGCTCCAACAGCAGCCAAGGAGTGCTCCCTCCATTCTGAAGGAGGAGGAGTGAATGCGGAGGGAGTAAAGGGCACATGCCAAACTTCTTTTCAGTATTTTGTTTATATCCCATTGGACTGAAATTACATGGCTACATTCAACCACAAACAATGTAAAGAAATGTAACTTTTATTTTGGGTGACACAGTCCTAGATAAATTTCCATTCAAACAGATTAATAGGAGAGTCCATGTTGGGAAGAATAGTTATTATACTTAAGTGTTTTGCCTTTCCCTTTTCTCCTTGACTTATAATCTTTGCTCCTCCAAATTTCCTCCTCCATTTCTATTCATTAACTGCTGAATCCCAGGATCTGAGTGAAAAAATTGTTCATTACTTTTTTCTTGGTGGTGGTACTAGGAACTGAACTCAAATCTGCTAACCCTATCCTGTTTTTATTTATTTTGGGATAGAGTCTTACTAAGTTGTCTCAGCTGGACTCAAGTTTCCAATCATCCTGCCTCAGCCTCCAAGGTGCTGGGATTACAGGTGTGCACCACCAGTTGGGCTAAATTGCCTTTTGAGGGAAGTAATAATGCGGTAAAATGACAAGAATTGTGAAGGCAGATAGCCATGGCTCTAGATCTAGGCTATAATCCTACTAGTTAAATAAATTTGTGTGAATTGCTTACATCCTCTAATCTTGTGTAGTGAACAGTAAAATGAAGTTCAGTTTATAAGGCTGTAGGGAGAATGAGGTAATATGTAACTAATTTATTTCACATATACAATTTCTCAATGCACCTGCATTTGTTTTCACTCAGTGACCCAGCTGTTGGCATCACTGTGAATCCAGGAACCCTCAGTGGTGGGTTGCTAGTGACTCCTCTCTGCCTTCCTGATGGGATTCAAATTTTTCTTTGGATTACTTCCTTCTCTCCCTCATGTGTAGTAGCCATGAAGTTTTTTTGGGAGGTGACTGATTTCACCTTCTGTCTCCTACTAACTCCAGAGACATGCTGGTTGCTGGAGGACCTTTGGAGGCTGGGGAGGGGGTGCCCCACTTTACGTTCCTCAAGCTTATGTCAGACATTGAAAAAATTATTATATCAATTGACTAATTAGTTGAATAAATGAGACTTGGAGGACACCAGTCTTGAAGTGAGTATTTCTAAAGAAAATCTATGCCTGACTCTGCCAAGAATGAGCCAGTAGTGTAACCAGGCAACCATAGAAGCCATGACCAGTTGACTATAGAGACGATGTGGTCTAATGTGACAGCTGGGAACCTCACTAGTTTGACTCACCTGATCACTAATGAAATATGCCTGACTGGCTTCATACATTGGAACAGAAAAAGATCTTTTGCACTTACTTCTTATCAGTGAAATTTGTCCCTATTTGAAGGCTTAACTCTTACGACAGAGAGGAGATGTCTGTCAACCAGGATGATTCCGACTGTCTCTGCTCTGTCTGTGGGCTTTGAAGAGTTCTGTGTTTAAATGAATGATCTGTTGAATCCCCCAAGTCATGTTTTGATTGTAGAATCTCACCTTAATTTTTCTGTTTTGGGAATTATGATCCAGAAATGAATCTGCTCTGAATTTGGAGAGGAAGAAGGAAGGAAGGAAGGAAGGAAGGAAGGAAGGAAGGAAGGAAGGAAGGAAGGAAGTGAGGGAGGGAGGAAGGGAGGAAGGGAGGGAGGAAGGAGGGAAGGGATACTCAATTTTATTATGCACTGGCCCTTTGCCTCACTTGGGCTCTTGGAAGCTTTCTGGTAGAGCTTAGGGAAGGAGTTTGAATATCATCAGCCCAAGCATTTTCTAGCTCCATGACCCTAGACAAACCATTTAACCTTTCTAAATTTTTAAAATGGAGAACTTTTATGAGTAATATAAGTTTTAGGTCAATTGGGCTCTATTTAAACACCAGTGAATTAGGGGCTGGTTACATAGGGGTTTTTTTCATTTGTTTGTTTAATGGCAGGCCTTCCTTGTGGGTAGACTAGAAGGCTGACTTAAAATTAAATAGCTGCTTTTTTCTTCTCCCTGACATAAGCATGTGACTTTTTTCTGTTTTTCACAATGTCAGCCTGATAGAACTTTCAGAATAAAACTCATAAAAGTTAAGGTCCCACTATGAATGGATCTGTTCATCCCCAGAGCTTTTTTGTTTGTTTGTTTCTTTGGGTATTAGGAATTGACCCAGAAAGTACTGAGCTACATTCTTACCCCTTTTTAATTTTTTTAAAAAATTTTGAAACATGGTTTTACCAAATTGCCAAGGCTAGTGTGGAACTCCTGATCATCCTGCCTCCCCGCCCATGTACCTGGGATTAGAAGCATGCACCACTAGACCCACATCATCTCTGCTGATTTTATATCTCAGACTTACATATATTAATCCTCTAGAAACTCACTAGTTGCAATTTTGGTTTTCCTACCCTATCGGTGTTTCTATTTGTGAGTGTTTGGTTTAGTGACTTTCTATGTTTATCTGTCTTTCTCTCCAATTATGAAAAAATCATTTGTTTTATGTATCTTACCTGTTTGATAAACTTAAAAGTTGTCAGTTTTTAGTGGTTTTTGTTTTGAGATAGGATGTCACTATATTGGCAAGGCTAGCCTTGAACTTGCAATCCTCATGCCTAAACCTTGTGAGTAGCTGTGATTACTGGCATGCACCACTATTCCCAGCTCCATTTAAAACATTTACTCAGTTTTTTACTTGTTAGGATTGAATGATGAATTCTAAGCCCCTTATATGCCAAACCAGAAAGCAGAAGTCCTTATTATTTTTTCATACAATTCTTACCAGAACCCTCTGAAGTGAATGTTGTTAGCTCAGTTTTAAAAACAAGGAAACAAGCTGAGAAAGCTAAGGGGTTAGTCCAAGGTCTTGGGGCTTGGGAAAGGTAGAACAGGGTTCAAACTCAGGTCTCACTTCCCCATGATGGCCATTGTCCCATTTATACAGTGTTTCTGGCTTGTGCTTGAACACATTAGATCTGGTGCTGCTGTGAAAACTCTTTAAACTATAGCATAGCTGATTTGACCTGGTTTCACAAATTAGTGGGCCACTGGGGGAAAATCCAGCTCTCAATCATTCTGTATACTATTACCTAATTCTTTTGTAACCCATGATTTTTTTTTCTCCTTAAGGAAAGAAAAAGAATGCAAAATGAAATATGCTCGTTAAGCAATATTACTATAAGCTGTAGTAAAATAATTTAGAGTGGCAAAATTTGAAAGAGCGTCAGAATGTAGCTATGGGAGTCCTCAGGATTTTCATTAGCTTGGGTAGAAAGAAAAAATGGACTGAGGGGCTGGGGAGTTAGCTCAGCGGCATAAGCGCCTGCCTTGCAAGGACATGGTCGTGAGTTCGATCCCCAGTACCAATAAAAAAAAAAAAAAAGAAAAAATGGACTGAGAGCCCTGGAAGCCTGAGTTTGAATCCTGGCTCTGTTCCTTCACCCACAAGCAAATCTGGGTTTCAAGTTTCCCCATATTATGACTTATGTCTAGATGTCCTCCCAAGGCCTCATGTGCTTAATAAACTTATATGTTTTTTTTTGTTTTTTTTTGTTTTTTTGGAGATGGCTTAACCTTGAGTGTGTGGTGCTAGGATTAAGGGTGTCAGATTAGTAAACCACTGATTAATTTATCATAATACTGGGTGTGGAAAATGGGAAGGCCCAACCAGGGTGTGGCTGGCACCACCAGAAAAATAGGTAGCCTGGAAAGGATAAAAGGGAGAGTCCGGCTGCTGCTGCTGCCCTTGCTGCTTAGAGCTTCCTGCGTGCTGCACCATGAATCATTTCTCCTCTGAGATGCTCTCGGACTAGCTGACTATGTACTGGACCCTCTACAAAGTCTGAGTTATAATAAACCTTTCCCCCTTTAACTTTGGGTGTCAGATATTTTGTCTCAGCTATGAAAAAAATTAACTAAGATATCATCTAATAAATAATCTCCTATATTTGTGTGATCAGGATTGACAACTTGTAATACCAGTTGAACGGACTCAGCCTGGTGCTGAATGTGGATGGCCCACCTGAGGGTTGTTGCCAACATACAAAAGGAGAACTGGAGAGGCAGAAGTGTTGTTGGTTCTCCCTGGCATTACTGCTTCTCCCATTGCCATTGGTTCTCCTGGAGGAGCTTGTCAAGATTCTTTCCTGATATGACCTCTGCTGTTCTCATTATCAGAGGAGTTCAGTTCTTGTTTCCGAGAATGGCTATGGTTCACTTCAGGGCAGCTCTGGTCCTTACTTTGAGCATCCTGGATTCAGTGCAGTTCCCTCAGCCTACTGGCACAGATCCTTCATCCCGTTGGCACAGACTTTCTAGTTTCCACTGCTGACCCTTGGGCCCTCCCCGTGGAGATCCATGAAACAGGCTTGCAAGAGACATTGTCATTGGTTCTGGGTCTTCAGCTGGACTCATGTGGGATATTGCTATGGGATCTGGGTCCTCAGCTGGATTTTTTGATGTCTTTAGTGTGTGGACAGATTTCCTGCACTTTTCATGTTCAATTCTTTGAGTGACTATTATAAAGTAATTCCATAAATTATGTGTGTTGTATTAAATTGCTTGCCTTGTAAACCTGACCACAACAGTTTGCATTATGGCCAATTAAAAAGCACCCATTAGCTGTTATTGACCATCTTTGTCTTCAAGGGAAGCTAATAGAATGATAAAAGAGAAATACAACAGTGCCTATCTGCTGGGTATTTTGAAGAATGGAGAGCTGTGTGCTTCTGGAGGTAGTTTGCAATTGTTGGACTTTGTATCCCAGTCACTTCTAACCTGTAAAATAACTGAGATACTTCACACTTTCCACTTTGGTTTCCTAGTTTTGAGGTAGAGCCTCAATTTCTTATTGTCTTTGGCTGCTGTTCAGCTGATCACAGCTTCTATTTGTCCAGGAGTTTCTCTAATTCCATTTGGTTGTAAACTCTGGTCTCATTTACCGTATTTCTGCAGAGCACACCACTTTCCACTTGCAGGCTCATCCTAGCCAAATTCTCTAGGATCTTTTCCTCTTCTAAGTCCATAAATCATTTTGTTTAGACCTGTTTCACCTTAAATAAATCCAACACCAAAAGCATCCCACTGTCTCAGTATAATCTGTATAAAATAGAAAACACTTGAGCACACTTAATAATGCAATGCTTTTCCCCCCATCCCTCTCAGTTGGCACAGATAAGTCTGCATTTGGCATCTGAATTCTTCCCTAATCCAATGCAGCTCAAGACCAGAACATCAACATGAGCTGGCACGTGCAGTGTGCATCTCAAGTACGTGACAGAGGGGGGTCAATTTCTGAGTCACAAACCAGTGAAACTCAGTGAGTGGTAGACGAACTTGGCTGTGTCAGGAGGGGGCCTACCTTGAAAAGTATTTTAGCCATGTGATGCCGATGGAGACTTAGAAAACATTTAAATGCAGTTGAGGATATGTTCTTGTATTTGGATTGCCCAGTAGGAGACTTTTCTTGGCCATCCTTTGGGAGGAGTTAAATGACCAGTTGACAAGGCACTGGGAAAATGAGAATTGGGCTATTAAATTGCACCAGAATCCAGGGGCAGCCTGTCTAGCACCATGGATGTGTGTGAGTCCTTGTATTGGTTCTATTGTAGTATAGATTTCCTATATACTCAAGGAAGCATCCTTCAAGACCATTGGTTCTCAGCTGAGGGAATTTTGTCTCTCAGAAGACTTATGGTAATTAATTCTATTATCTAATTACCCTGGAGATTCAGTTTTGGTCACAGTCTCACTCATTCTTCTTTGGTTCCTTGTATCTTACACTGGATATGTGGAGTGTTTAAATCACTACATGTCAGAAAAAGCTACAAATTGAGATGAAGGGAGAGTGAATATCTCAAAGATGCTCAATGAAACCACTTTCTTACTTTGATTCATTCTTTCCTTCACTTTCTTATCCCAGACAACTACCCTGGGGCCACTACATGCCAAGCACTGTGCACAGCACTGATAATGTGAGGATGAATGAACAATTCCTACATTCAATACATTTGCAGTTGGGTGAGACAGCCAGACTGTAAAGCAGTAAGTAGAATGTGCCGTCATACCATCACCAAACCCAGGTCCAGACACTCGTCTCACGGAAAAACAATGTCTAGCACATGAGTGTCAGAGAGAAGAAGAGACTTTATTCAACGGTCAAGACTGGAGGAGAGAAACTCACAAATCTTTTCAACTCCAGGGCAGTGAGGGGTTATAGGTATAGGATGGGGATTATGGGAGAGGAAAATAAATTATCAAGGGGAGGAATATTGATGGCTTTTCTGGGGCTGGGCTGAGATCTTCCAAGAACTCAGGTGACACATTTTATCCTTTGTTTCTTGGTCTGGAGTTCCCAGGCATGGAGGCTGCTCCAGGGGTCTTTAGCCTTGGAAGAGGAAGAGAGAGACAGGACAAGTCTAAGTTAAGCTACTCCTGTGCTATAGTTTCAGTCAATACATTTCTCAAACGATCAACTTGTCTACGTGCAGAGCTGAGTAGAATCTTATGCAAAAGTTCTGCACACTATTCCTACAGATTCCTTTCATCTTCATCCAGTCACCCATGGTACCATTGTGCAAGCAACTGAAGACTCACTGCTTTTTGTAAATGTTCCTAGGAAGTAACCTAGGCAACCATTACCATTGTCACCCACATGACAGAGGTATTAACTATGGCAAAGCTAAGAGGAGACTGATAATTTATTGCCCAGCTATATGATAATATATTGCCCAGCTATATATAATTAGTGATTTTTATGTCAACTCAGAGCAGGAGCATTTATGTAGGTTTTCCTTCAGTCATAATATTTCAACAGAAACATAAAGAAAAGCCTTCAAGAATGGGTACTGCAGGAGTTTAGTTTCCTACTGACACGGCAACAAATTATCACAAACTCAGTAGTTTAAAAAAAAAAAAAAAAGCACATTTATTCTTTTACAGTTCTGGGAGCCAGAAGGTTAAAGACAAGGCAGTGACAGGGCTGGTTCCCTCCAGTGGCTCTAGCAAGAAAGTTGTCTCTTTGTTTTTTCTAACTTCTAGAGACTCCCTACTTTCTTTGGCCGGTGATCACTTCCTTGTCCAGCCTTGTGCTTAGTCATCACATCTTAGATTTATAGTCCCATCTTTCTGTCTCCCTCTTAGTCTTATGACTACATACAAGGCTCAGATAACTGAGGATAATTTTTCCTTCCAAGATCCTTAACTCATTCACACATTTGTAAAGTTTCTTTATGCCATATGAGGTGAAATTTGCAGGCCTGGAGAAATTTTTGGAGGCCATTTTCAGGGTGCCATGATTAGACAATAAAGAAATGCATTTGGGCTGGGTCTTGAGGGATAAGAAGGGATTATTCCAGCAATTTTCTATGTGGGAAGGACATGGTGTTCAAAGCCCTCAGCTGTTCAAGGACTGGTGAGCTGCTCAAAGTAACTCCATAGTGGATAAAGATGAAAGTGAAAGCGAGTGAGGAATGAGAGGTCGGATTACAAAGAGTCTTGAATGGTAGTCCAGGAAGTTTGAATCTGGCTTTATTAACAGAGCAGTGACACAAGATGGAGTAGGATGCTGAGACATTCCAGTGGAGAGACAGTGAGGTGAGGTTTTCATGAAGACAGAGATCCTGGTATTCATCACCTTTAAATAGTAGAGCTAGTTCTGTGAAAGGATATTAACCTATGTTGTGAGTTCCTGACCCCTGGTCTTCTTTTTGTGTACAGTTAAGTTAGGACACCTGTTGTAATTTAGAGGTCCTTCTCACCTGTATAGTGAACAAATACTCCTGAAACTTCCAGTTTGGCCACTGTCGAGTGAGTCACCTCTACTGCAGTCAGAGTGACTGCCTAAACACCACTGCCTGTCTAATTGCAAGTGAATTCTTCAGGACACACACACACACACACACACACACACACACACTTCCAGTGTCCTGGCCCTGTTCCCCTCTTTGGTTTCACTACTGTGTTTCTCTTGATCACTGTTGCAAACTAAGTCACATTGTATCTTAGCCAATAGCCATGCCATACCCACCCCTAACCCCCTGCCACCACTAGGTGTCTTAAAACCTTCATGGGAGCCCAGGTTGCCATTCCCAACCCCTTCTTGTGAGTGTGCCTCTGAGTCCTCTGGCATCCCTGCTGGTCAGTTTGACCTTGACCAGATCAGTCTATTACACCTCAGTATAGCAACTTTGAGTTTCAGGGTAAAGGGTGCTATCCTGGGTGTCTGGAGATTTATCTTTTCCATTTCTCCCCACTCTACTCCTTGAGTGCAGGTTAGTTTCCTGTGTAATCCTCTCCCCTTGCATGTGGTAAAATCTGTAAATCTGATGGCACATCACTCCCATAAGTAGGTTACTAATCATTTGGCTGAGTTAATCGGAAGACAATGTTATGGTTTGTGTCTGGATGTCCCCCCAAAACCTCATTACAAGCTTTTCATAGGTGGCTGAATCTAGAGTTTGTAATTGATTCATGATCTAATACCGGGATTAAGAGTATGAGTGTTACACCTGTCCTAGTGTGAGTAGACTTGCACACAATATAAGGGATGGAAAGAGATTTTCTCCCCTCTTGTCTTTTGTTACTTTTTGTATCTTCCACTGCCATGAACTGTTGCCCCTCTGCCATGCCACCCTGCCTTAGAGCAAGCAGATTGTGGACTGAAACCTCTACAAACTGTGAGCTAAATAAACTTTTCCTTCTTTAACCTTGGGTGTTGGTTATTTTGTCTCAGCAACAATAGCAAAGTAATTAAGACGGGGGTTGGACCTGTCCTCATCAGGGGACCCTGTAAAAGAAGTCATATGGTTCTTGTTGGCCTGAAAGAGAAAGAAGTATTCGAGGTGCAAGAGACTGAAGATAGGAGATGGGAAAGGTGGAAAAATTTTTCAAGTGGCTTCTACAAGCTGACAGAGGCCTCTGGAAGCCACTCAGCAAGAGAATGGAGGCGTTAGTCCTACAACCTGAAGAAACTGAATCCTTCCAACCACCACATGAGCTTAGAAGAGGACCTTGAACTCCAGCAAGGATTGCAGTGTGACCTATACTTTGATTCTAGAGAATGTAGCTTACTCATGTCTGGAGTTTAGCTCACAAAAGCCATGAGATAATCAGTGAGTATTGTTTTAAGCTACTGAATTTTGTTCTGTGACAACAGAAAATTACTCTAAGTAGGGACTAAAGTTCTTTCCTCACAACTTACCCCTAAGATCCTTATCAAAAGTCATTCCCACCCCAGAACTCTACATACCACAAGGATCTGGGAGATATGTCAAGCCCTGAAGTGATTTCCATCTTTTTCTGCTGAATGCCTTTTGATTTTAAAGTTACATAAAGAAGAAGGGTCATTCTGGAAGAGACTTTTCTTTAATAAATTTATGTGTCAAAAGAACCCATACAGAGAAGCAATGCTGAGTTTCTAGCTTAAAAAAAAATACACTGCCTCATTTCAGGTAAGAGTGTTGTAATGAGTAGAAGCAGAAATTTTGGGAAGATGGTTGTAAATGGTTTGCAAAATGTGGCTCCTAGACCGCAGCATCAGTATCTGTGAATTCTCAGATCTCGTGCCAGACCTTGTGAATCAGAAATTGTATTCTAAATAGCACTCCAGGTGATTTTGTTATGTAAGAAAGTTTGAAACCACTGACTTAGACAAATAGGAGTTAATGAAATAAATTATGTGTAGAAGCATTTTCTGAGCAAAGCCCTCTTTAAACAAAATAGTGGAATAATGAAGGATGCAGGCACAATCAAAACTCAAGGTTGCTCTTGCTGTACACCATCAGCCACTGCGAGTCTGCTACAAACCCTCTAACTTGAAGGTCAGAGACTGTGATGTTAGATATCAGGGTCATCTTGAGGTTTAACTCCTCTCAAGTCCCATCCCCGTGAACTTTTCCACATCATCAATACTCAATAAACACTTAGGGTGTGTGAAAAAGGTAGGACCAGAATGATAACTTCCTTGTTTGTGGTTTGAGGTCTCTTCCTAGGTCCACTTAGGGATAAATCCACCTTTATTAAAGAGGGACAAGAATGCTCTTCCTGTGTGGAGAATTTTTCTGGAACATCAGAAGTATGGTGCGTGACTCAGTCCTGTGGCTTGTGAATAGAAGCCACAGAGCGGAAGAAAGGAACATCCACGATCCTGCCGAGCCCTCTCGGCCTTCTCTGGCTTTCCATTCAGCAGCTGGGTTTAGTTTTCTGAAATGGACTTAGCGCTTCTGTTGGCCTCTGTTAAAACTTTTGACTATACTCTGTAGGGGCCCTAGGACAGAAACCTTGCCTGCTT
The DNA here is from genome assembly GCA_004027455.1 of Hydrochoerus hydrochaeris. Classification (NCBI taxonomy): domain Eukaryota; kingdom Metazoa; phylum Chordata; class Mammalia; order Rodentia; family Hydrochaeridae; genus Hydrochoerus; species Hydrochoerus hydrochaeris. The sequence continues at coordinate 290,772 of PVLA01001224.1, forward strand.
TTGTGCTGTATTGACATTAAAGAGAAAACAGTGGGCATTTTTGTGCACAACCAGCAAACAGGCAGTTTAATGACTCTTTGTGGCCAGCGAAAGCCACCCCAAGGCTGCCTATTACTAGCTCCCATTCCAAGAGCAAAGGTACTTTCTCGGTCTGGTCAACCAGACTTTAATTCCTTCCATACCACACATTACTATGCGATTTTCGTTGCCTCACAAAGCTCAGACGATTAAAAGAGTTTATGTTTGTCACTTCCAAGAATCTCTCTTGCAATTTAAATGATTCATGCACCCGAGTTTTACAGAGAAGAAAATAACCTCATTGTTTATTTGCTCTGTTAAAGCCTTCAAGTATTCAGCTTATTATTTCGTTTATCTGGCAAAAAATGAATTTATCTCTAATTCTCTAATCTTTTGCATAAAGAATTTTTATGGAATAAAGAATATTTCTTTATTGAACTAACAAAAAAGCAGCTGTTAGTCTCATCTTCTCTCTGTGTCCTCCTCCCTTCCCCTCCTCCTTCTCCTCTTCTTCCTCTTCCTCTTCTTCTTTCTTTTCTCCTTCTCCTCCTCTTCCTCCTCCTCTTCCTTCTGCTTTTGGTGGGGAGGATACTTGCTGTCACATGCTGATATTCTCAAAGCATGTAACAAATTTCAGGAGAACTGGGCAGAAGAGAGAATCAAGTGGTAAGAATGTTTTTCTCTTAATCCTGCACCAGGACAGTAGCACAGTTGTGGTGGGAACTGCTAGTTTTCTCTGAGTGCATCTCCTCATCCTCCCTTTCTCTTTGCAGATTCCCTAAGCTTTAGTGGAACTTAGGCATGTGTGCTTGTATTTAGACACGGTACAATTCTACCACCACAAGTTGTCCCCCTTCTAGTCACATTCGTTTCTCCGTCATACCTCATCCTTTCCAACTGCTGATTTGTTTCCCACTTTTATAATTTTGACATTTCAAGAATGGTATATAAATGGAATCATATAGTGTGTAATCTTTTAGGATTGGCTTTTCTATTTTTACCTCGGTATAATTCCCTTGAGAGTCTAACAAGTTTTAGGCACCAATAACTTATTTTTTAATTTGCTGATTAGGGTTCCACAGTATGGGTGTACCATAATTTAACCATTCACTCATGGAAGAATACATAATTGTTTCCAAGTATGGGCTACAAACATTTATGAGTAAACGTTCCTCATTATATGAGGAATATAATTATTCATGTCTCTGGATTAAATGCCCAGTAATGAAACTGCTGTGCTGTATGTATATAGTTGCATGTTTATTTTGTTTTATTATTTGTGATGCTAAGATTGACTCTAGGGCCTCCTGCCCCCTAGGAAAATCCTGCACTACTGTGCTATATCCCCGGCCCACACATTTGACTTTAGAAGAAGCTGCTAAATTGTTTTCTAGTGTAGCTTTACCATTTTACATTTTTACCAGTGATGTACAAGTGATCCAATTTCTCCATTTCCTTATCCACACTTGGTGTTGTCATTTTCTTTTTTTTACTTCAACCTTTCTGATAAAGATGTACTTATAGCTCCTTATGATTTTAATTTGCATTTTCCAAATAGCCAATGATGTGGAACATCTTTACATGTGCTTATTTGCCATCCATATATCCTCTTCAAGGAAATATCTGTTCATATTTCTTGCCCAGTTTCTAACTGTATTGTTTGTTTCAGAGAAAAGGGAAAAGGATATTTTTTTGAGACCGAGTCTTGCCATGCAGTTCAGGCTGGCCTTGAGTTTACTTTGTAGCCCAGGCTGGTCTCGAACTCTCAGTGATCCTCCTCCCTCAGCCTCATGAATGCTGGGATTGTAGGCACCACCACACCTGGCTGAAAAGGATTTCTTGAGTTTTAAGAGTTCTTTAAATATTCTTTCTTTTATTTTTATTTTAAAAACAAAACAAAGCAAAAGAAATGATACAGAATTTTTGGAACGGTAGGAAATTAACACTAGTTAGTGCATTGCATATTGCTGTCTTAGAAATAGTTCGAGTTATTACAAGATTTAGGCATAAAAATGGTCAAACAATGAAAGCAAACCTGTTATTTTTGATGAACTTACAGAAATTAGTAGTATAGTTATTTATCTTGCATATATATATATATACACACACACACACATATGTGTGTATCTATATACATATAATCTTTTCCCTTCTTCCTTCTCTCCTTTCCCCTATCTCAGTTGTTTTCTCCTTTTGAGCTCTTTCTTTCCCTTTCATTTTCACAGTATTTACTGTACATTTTGGATCTTATTTACTCTTTCAGGTTTTTTTTAACACTAGAGAGACAATACAATATTTATGCATATGAGTTTGATTTATTTCACTTATGAGTATGGTCTCAAATTGCATCCATTTACCTATAAAAGCCTCAAGTTTATCATTCTTCATAGCTGAGTGATACTCCATAGTATAAAAATACTACATCTTTTTTATCCATTCTGTGGTTGAGCATTTGGGTTGCTTCCAAGGTTTAGCTAGTACAAATTATGTTGCTGTAAACATGGGTGCACATATATTGCTGTGATAAGATGTTTTTAATTCTTCTAGGAAAATACCCAGAAGGGGATATACTGCTCCGTTGTTGGCCATGTGGCTTGTACTTCCTCTTTCTTTTAATGCTTGAATTCTTTGGTTTTAAGCTAAGCACATGGCTACTAACTAGAGACTACTTTTCTTATATTTTCTTGTCACTAGGTGTGGCCATGTGGCAGATTTCAAGCCAGTGACATAAGAGTGGAAATGACACAGGCAAAGTCATGAACCATCCAGGAGGCCATGAGTTCTGGGTGTCCATCTTCTTCCTCTCCCTGGAAGGCAGATCTTGCTTCAACACAGCTTCTGACATAAAGAAGAAGGCAAGGCAGAGGCCAAAGTAGATGCTTTAGGGTAGGTGCTTTAGGATAGGTGCCAGCAGTTAAGGGACAGAGAGAAAATACTTTGTTTGTGGGTCATATCATCTCTGGGAAAATTATTCAGCTCTGCAGTTTTAGCACAAAAGCAACCACGGACAACCTGTAAATAAATGAGAGTGACTGTGTGTACATATAATTACTTACAGAAACAGGTGGTCCAATCACATGGGTATAGGTTACTGACCCCTAGGGCAAAGTGATATGATATCAGGAGCTGATTTCCTAAATAGGAGTCACTTGGAGTAGAACCATTGAATTATCTTGGGTGGCTTCCTGCAGACTAAATCACGAAGAAGAAGCAAATTTCTTTTTAAAGTCATTTTATTTTAGATATTCTTCATTGTGGCAGCTTGACCAGTGTCTATATAATATAGAAGCTGGCAGTACATTCTATGTTCACTCTGCAAAGATGATTCAGGGCAGAGGGTATAGTTCAGCAGTACAGCACCTGCCTGGCAAGTGTGAGGTCCTGAGTTCAATTCCCAGTACAAAAAAAAAAAAAAAAAAGATTCAATGGTAAGTGACATACAAATAGCTTCTCAGCCTTTTGGCTAGAATCAAGGGTAATGACACACCCACCTTGCTGGACAGTGCTTGCTGTGTGGTGTGGAGAAGGATACCAGTACAGTAGAGTGGGGATGGAACTGAGCTATCAGAAAGTGCTCTGGAAACAGGGAAAAGAGTGGAAGAAGGGAAAAAACACCTAGTCAGTGCCTATGCATGGCAGGCATTTTATTGCCATATTTCTGAAGGCAATGGGAAGTCTATAAATTGTTATTATATTTGCATTTTAGAAATGAAAAAAAAACAAACTCTGAGTCTGTGAATAACTCTTTAACATACCCGTGGCACAGATAAATTTGAAGCCTTGAAAAGTATCTACTCCAGTGACAAATTTATTCACTGTTGCTATAGGAAGCCTGACCTGAGTTCTCTCTCTTGGAACAGTTGGACCCTTTCCTCCCTCCCTGGCAAGAACAACACCATCAGCATTGTTAACTAAGAATCTCTGAGTAGCTTCTAGCTACCCAGACCCAAAACTAGGAGCTGGAAGGCTAGAGGAACAAAGGGAAGGATCTGATCTTTAAAGGAACAAGGACATTGGCAACATAGCTTAGCTACCACCTTGTCCTTTTGCATTTTGGAGTAGCTGACCTGAAGGACCACTCCGCTCTTGCATGCTCTGAGAGAAGCCTATCCTCATGGAGATTTGTGATGACTGCCCTGTTTACCAGCCACTCCACAATTTCAGGTCCCTTTCCTTTTCCGTGAGCTATAATTCATGAATGAGTTTTCTATCTGTTGGAATAGGCTGAACGAAATCATCTCCTTAATTATCCGGTGGTTTTTGTCTTTCACAATTTTGTTCTGAGTCAGTGGATTTGGGCCTTGTCTGTGCATCCTCACGAGCTTTATGTAGCAGATGTCCAGGCTCCCGAGCGCTTCCTGTGCCCTTTTCGACTTCAGCATTAGGTCCAACTCCTGGTCCTGTGCTCTGGACTCTGTGGTAAGAATTTTGATTTTGATTCTTTTTGTCTCACTTGATTTCTGGTACCAGCTTATCTTGGCTCTATGGTCTAACAAATTGGTGTACACGGCAAACAGATTAATATAAATGTAACCAATATAATGTAAATAGGTATTTTCTCTGTCAGATGAGAGAGGATAAAGAATCAGGTTTGCTAGTCTTTTCTGGTTATCTATTTGTTTGCTTGGAGGTCAAATTTACCCACTGACAAGAGAAAAAGTCTTTGATGTAAATTGGTGAATTCTGTATTTTATGTTTATGTAATTTTATTTATGTAATTACTATTTTTATAATTTTAAATTTGAAGCCACAAGCTTTCTCGGTGCATGTTATGCTTGTGTGTCTATAATTGCAGAAGGTTTTACTTCTCATAAGCGTGTACTATTTTCCTGCTTCAGGCCAGTATTATCAAATTTGAAGGATCTCTATTATGAATAATTGAAAAGTAAATAAATACTTATGTAAATTTGAAATTCTTTTAATTTCTGGAAATTAAGGAATTAAAGTCAAATAGTTTCAGTGTGAAAAAAGTATGGATGAGTTAATTACAAAACATTTTGAGAACTCAAGGTCACATAGTTTAGTAAAATATTCACAAACAAGACTAGTTCAGTAATTTTGGCTTAATGAAAAGTTACACTTTCTGTAAGTATTAAGTATAATAGAAACACATTTTTATTCATCTTGGGTATGGTCTTTCTCAATTTCTACAGGTTTACTCCCTAAATAAGCTAATGTTATTTCTAATTAGTGTTTCAAATTATGAAAAATGTTAGTTTGTATTTAACTAAATTTTATTTTAATGCTAATTATATTTTGTAGTATGTGAGTTTGAAGATGATTTCCAAGATCTTTAGGTGATTTAAAACCTTAGACTTCTAATTAATTCAGTGAAATCATAGATCTTTGTTGGATACATTCATCACTTACAAGTAAAATAAAGAACTGAAGCATTAATTATTAATTATTGTTTTTAGTTTATATGTTTGTACCTTATTTTTATATGCTGCAGAAAGGCTATATACATATTTTGAGTGTGATAATGAGTGTGTTTTATTTTACCACTGTATTTTTCTTTATTTTGAGATAGTGTCTAACTTGAACTCATCATGTAATCCAGGCTGGCCTCTGCCCTTTAACTTGCTGCTGTCTGTCTCAGCCTCCTGAGTACTGGGATTGTAGGTGTACGCCACCATGCCCAGCTTGCGACTGTATTATAAGGACTATATATGGTTATAGGAAACTGTAGATTCTGATGATCTACTGTGTGACTGACAACTCACAATTATTTGCCTTCTAATACTTTCCTAGGGAATGGAAGTTAGTGTGGTTAAAAGCTGTCATTAATATGAGAAGGCACTTCCATTAGAAGAGTATACACACAAGCATAGCCTTGTGTATAAAGTAGGTAGGATGTGTTTTATTGTTAATGAAAACGGAGAGTAGTTTGATCTTAAAGCAAAATGACTTGTTATTCAAGAAAGAGACAGAGGGAAGAGTAAGAACAAATCTTAATGCACATAAAAACTTGGAGATTTATGGATAGGAAGAATCTATTTATTGTGGTCAGAACTAGCTAAGACATGATGGGTTTGCTTATAAGAGACATGGAAGATTGGCTGGGGGTATAGCTCAGCAGCATAAACACCTGTCTGGCAGGCATGAGGTCATGAGTTCAGTTCCCTCACACACACACACACACACACACACACACAGTCCTTGGAAGAGCTTCAATATCAAATATTAAGCTGATATAAAGTGAAAACTTGTTATTTTGTTAAAAATGACAAAATTTTCTTGGATCATTGGTTTCATCTTAATATAAGGTTATAAAATGATATTCTTTGCCTGTCTGTGTAATTAGATTAGATAGAAAAGATTTGGATTTAACAAAAATAACTATGTTTTATGTTCATTTTATTATACTCTTGATGACTTATGAAAAAGGTGTTTCAGTTAGGAAAGAAGTAAGATTTTTCATGTTATCATGTATGTTATTTTTTCTATTTATTTTCAAATATCTTATTCTCACTTTGAAATGAAAGATAAAGAAGTGTCTCTCCATCATCCATGCTCCAATTCTTTTCTTAGGCCCTCCAATTTCCTAACAGCCTTTGTTTTTTGCCTTTCAGAAACTAGATCATATATATATGGTATATATGACACACACATGGATATATCTGATTATTAAAAATAAACTTCAATTAAATAACTTCTTTTACACCTAAAATTATATTTGAGGTTTCTCAGGGGAACCTTTGAAAACCACAAAGGATTTAGTATTTTACCTTGTAAAAAGATGTGCTAGAAATTATAAAGCTTGTTTGGCATGTTGCTATTGATGAACTGCAGAGTTGTTAAATTAGAACTGATGCTTAGTTTTCCCTAGGTTAAGTTTGTATAGGCAACATTAGTAACACAGATAATTTATTTTATTTTTTAAAAATTTTATTTAAAGAGAAAAAAAAGCAAAACAGAAAAAAGGGAAGAAACAATACAGAATTTCAAAAAAAAGTAAACAGTAAGAAATCACTAGTTGATAAATTACATATTGTCTTCTTAGATACAGTTGTTCAAGTTACAAAATTAAAGCATACAAAGTGGGTATTCAAACAGTGAGGCTGCAAACAGTTCTGTTCAATGATGTAATAATAACTTAGCAACATGGTTATCAATCCTACACACTTAAACATACATGCAGTTATATCCTTTAGAGCACTTTCTTTTCCTCCTATTGCTTTTTTTTTATTTAAAGAGAAACAAAAGCATGTAAAGGGTAGAGGTAATACAGAATTTCAAAAAAAAAGATAAAAAATAAGAAATCACTAGTGGATAAATTACGTATTTTCCTCTTAGAAATAGTTGTCTGTCTAGAACTTATAAAGAATTAAAAAAAATCAGACCCCAGAAATTAAAAGACCCAATCCAAAAATGGGCATCTGAGATGAACAGAGTTCTCTGATGAAGAAATACAAATGGCAAATAAATACATGAAAAAATGTTCATCATCATTGGTCATTAGAGAAATGCAAATTAAAACCACACTGAGATATCATCTCACTCCAGAAAGAATGGCCACAAAATTAAAGCATACAAAGTAGATATACAAACAGTGAGACTGTAAATAGCTACGCGTGCATGAGTCTCTACCTGTATTTCTATCCTTTCTGTATTAGAGGGAAAAACAAAACATAGCAAGACAAAACAAAACAAATTCCTATAAAAACATGAAACCAAAAAGTCGTATAAAACCACAGTACAAGGTGATCTACAATGATGGCTGTGTTGTTTATTACTTTCAATAGAATTGTCTATATCACAGGCATAATTGAATATAGCAGTATAATTGAATATAGCAGTACATAACAATATTAGTAAAAATAAAACATTGTAGACAGTATAAAACTTCAAAGGCAGGTACTAATCAAACCAGAGTGAATATTCTGGTGAATCTTTTCATCTTAAGTGCAGTTGCCTATACTCTCAGACCTGATACTAACAATCATAACAGCTTTGAATAAAATCTATCAATACAAAACAGTGATCTAACAGACCAGATTCGATTATGATCAGTCATAGTAAAACAGTGTAGGTTTTACAGAGCTTTAGATTAAGTTAATAGGAAATAAAGAATGATTACCGTACTATATCCTGTTATTTTCGGGATTACTGTCTGTGCCCTCAAATCTAGTACAGGTAGAATGACTGGAACAGAATATAATACCTCTAAACAGAGTAGTGTGAGTAATGTGGGTTTTAAATCCTTGTGCACTATTAACAATATAGTGTATCAAGGCCATCTATGTTAGCGATTCTAGTTATCCTTCTCTGCCTCATTTCTGCTATACTATTTTTCTGCCTTTGTTTGTTTAGTTTTCTCCTTCATTCTACTGCCTGCCCCACTCATTGAGGCCTTTCTGCCACTGTTCCTAAAATCCCAGTATTTTTTTTCTCTATTTGTAGAATGTCCTTCAGTATTCTCTGTAGGGTTGGATTGGTGGTCACAAATTCCCCCAGTTCCTCTTTGTCATGGAAGCATCTTGTTTCTCCATTAATTTCTAGTGACAGTTTTGCAGGGTACATCAATCTGGGCTGGAAGTTATTTTCTTTCAAAGCTTTGTTCCAAGCTCTTCTTGATCTGATGATCTGTGTCAAGAAGTCAGCCATCATCTTGATGGGCTTACCTTTATAGGTAATCTGTTTCTTTTCTCTGATGGTTTTTAACATTCTGTTTTTATATTGAATTTCTGGTATCATGGTTATTATATGTCTGGGTTTAGATCTGTTCTGGAGTTCTGTATGCCTCACATAACTGAATGTCATTTTCTTTTCCCATGCTTGGGAAGTTTTCCTTAATTATTTCCATGAATAGCCTTTGTAATTCACCTGTTTGTATTCCTGCTTCTTTGTTCACATTTCTTATTCTTAAATTTTCTTGTCATCTTCTAGCCTTTGTATTGTTACTGCCTGTTTCCTTGTTATTTTTAAGAGATCTTTCCTTTCATGATGACACATTGCAAACATGTCTTCAAGTTTTGATAGTCTATCCTTAGTTTCTTTTAAGGAATTTTGGCAGCTTTCTATGGAGTTTTTAATTTCCTGGTAGTCTCTTTGAATCTGCTTCATGTATTCTATATTTTCTTTATATTCTTTATTTAATGTTTCTCTCCTTTTTTTGTGTTCCTCCCTTCTTCTGTCTGTATCTTCCTGAGAGATGCTTCCTGAGAGCATTTCTTTTATTACTCTACTCATATCTTGCTTTACCTGGTTCAATATTTCAGTTTTGAGCTAGTCTACAAGGTCCCAAAGATATCTCTTAATATCCATTGAAGCCATGTCTGATGTTGCATGTTTTCTACCCTAAGTCTCCCTTGTTTTTTCTTCTCCTGGATCAATGCTCTCAGGGTTCTGGCCTGGGGGCCTCCTCTTGCCTCTCTCTCCTGTCATGGCCCTGGCTTCATCCACACAGGTTACAGTGCAGGTCTCAGTCCCCTTCCCTATTGGCCACATTTCCTCCGAAGCATGCTGGCAAGGGACCTCCACCCTGTTCTGACTGCTCTTGTCACTGAGGTGTAAGCAGGCTGCGTATGCCTGCCCCTCCCCACTGGGCCAGCCAAACTTTAGGGGCTTTCACCCGGTTAGTGTGTGCTAGGTGCAGGGAATCGATTTGGGACGGCCCATTGGGTCCCAGCCAGGGGCACGGCACAGTCCAAGCAAATGCCACAAATCTGCTCTGGGGAGGGAGCAACCAACTGAAGTAACTGTTGCTCCTAGTTCAGGCTCCTCCTGCCCAATTCCAACATGTTGCCCACCTGGTTGGGCCCTTCTCATGGGGGGATTTCCTCATTCCCAGCACTGACCGTGGATTAATGATGGTCCCATTGCTGGCTCTGCTCTCTGTTGGGCTCACCAACCCCTGACTTCAGCGCTGCTGTGGTTCCTGTGAGTGGCAGCGGGAACGAGTTTGGGCAGGTCTGCCAGCAAGCATGGATTCAAGCTGGTGCAAATTCAGGCTGGTGCAAACTTGGTGGGTGGCCGTGAAAATGCTGTGTCCTGTAATTTTTAGCTGTTTCAGTTGTAGTCCCAACGTATTTGAAGAGCTTTTTTACACTTTAATTTCTTCCTGTGTCCAGAGGATCCATCTCCCTCTGTCTGGGTCTCTCCAGGGTGTTTTATTCTGGCTTATTAGTTGTTTCTCCCAGGAGGCTTTGTATTTTGTTGCTCACTGATCAGCCATCTTGACTTCTCTCCTCCTGTTGCTTTTTAAAGTCCATTGTCTGTTTAATCCATTATCATGTTTCAAATTGCTCAGTTCCTTACTGATCTGTTTTGTTGTTATTATTCACTTTTTATATTTATTTATTTATATATTTATTTATTTTTAAAGTAGTAAAATACCACAGAATAAGACAGAGCAAAGCCAATGGAGACAATGTAGTGAAACTGGTACAGACCTTCACAGTAGGTTACTGGGATAACAGTAATAGGTACCATATTATATCTCATTTCCTTCACAATAGTTGTTCGTTCCATCAGGTATAGAAAAATCAAAGAAATTACAGAACATTGTAGAACTTATCAAAACAGAATATTGAATAAAGCAATACCATTAATCAGAACAAAGTAAAACAGTGATAAAAATATTTGCCTTCAAAGAGATGGTAGAAGGAAATCCCCCTTATTTGCTATATTACATATACTCAACCTCACAAGAGATGCTCAGATCTCTGGCTCCCATTTGTTAACAAGGGTGGGGTGGGGGGAATGGATGTTTGAATCTCAGCCTGTGGGCCAGTAGGCTCAAAACTGCTTACCAGGGTGGTGAGCTGATTGCTTAGTTTCCCAGTGCAAGTTCCAACATGACTCAGATCTCAGGAGATGCTGATGGTTTTTGCCCTGTGGTGGCCACAGCTTGGCAGGTCACAGCCATTTACCAGGGCAACAAGATGATTCAACACAGATAATTTAGAATCACAAGCTGGTTGAGATTCCTAGAGATTTATCAATGCTCTTACTATGTGACATGTTTCTATTTATTAGAGTCCTACTGCTTTGCTTTTTACTAAACCTGCATTAGTCAGTTTTCTGTTACTGTAACAAAATACCTGAGGTAAACAATTTATAAGGAGAAAAGGTTTATTTTGATTCATAGTTTAAGAACGTTCACTCCATGGTTGTTTGGCCCTGTTTCCTTTGGGCCTGTGGCATAACAGAGCATCATGGCAAGAACATGTGCAAGAGCAGTCCTGTTTACTTCATGGCAGCCAGAAAGTAGAAAAGGAGAGAGGAAGAGGCCAGGGTCTCAAAATCTCCTTCAAGAGCAGCTTCCAGTGACTTGACCCCCACTAGGCCCCACCTCTTAAAAAGGCAAAGCCTTTGACACATGGGCCTTATTGAGAACATTTCAGATCTAAACAACAGTTCAGTGTGAATTGCAAATTCAGTTATTTTTCACTTTTATTTAAAAAATTTTTTGAGATAGTCTTGATGTGTGGTTCAGAGTGAGTTTGAGCTAGAGCCTCAGGCTGACCTCAAACTCACAGTGACCCTCCAGCCTCAGCCTTCAGACTACTGGGATTACAGGCATATGCCACCATGCCCAGCTCCATGAGTTATTTTTTAAAATGTTGATTCTGTTGCATTTTATTTCTTTAATTTAAATCTAGCATCTTCTAAGGCAGTGATCTTCATGTGATTTTTAAATTATGGATTATAGGAGTCTTATTTAACATACAGGTATTTAGGGCTTACTTCTGGCCTATAGATTCTCTTTACTTGGTATTCTTGATATACTTTTGGTGTTTTCTAACTATATGCTAGGTGTCTTCATGCTATATTATGTTTCAGGATTATAATATATTAAATTTGAACATTTTTTATCTCTCTCTTTCTTTGTTTCTTTCCTTCTTTCTCACTCTTTCTTTCTTCTTTCTTCTTTCTTTCTTTCTTTCTTTCTTTCTTTCTTTCTTTCTTTCTTTCTTTCTTCTTTTCCTTTCTTTCCTTTTGTGGTACTGGAAATTGAGCCCAGGCCTTTGTATTGGGCTATATCCTCAAATTCCGCATTTAAAACAATTTATTATTTTTAAGACAGGATCTTTCTAAATAGCTAAATTGACTAAGCTATGCTCTTGCCTGGGCTTCCAAAAGTGTGAGGATTATAAGAATAAGTCACTATGCCTGACTTGATGATTTTTTCTTGGTAAATATTATGTTCATCCACTTTTATAAATGAGGTACAATATTTACTTTTCTTTAGAAATAGGGTTAATCCTCATATTGATAGATATTTTGTTTAAATTTTTTAAGGTTGACTTTTATCTTGTTTGCACAAAAACAAATTTTCTTCTCAGTTTCATTTTCTTCTTGTGTGAAATCTCATTAGATCTTTCAGTTTGGAAAATTATGTAAACCCTGTTTGTCTGCTGGAGACTTAGTTGATTATCTTCTTACCTTCCTAGAAAACATTAGACTAGACTTTGTTACCTTGACCAAATTGTTAATTTGTATCAAATTTCCACTTCCTTTCTCCCCCAAATCCATTTCATTTCAAAGAGATAAAAAATCAAGGAGCAACAATGGTACATACATTGTGTAGTGTCATCCCTAAATCATTCATCCAGAGTACAAGACATCTGCATTCAATTGTCCAAACAAAACCAGAACAAATTTTTCTCTTCAATGAACTCAGAGAAATCAGTAGTGTAACTATCTTAACTATCATATATATATATATATATATATATATATATATATATATCTTAACTATCATATATATATATATATATATATATGTATATATATATATATATATATATATATATATATATATATATATATAGTTTCTTTCAGCTTCTCACACTAGTGAGACAATGTGATGTTTACACATGTATGTCTGATTTATTTCACTTACGAGTATGGTCTCAAGTTGCATTCATTTACCTATAAAAGCTTCGAGTTTATCCTTCTTTATGGTTAAGTATTACTCCACTGCACAAAAATACCACATATTTGTTATTCATTCCTCAGTTGATGGGCATTTAGGTTGTTTCTAGGATTTGTCTATTACAAGATTGTACTATATAAACATGGGTGCACATATAGCTGTTGGTTACCTTCCTTGAAACTAACTTTTCCAATTTTTTTCCCTCTTTCTGGACTCTGCATCATGGAGACTCTACAACCTGGCTGTTCCTATCCCTGTTGTGACTCTAGGATATTAGCAGCAGTTTCTCCTGGAGTTTGGTGTTTAACTTTATTTTCTATTTTGAAGGTAGTAAAATCAACAGTATTTTGAAGGTAGTAAAATCAACAGAACAAGACAAAATAAAGCCAATCGAGACAATGCAGTGAAATTGGTACAGAACTTCACAGCAAGTTACCTGGATAACAGTAATAGGTTCTATAGTGTATCTCATTATCTTCACAACAGTTGTCCTTTCAATCAGGTATTGAATCAAACCAAATACAGAACATCATAAAACCTATCAAAACAGAGTACTGCATAGAGCAATACAATTATTCAAAACAAAGCAAAATAGTGATAACAATATTTGCCTTCAAAGAAATGGTAGAAGGAAATCCCCCTATTTGCTATATTGCATATGGTCATCCTCCAAAGAGATGCTCAAATCTCTGGCTCCCACTTGCTAATGGGGAAGAGGGGATGGGATGTTTGATTCTCAGTCCATGTGCTGGTAGGCTCACAATGGCTTACCAGGGAAGCAAGCAGGTTGCTTTGTCGCACAGCACCCTAAGTTCCAACATGGTGGGGATCTCAGGAGACGCTGGCTGACTGGTTCTCTCCCTGGGTCACCTGCTGCTCAGTCGAGCTACAGCTGCTTACCATTCTCCTGGGATTTGAAGAAGTCTTGGAAGCTAAAGCCTGATAACTTAACATAAACCTCCAAGGGCTCTTCATTACAGCAGAACACACATAGGTCCAAATTCTCCTAACATAGTTGGTCAAAGGAAGGCCAAAGAAATGTTCAGGTCATACAGGAGGTAACCAAGAGAGAAGACAACATTGCCCTAAGGTCAGCATTTGAGCAGGAGTTCAAGAAACCCAAAGAAGCCAGGCATGGTGATGCAGTACTTATAATCTCAGAACTCTGAGAGGCTGAAACAGGAGGATTTTAAGTTTCAGTCCAACTTGGGCAACTTAGTGATTTAGCAAGATCCTGTCTCCAAAGCAAACAAGCAAGCAAGCAAGCAAGCAAGCAAGCACTCAGTATGAAAGTCCTGAGTTCAGTCTTTATACCGAAAAAGAGAAAAGAAAAGAAAGAAAGAAAGAAACCAAAGAAGAAATCCCAAGAGCAATTCTTAACCCCAGTTGCCTCCACCAACCTCTTGAAATCCACAGGACTGGTTTCATTTAGGTCCAGTTCCTACCTCTTTACTTAAATTCAACTGTTCCCATCAACCCCTTCTTGTTTTCATTTTTGGGCAACCCTGTTTCAAGATGTCTGCCCTCCAGAATGCTAAAACAAGCTATCTTTGCTATGACCTTTCAATGCATGTTGCAATGAGTTTTACAGAAACAACTCTGACAAGGGTTCCAGAGACTATGTCTTAGGTCCTGTTCCATCCTCTCTGAAGGTGTATGAGCACTCCAGAGTTGTCCAGTGGTGAATGAGATAGAGATTGACAATGTGGAACCTTTTCTTTCTGAGTCTTGTGCTCCCTGGAGGTTGTAACAGTTAAGAAATCCTTCCCGCTCTTTCATGTCCAGGAAGGAACTAGTCACAAAAAACTGCCCTGCTCTTTCCTGTCCTGAGACAGACCTGTGTCTGTCCTTCCTCGTGACTCCCTAAATAAATAAAGAATGGCTCCTTTATTTATTACTACGGTATTACTGTTTAGATCTAAAATGTCCTCCCAAAGCCTCCTGTGTTCAGAGGTTCGGCTTTGGAAAAAGTCTGCGTCTTGGCGTGCAATTCTCATTTGTGGATGAATCCATGGCTGAATGTGCTGTTCAAGGAGGGGGTCTGGTTGGAAGTGGTGAGTCCCTGGAAGTTTGACCCGGAAGGGTACCTCTCCCTCCCCGGCCTTTCCGTCTTTCTCTCTGCTTTCTCACCGTCATGACGTGATTAGCTTTCCTCTGCCAGATCCCTTCACCATTCCTTTTTTGTTTCAGAGCCAGCTTAGCATAGACTGAAAATACGACACAGAATAAACCCCTTCTCCTCTCCTTTGTGGGTGTCTGGTATTTTGTCCCAGCGATGACAAAGTGATTAAGACAACTTGCTTTTATAAAACCTAGATTCCCTTCCTTTCCTCTGAGATATTCCTCCATAATGAACATTCTCTTTATTATTATAACCTTAATAAAATCATATCCCTAATTGTCTGATGTATTTTGCTTTCTTTACTTTTTTTCCCCCCTCTCATTTCTATAGCTGGGTCCAATTTTCTCCTCTCTGAGTCTTAAGCTCCTCTTTATCCAAGGACTGTTGCTTCTTCTTCTGAGTGGTGTACTAATTAAATGAGATAATAATGGGAAGGTTTAATTTGCCGATACTAAACATTCAATTAATATTAGCCCTGCCTCCTTAGAGGAAAAGAGTGGGATCCTGTGAAGACAGTGGTGAAGCATTGTAACTATGTCTCCACAAGTGGGAAAACTTTTGGATACTATTGTGAAGGGTGTAGTTTCCCTGATTTCTCTCTTAGTAAGTTTGTTGCTTGTGTACAGGAATGCTATTGATTTTTGAGTGTTGACTTTTTATCCAGCTACACTATTGAATTTGGATTTAATTCTGGAAGTGTTATGGTGGAATTTTTGGGGTCTTCTATGTAGAGTATCATGTTATCTCCAAACAATGATAATTTAAATTCTTCCTTTTCTATTCATGTTCTTTTTATTACTCTCTCTTGTCTAATTTCTCTGGCTAATGTTTCTAGAACTAAATTGAACAAGAGTGGTGATAGTGGGCATCCTTGTCTTCATTTTAGAGTGAAAGCTTTCAGTTTTTTGTTCATTTCCTATGATATTGGCAGTTGTTATAGACTATTTTCATAAGATTGAGGTAAAGACCATCTATTCTGATTTTATGTGAGGTTTTTATCGTGCATGAGTCTTGGATTTTATCAAAAACTTTTTATGCATGCATTGAGATGATTGTGTGACTTTTGTCTTTGGCTCTGTCAATGTGATGTTATATTCATTGGTTTGTACATGTTGTACCATCCCTGCATTCCTGGGATGAATGCCACTTGGTCATAGTGTATAATCTTTGTGATGATTTGGTAGCATCTCATTGAGGATTTTTGTATCTATGTTCCTTAGGGAGATTTGTCTGTGTTCTCTTTTTTTGTTGGATCTTTCTCTGGTGTTGCTATTAGGGTAATACTTGATTCCAGAATCAGTTAGGGAGAATTGCTCCCCTTTAAATTTCATTAAAGAGCTTGAGGAGTAAATCTTTAAGCTTGAGGAGTAAATCTCTAAAGAGATTGGCAGTAAATCTTTCTAAATTTCTTGTTGAATTCAGCTGTGAATCCATCAGGAGTTGGGCTCTTCTTTGTTGATAAGTTCTTAATTATGTTTCAATTTCATTAACTGACATTGGGTTATTCAGAATTTTTATATCTTCTTGACTCAACTTTGGTAATCCATATATTTCTAGGAATCTGTCCATGTCTTCTGTGGTTTCCATGCTATGAGAGTAAAGACTTTTGAAGTAAGTATTCATGAGCTTCTGAAGTACCACATGATCTCCAGTGATTTTCTTGATAAGATTGACTAGGAGTTTACCAATTTTATATATTCTTTCAAAGAACCAACTCTTTGATTCATTACTTCTTTGTATTGTTTTCTTAGTCTCAAGTGTGTTGATTTCTGCTCTAATCTTTATAATTTCCTCCCTGTATGGGCTTTGGGTTCGACTTGCTCTTGTTTTTCTAGGAGCTTGAAGTGCAGCATTAGATGGTTTATTTGTGTGTGCTTTATTTTCCTGATGTGAGAATCCACCACCATAAATTTCCCTCTTAGTACTTCTTTCATGGTGTCTCATGGGTTCTGGTAATTTGTATTTGCATTTTCATTTGATTGTAAATGTTGTTTAATTTCTTCTTTAATTTCATCTGTGATCCATTGGTTGTTTAGGAGGGCATTATTAGAGTTTTTGCAATTTCCTTTGTTATTAATTTTCAATTTCATTACACTATAGTGAGATAATATGCATGGGTTAGTTTTGATTGCTTTGCATTTACTTAATCATGTTCTATGGACTAGTATGTGGTCTACTTTAGACAATGGCCCATGTTCATCTGAGAACAATGTGTATTCTGATATTATTCCATGCATTACTCTGTAAATGTGGACTAAGTCCATTTGTTCACAGGTTTGGTTTTGTCCTGTTATTTCTTTGCTGCTGCTTCTTCTTCTTCTTCTTCTTCTTCTTCTTCTTCTTCTTCTTCTTCTTCTTCTTCTTCTTCTTCTTCAACTAGAAATGCAAGTATATTTATTTATTTTTTAAAAAGCAACACAGAAATAAATGACAGTAATGATGCAGAATTTCAAAAAATAGAGAATTAACATTAGTTAATATATTACATATTGTTTTAGAAGTTGCTCAGGTTACAAAATCTAGGCACAAACGTGATCAGTCAAACAGTGACAGCATACACTGTTCTTTTCAATGAACTAACATACATTAGTAGGTTAATCTGTCTAGCATAGATATACATACATACATATATTTATATGTGTTTACCAACATATATATAAAATCTTTCCTTTATTCTTTTTTTTCCTTTCCCCTATTCTAGTTGTTCTGTTTTTTTGAGCACTTTCTTTCTCTTTCATTATTATAATATCTATTGTATATTTAGGATCTTATTACTCTCTCAGATTTTTATTTTTTATTATATTTTATGCTAGGGAGACAATATGATATATATATATATATATATATATGAGTTTGATTTGTTTCATTTATGAGTATGTTCTCAAGTTGCCTCTATTTACCTATGAAAGTGTCAAGATTATCCTTTTTATAGCTGAGTAATATTCCATTGTGTAAAAATACATCTTTTTATTCACTCTGCAGTTGCTGGTTATTTTGATTGTTTCCAAGATTTAGCTATTAAAAATTGGGCTGCTATAAACATGGGTGCACATATATTGCTGTGACATGACAGTTTCATTTTTTCTGAGAAAATACTCAGATGAGGAGTAGCTGGATTAAATGGGATTTTCAACCCTAGTTTTTTGAGGAATCTCCACACTGATTTCCACAGTGTTTGCACCAGTCTACACTCCCACCAGCAGTGGAGAAGTGTTCTCTTTCCCCCACAACCCCGCCAACATTTATTGTTGGTTGATTTCTTGGTAGCAGCTATTCTTTCTGGAGTGAGATGGACTCTCAATGTTGTTTTAATTTGCATTTCTTGAATGATCAGTGGTGTTGAGCATGTCTTCATGTATTTATTTGCCATTTGTATTTCTTCCTCTGAGAACTGTGTGTTCATCTCTGATGACCATTTTTGGATTGGATCTTTGAATTTGAGGGGGCCTGATGTTTTTAAATTCTTTATATGTTGTAGATATAAATCCTTTGCTTGAGGGACAGCTGGCTAAAATTCTTTCCCATTCTGTGGGCTATCTCTTCACTGTGTGTGTGATTTCTTTTGAAGTACAAAAGCTTTTTAATAAGAAGAGTTCCCAGTTGTTAATTCTTTGATGTACTTCCTGTGAGGTTTGCATTTTTTTCATGAACTCTTTTGCCTACCCCTATGCCTTTAATATATATATATATATATATATATATATTTTTTTTTTTTTTTTTTTGGTACCAGGGATCGAACTCACAACCTCGTATTTGCAAAGCAAGTGCTTATGCCAGTGAGCTAAATCCCCGGCCCCACCTTTAAGATTTTTACCTACCTTGTCTTCCAGTAGATTTAGTGTTTGTGTTTTAATATTTAGATCTTTGATCCATTTTGACTTTAGTTTAGTACATGGTGATAAACATGGGTCTAGTTTCAGCCTTTGGCATGTGGAGAGCCAATTTTTCCAGCACCATCTATTAAAGAGACTATAGTTCTTCCAGTGAACATGTTTAGCACCTTTGTCAAAGATAAGGTGGCTAAGTGTCTTTGTAGTTGTGTCTGCATCTTCTAATCTGTTATATTGATCTTCAGGTCTGTTTTTTTGTCAGTACCATGCCGATGTAGCTTTGTAGTATAATTTCAACTCAGGGGATTGTGATATCTTCTGCCTTGCCTTTGTTGCCCAAGATTGCCTTTGATATTCTAAGTCTCTTTTGTTTCTAAATGAATTTTAGGAATGTTTTCTCTAGATCTGTAAAGTATGTTAATGGGATTTTGATCAGAATTGCATTAAGTCTCTATAGCAGTTTTGGGAGTTTGGCCATTTTCATAGTGTTGGTTCTTCCTAACCAAGAGCAAGGGATAGCTTTCCATTTTCTGACATCTACTTCAATATCTTTTTAAAAAGTACTATAATTTTCAAAGATAGGTCTTTTACATCTTTTGTTAGGTTGATTCCTAAGTATTTCATTGTTTTGGATGCTGTTGTGAAAGGTATCATTTCCATAATTTCTCTCTCAGTGAGTCTGTTGTTTGTGTACAGGAATGCTATTGATTTTTGAGTGTTGAGTTTGCATCCAGCTACACTGCTGAATTTACTTATTAATTCCAGTAGTCTTTTGATAGAGTTTTTGGGATCTTCTGTGTAGAGTATCATGTGTGCATACTGATGATTTAACTTCTTTCTTTCCTATCCTTATTCCTTTTATTTCTCTCTTGTCTAATTGCTCTGGCTGATGTTTCCAGGACTGTATTGAATAGAAGTGGTGGTAGTGGACATACTTGTCTTGTTCCTGATTTTAGAGTAATAACTTTCAGTTTTTGCCAATGTAGTATAATGTTGGCTGTTGGTTTGTCATAGATGGATTTTATCAGATTGAGGTAGATACTATGTATTCCAAGTTTCTGTAGGGTTTATCATGAATAAGTGTGGACTTTATCAAAAGCTTTTTCTGTGTCTATTGAGATTATCATGTGATTTTTGTCTTTGGCTCTGTTGATGTGGTGTATTGCATTTATTGATTTGATTATGTTAAACTATCCCTGCATTTCTGGGATAAATCCCACTTGGTCATGATTTATAATCTTCTTGATGATTTTCTGCATTCTATTTGCCAGTGTTTTATTGAGAATTTTTGCATTGGTGTTCATTAGGGAGACTGCCTGTAGTTTTGGTCGGGTTTTTCTCTGGTTTGGGTATCAGAGTAATTCTTGCCTCCAGGAATGAGTTAGGAAGAATTCCTTCCCTTTCAATTTCATGGAAATGTTTTAGGAATATTGGCATTAAATCTCTAAATTTCTTATAGAATTTAGCTGTGAATCCATCAGGACCTGGAATTTTCTTTGTTGGTAAGTTTTTAATCACATTTTTAATTTCAGTAGCTGATATTGGATTATTCAAAATTATTACACCTTGATTGATGTTCGGTAATTCATGTTTCTAGAGATTTGTCCATTTCCCCTGTGTTTTCCTCTTGAATGTTTTCCACCTTAAGTTAGTAAAAGTTTTTGAAGTAGGTATTCATCATCTTCTGAATTTGCATGGGTTCTTTAGTAATTTCACCCTTTCATTCCTTATTGCATGAATTTGAGTTTTTTCTTTCTTTTTCTTTATAAGGTTGGTTAGAGGTTTATCAATGTTATTTGTTCTCTCAAAGAACTAGCTCTTAGATTCATTAATTTTTTTGTATTGTTTTCTTAGTCCCAATTGCATTAGTTTCTGCTCTGATCTTTATAAGTTCCTCTCTTCTGTGAACTTTGGGCCTGACTTGCTCTTCTTTTTCTAGAAGACTGAGGTGTCGCATTAAGTTGTTTATTGTGCCCATTTTTTTTTTCCTGATGTGACAATTCATTGCCATATATTTCCCTCTTAGGACCACTTTCTTTGTGTTTCACAGGTTTCGGTATATTGTATCTGCATTTTCTTTGAATTGTAGATATTGTTTAATTTCTTCTTTAATTTCATCTGTAACCTATTGGTTGTTCAAGAGGTTGTTATTCAATTTCCATGTGTTTATATAGGTTTTACAGTTTATTTTGCCATTAATTTCCAATTTCAGTGCATTATAGTCAGATAATAAGCATGGGGTAGTTTCAATCCCTTTATATTTACTTAGGAATGTTATATGGGCTAATATATGGTCTATTTTGGAGAATGTTCCATGCACAGCTGAGAAGAATGTGTGTTCTGATGTGGTTGGGTGGAACAGTCTGTAAATATCTACTAAGTCCATTTGTTCATAGGTTTGAATGGGTTCTGTTATTTCTGTGCCAACTTTATGTCTAGTTGATCTATCTCTTTGTGATGGGGGGGTACTAAGATCCTCTATTAGAATTGTGTTATTGTGTATTTGATTTTTTATGTTTATTATATTTGTCTTATATACTTAGGTGCTCCCATATTTGGTGCATGTATATTTATGATTGTTATCTCTTCCTCTTGAATTTTTCCCCTAGTAAGTATGTAGTGATCTTCTTTATCACTTTTGATCATTTTTGGTTTGAAGTTCACAGTGTCTGCAAACAGAATAGCTACCCTTGCTTTTTTTGGGTTCTTGTTGCATGTAATATTGTTTTCCATCCTTTGACTTTCAGTCTACGAGTTTTCTTTTGAGCTAGTTGTGTTTCCTGTATATAGCATATTGTTGGATATTGCTTTTTGATCCATTCTGTCAATGTATTTCTTTTAATTAGTGAATTGAGACCATTTATATTGATGGTTATAACTGATATATACTGGCTCAACTTTGTCATGTTATTTTCCTATTGTTGGTTTTCTCCCTTGTTTAAATGCTTGCCCTGTCTAGTGGCATCTTTCTGTTAATTTTCTGGAAATTGTAGTCATTTTTATCTCTATGTAGTACATCTTTCAGTACCCTTTCTAAAGTTGATTTGGTGGACATGAATTTCTTCAGTTGTTCTTTGTCATGGAAGTATCTTATTTCTCCATTAATTTTCAAAGAAAGTTTTTCACGGTATATCAATTTGGATTCAAAGTTATTTTCTTTCAGGGCTTGAAACATTTTCACTCCAAGTTTGTCTTGAGTTGAGGGTTTGTGCTGAGAAGTCTGCCATGATTCTAGTAGGCTTTCCTTTATAGTTGTATCTGTTCTCTACTAGATTTTAGTACTCTGTTTTCATGCTGAATTTCTGGGATCTTAATTATTGTATGCCTAGGTATAGATTTATTCTGGTTATGACTGTTTGGCATTCCATATGCCTCACTTATCTGTGTATCTGATTCTTTTCCCATGTTTGAGAAATTTTCTGCTATTACTTCTGTAAATAGTTTACAAATGCCATTTGCATTGACTCCTATATCTACATTGATGCCTATTAATCTTATATTATTTCTCTTTGCATCATCTTGAAGCTGTTGAATTGTCACTTCATGCTGTCTTGTTATTTACAAAAGTTCTTTCCTCTCATAATCACTAGCTGCCATCCTGTCCTCAAGGTCTAAAATTCATTCAGACAGTTTTGTCAGCTTTTATTTCTTAGATACCTCTTTGAATTTGTTTCTTGCAATTCTACTTCTTTTCTATATTTTTATTACAAGGTTTCCATCATTTTCCCATGCTCCTGTACTTTTTTTTTTATCTATGTCTTTTCTAACTATGCTGAGAACTCCTTTATTAAGGTTGTCTTTCTCTCTTTACATGAGAGATTATTTATAATCTGATTTCCTCTATAGCCTCATGGATTTGTTTCTTTATTTCACTTGTTATCTTTTCAGAAATTTCAGGTGTATGACTACTAATGTCCTCTATTTTAATGTCTCCTGCATTTGTTCCTGAAGGAGTGGACATTTGAAATTTCATTTTCGATTTTAGTTTTGTCATTTTTTACCTCTTGGGTTAATATTTTGGTCTTTTCAGTTCCACTAGTCTCAACTGTCCACTGTGTGTGCCTTAGGGGCCTACTGTGTAGTTGATGTTTGTCCAATTGTTGGGTCCCACAATGAAGCAGGGAAGTCAGTCACCTGAGTTCCTCTTGCAGAGCTTGTTGGATGAGTCCTGTATTTTTCCTAGGTTGACTAGCTTAGGAGTATTGATGTAAGTCAACTCTTAGTTCCTTTGGTTACTATGGCTTCAGGCTGATCCAGGCCACCAGATCTATCTAACTATAGTGTGTACCTCAGCTGGGACCTTACTATGTCACTGGGTGTCTCTTAGGCACTTTTGATTTCCTCTGTGTAGGGGGAGGCCTTGTTGGCACTCTCCTCAACCGACCTAGTGTTCTCAGTATGGAAGAAGGACTCACCCGCACTCTTGCCAGACTTGCCAAGGTACTATAGATGAGGTAGTTCATTGGTGCTCCCATTTACTCACTGAGGTCCTCTATCTGAGGAGGAAATTCACCACACTGCTGCAAGCCTGCTGAGGTCTTCTGTGTGGGTAAGGGGTTGCTGAGGCTCCCAACAGTCTACCAAGGTTCTGCAGGTAGTGGAAGAAGTTGCTAATTGTCTGAGGGCTAATGCATTCTTTTGGGTGTGGGGGAGGGTGACCAATGACCCTGCTGGTCTTCAAGTGGAGCAAGAAGAAAGACAAACCAGTGATCCTGCTGGCCCCCAAGGTCTGTGGGGTAAAGAGGGTAGCCAACGATCCTATCAGCTCCTATATCTGTGGAGCAAGAAATGAAGTGAGCATAACAAACATGCTGGCCCCTAGGTCCAAGGAGCGGGGTGGGGGGGGCAGGGTCAACAATCCCAGCAGCCCCTAGGTTTGAGGAGTGTGTGGGGGGGAACAGATTATCCCATTGCCCCCTACATCTGTGGAGTGAAGAGGGGCAAGATGAATAGTCCCAAAAGCCCCTAGGTCCATGGAGCAATAGAGGTCAGGGCCAACAATCCGGGCAGCTCCAGGTCCAAGGAGCAAGAAGAGGGCAGGGTCAATGATCCCAGCAGCCCCTAGGTCAAAGGAATGAGGAGCTCTTTGCTAATTTTTGTAGTTTATCTATCTCTTTGACAATAGGGTACTAAGGTCCCCTGTTACAATTGTGTATTTGATTTTTTATGTTTATTAATATTTATCTTATATAGTTGGGTGCTCCCATATTTCGTGCATATATATTTATGATTGTTATCTCTTCCTCTTGAATTTTTCCCCTAGCAAGTATGTAGTGACCATATATCTTTTGATCTTTCTTGTTTTTAAGTTCACATTGTCTGCAAACAGAATAGCTACCCTTGCTTTAACTGGGCTTCTTTTGCATGTAGTATTGTTTTCCATTTTTTGACTTTTAGTCTATGAATTTCTTTTTGAGTTAAATGAGTTTCTCATATACTGCATACTGTTGGATCTTCTTGATCTATTTTACCAGTCTATTTCTTTTGATTGGTGAAATGAGGCCATGTATATTGATGGTTATAACTAACATGTAGTGGGTTATCTTTGTCATATGATTTTTCTGCTGTTGGTTTCCTATTTTCCCCCTCTGTTTAATTGCTTGCCATGCTTCTTGATTCATTTCTGTTGTGTTTCTTGGAATTGTGGCAATTTTTATCTCTATCTAGAATATCTGTCAGTACCCTTTGTAGGATTGGTTTGGTAGTCAATAATTTATTTAGTTGTTCTTCATCATGGAAATATTTATTTATCTATTAATTCAGAAAGAGATTTGCACTGTACTTCCCTCTGTGTTAGAAGTTGTTTTCTTTCAGGACTTGAAATATTTAACCTTCTTGATGTGGGGGTTTGTATTGAGAAGTCTGCCATAATTCTGATGGGTTTTCCTTTTTAAGTGATCTTTCTTGTCTCTAACAGCTTTTCATATATTGTTGTTGTGCTGAATTTCTGGGATCTTGTTTATTGAATGTCTGGATGTAGATTTATTTTGGTTACAGTTAAATGGAATTCTATGTACTTCAATTATGTTTTTGTCAGATTCTTCTCCCATGTTTGGGAAATTTCCTATTTATATTTCTGCAAATAGTTTGTTTATGTCATTTGTGTTGATTCCTGCTGTTTCATTGACACCATTTATTCTTATATTAATTTTCTTCTTGCAGTTGGTGAATTATTATTTCCTGATCTTTTGTTATTTTTGAGAGATGTTTTCTTTCACGATTGCTAACTGTGATTCTGTCTTTAAGGCCTGAAAGTCTGCCTTCAGTTTTGGTCAAGTGATTTTTCCAGCTTTTAATGGAATTTTTAATTTCCTGGATATCTGTTTGAATCTGTTTCATGTGTTTTATTTCTTTTCTATATTGATCATTCATAGTTTCCATTCTCTTTGGATTTTTTATTCTTTTTGTATTGGAAATTGAATTCAGGACCTTGGACTTGCTGGGCAGATACTTATGCCATGGAGTTATATCCCTTTCTCTTATTTATTTAAAAAAAACCTATCTCTACTCTAGATTTTTTTAAGCAATTCCTTTATAAATGTTGATTTTTTTTTTTTTTTTACCTGAGAGATTATTTCTGATTTGAATTCCTCTATATCTTCATGGATTTGAGTCTTCTCTTTGGTTGCTATCATTTCAGAAATTTCAGGTGTGTGTATTCCAACGTATTCAATGTCAGTGTCTCCTGAACTTGTTGTAGATGACCTAGATGTCTGAGATTGCTGGACATCTGAGACTGCATTTTCCTTCTTTGTTTTGTCATTTTTTTATTTCAAAACAATTTTATTTAAAAATTTTTTATTTTGTTTTCTGCGATGATCCTTATGAATTTTTGCACTAAGTAGTTTTGTAGTAGGTAGCTATATCACTACTATCAAGGCCTCCCTAGGAAAAGTATGTTCTTTTGTAATATATTCTGTGAGTAGGAGATTCTTGGTCCATGTCTGTCCCAAGATCCAACCTTCTTAACTAATTAAAAGCTGGATGGGTTTTTTAAATTTTTTATTTTTTAATTTAAAGAGAGGGAAAAAAAGTAAAACAGAAAAAAGGGTAGAAACAATGCAGAATTTAAAAAAAATAAACAGTAAGAAATCAGTAGTTGATACATTACATATTGTCTTGTTGGATATAGTTGTTCAAGTTACAAAATTAAAACATACAAAGTGGACATTTGAAAAGTGAGGCTGTGAACAGTTCTTATCACTGATCCAACAAAAACTTAGCAACGTGGTTATCAATCCTACACACTTACACATAAATGCAGTTATATCCTTTAGAGCACTTTATTTTCCTCCTTTTGCTTTTTAAGTCCATTATCTGTTTAGTTATACCATGTTTCAGGTTGCTCAGTTCCTTACTGATCTGTTTTGTTGTTACTTATTTATTTATATTTATTTATTTATTTTGAAGGTAGTAAAATACAGCAGAACAAGATAGGACAAAGCAAATCAAGGCAGTGCAATGAAATTGGTACAGAACCTCACAGCAGGTTACCAGGATAAAAGCAATAGGTACAATAGTATATCTAGTTTTCTTCACAATAGTTGTTCCTTCAATCAGGTAGAACAATATCAAAGGAAATACCGAAATTATAAAAACAAAATATTGAATAGAGCAATAGTATTGATCAGAACAGAGAAAAACAGAGATAAAAATATTTGCCTTCAAAGAGATGGCAGAAGAAAATCCCCCTTATTTGCTATGTTGCATATAGTCAAACTTGCAAGACATGCTCAGATCTCTGGCTCTCACTTGCTAGCGGGGGCGGGGGGATGAGATGAATGTTTGATTTTTAGCCCGTGCACCTGTAGGCTCACAACCCACCAACAGAGCGGTGAGCTGGTGGCTTGTATTCCCAGAGCCCCAAGTTCCAACATGGCGTGGATCTCAGGAAACACTGATATTGTTCTACCCCTGGGGCGACCGTGGCTTGGGAGGCCATAGCCACTTCCCAGAGCTGCATGCTGGCTGCCTGTTTTCCCAGCGCCCCAGGTCCCAACCTGGATGTTTTTATCTCTTTGACTCAGTCCCTTGTCCTTTTGTGCAGGGCTGTGATGAGATTATTACCCCAGGGCTTCCCAGTATTGTTGCAGAAAGTAGAACAGCTGATTACAACAGATATGACACACTAGATAAATAATAAAACTGCCAATAACAATAGCACAATTTAAAAACTGACAAACTGAATTTGTACTTTAGATCACAGTTGCAAAGTCTGTAGTTACCTGGTAAAACTGATTATAACTTTGGAGTTTGCATGCAAACTATTTCCCTTTGGTAGAGTGATTTTAGTCTGTGATTGGGAAATTTAAAGAGGAAAGAGTATAAAACAAAGAGAATTGGAAAGGAAGTATAAGTAAGATTAGAAGGCAAAGGCTGGTCACACAAGGCTTGAAATATTAGAAAAGAGGGTAGAAAAGAAAGTATGAAAGAGTATTTGAGGGATTATCTGAACTTGTTCTTTGGGTTTGGGAGAAGGGACTAGTTTTCTGTGGCTGGAGTTCTCCCCAGCTCTTTAGAGAAGAGAGGAAAAAAAACAAATAAATACAAACAAAGAAAAAAGAAATAAAGAAGGAAAAAATAAGAACAAAAACAAGAAAAGAAAATGATAGAGAGAAATTAAAAATGAAGGAAAAAATTGAGAGAAAGGGGATGGCTACCAAGTTCTGTGCTGGTTGCCTGTCCTGTGGTATAATGGGAGGGGCCACATACCTGGATTGATTCTGGATTCTTCTCGCAGGGTTGGTTGCCAGGCCTGGATTCAGTGCTGTGCAGAGTACTTGAATGCCTCTAGTTCTGCCTGTCCATCATGTGCCCCTTATCCAGGATCCTGTTGTGTTATTGACATTCCCACAGGTCTCTGGGATACTCTTCTCACCAGTTGCACCATTTCAGGTCTACGGAGGGAGAAAGGGGCATGGACTTGGCTTCCTCCTGCCAGCAGTGCCACTCCAGGGCAATGAGGAGAGTAGTTGGAGGATCTTAACAAAAAATTTTCTAGAGGATTGTGACTTCCTGTTATCCACCACTCTCTTCCTTGATTATGCGTGTTTGTTCATATTTTCTATTTTTTCCTTCCTGCCATTGCCTTTTTATTTAATTCCTACCCTCATGAGGGATGAATTATTTAGTGAATATGGTAGGTACAAAGGCAACAGTACTTTCAAGGCCTTGCAAAATCGTTTTAATTTCTTCTAAAGTCAGGTTAAAAAATAAAATGTAAAAATGTTTCAATATACAATCTTAATAACTCATCTCTATACCAATGCCTAAAATATAACTTTAAATATTTTTGTTGTGGAGGGAACCTGAAATCAATGTGCCTTAAGCCCATGAAAGTCACAGTGCAGATCTGACTGGTGGGTCTGTTGATAAGAACAGTAGTGCTCTCTTCTCAAGACCTTCAGTGAGTCCCTGAAGCCATGGGTAATAACAGATCCTATACAGTATATGCATATTGTCCCTATGTGTACATACCTATGATAAAGTTTAATTAATAAATTAGATATAGTAAGACTTGATAACAATAACTAATCATAGAACAACCATAACAAAATGCTGTAATAAATGTTAGGTGAATGTGGGTCCTTGTCCTCAAAATGTATGCTTATACTTTGAGCTTTCCACTTAAAGGAGGCACATTACAATTTTTCTTTGGCAAATCTGAATTGCCAAAATAAAATGTGCTTGTGTTTTAAAGACATTAAGTACAGTATATGCTATTTGAAAGAAGCGTTGTAATATAGCAAGAGTTGATTTGATAACTGAGATGGCCACTAAGTGACTAACGGGTGGGCAGAATATACAGCATGAATACACTGCACAAAGAGATGATGCATGTTCCAGGCAGGATGGGCTGGCAAGACAAGAGATTTCATCATGTTCTCCAGAATGGTGCATACGACTGATGAATTTTTTTATTAGTTTTTTGTACATTCTGGACTAAGTTGACCAAGGATAACAGAAGCCATAGAAAGTGAAGCCACAAATAAGGGCAGACTAGTAACTATTAAGCCCTTAGGGACACAGAAACTAAAAAGTGACACTCATTTTTTTCCTATGGTAAAGCCAGCAAGGCCCAAGATCAAATTTTCAGGCCACCAACCTCAGGGTTGGGGACACTTGCCACTTGTAGGCAGCACCCTGCCCTTGTGGACGTCAGAAAGGTTTCCCTCCTGGTTCCAGATATGGGTCCTCAACACCAGCTGTCTCACTCCAAAGCATTTAGAAACAGCAACTTTCTGGTGGCAGTGACTGTTAGTAACCCTGATTTGGACATGATAAGAAGAATAACCTGAATATTTTTCAAAACGTATGTCAGGACAGTCTGAAATAAGGTGTTCTTCTCCATTTACATGTTTTTAAATTTTAAGGATTTTTACATACATGTATAAATTTTATGTATTTGTATATATTGCAAACTTTAAAAGTCAGTCATATAATGAAGTGATCACCTTTACAGAAGTTAAAATATTGTGAAAATAAATACTCAAACTGGCAATCAGAGCCTGTCTATTATTAATTAGATGTTGCATCCTGGTTACTCAAATGGCCAAGAAAGTGCAAAATTCAAATGGCCCAGAAGATGTCAGACCTCTTCTTTCATGAGGGCATCTTCTGAGCCACTTAGGCTATGATACCAGATTTGTGTTTCTCTTCCCTATCCTTTTTGAGGGGCACATTTAACAATAACTACCACTTAGGGCTGCTACTCCATGTCACACACTTTTTATATATTCCTATCTGAACATCACAAAGCATTGCAAAGTAGATAGTCAAGTTCTCCTTTCATAGACAAGGAGCATTGGGAAACTCTTCAATAACCGAGAAGCAGAAGTGTTGCCTCACATTCTAACTCTGCTGAGACACTTTGGGGAGTGAGTTTGGCTCTCAGCTCTAGTTGCAAATCAGTGGAACATTCTGAATTCAGTGAAGTGAGCTGTTCATTTAGAGGGTGCTGGGGTCTTAACAGGTGGCTTTCACATTGGCTGTTCGCTGAGGGGGTCTCTCAAAGCCTTCTTCACAGATGGCTTCCCTGGGCCCCATCCAACTTTCCTGTCAGGCCAGATCCATCCTGGTCCCCCAAAGCTGGTTCATGCTTGTCTCAACTGGCCTTCTCAGGCTTCTCTTAGCCTCTGGATTCATCTTAATTTCCCTCTATTACCAGACAGTCTTCCACGAGGACACTAGTTCATTTTCCCTTCTCCAAATCGTCCTATATTTGCGGAAGTGGAAGACTTTATGCTTTGTATTATGCACAGAGAAAGATCAAATTCATGATCTCACCAGTTGTAGTTCTCAGACTTAGAGAGCCAAGTGGATAGTAAAGACATGTATAAGCTCTTCTGCTTTTGACACCTGGTCTGTAATCCAATTCCTACCAGCCAGAGTTAATGGCTCTTTATCAGTTGATGTACTCAGAACACTGAGAAACAACAATGGTTTTCAGAGATTGAAAGGTTCTTTTTTCCTCTGGGTTTCAAAGGTGTACAAAAGCTCATTTTGAAAACTATTCTGCATCCTGGCCAAGGAAGGGTATACATTTAGTACAGATCTGTTGGTGTCCAGACCATCTAGATACTCTCTCAGCAGAGCCTAAATCTGAAGGCACCTGTCAGTCTTTGAATGTCTACATGTTACACTTTGGATCTCAACATCTCTCCAAGGCTCATGAGTTGAAGGCTTAGTTCCAAGTTGGTGACACTGCAGGGAGGCAGTGGAAACTTTGAGTTGTTGGAGGAAGCCCTTGTAAGGGTATAGCTTGTTCCTGGCCTTTTCTTCTCTGTCTCTTTCTGCTTCCTGACTGGTGCAAGGTGATTAGTTTTCTTTCATCACATCCATCTTTTGTGATGTTTCTACCAAATCACAAGCCTAAAAGTAATGGAGCCAGTTGACCGTTGACTTGATAGTCCTGAGACTAAGCCAAAATAGATCTTTCCTCCTTTAATTTGTTATTCTCAGGTATTATGCCACTTTGATGGAAAACTAACGTGACATCAATTAAGCTAATACATGTGACAGCACCTAAGCTAACACATATGATACCAATTAAGACTCAAGAGCAAGCTGTGGGTGGTGGTGCACAACTGTAATCCCAGCACTGATAGAGGCTGAAGTAAGACAATCGCATACTCAGGTCCTGTGTGGGCAATTTAGGGAGATCATGTCTCAAAACAAAGAACTAAAAGGACTAGCTCAGTGTTGGAAGGCCCCTGGATTCATATCTTTACTGAACAAGAATAAAAGAGTCATGTAAAACTCAAGTCTTCTATGGCTCTATACATGCATATTGTTTACAGTTTACAATGTGAACTGTAAAATCCTAGCATGTATGGATGAGCCTTCCATTTATTTATTGCCATGGGCATTTACTCTTTCACTTACTGGTATTCAGTATGTGGTTAGTAATTTATTCAATGGATGAAAAGTTGAATAGATTTTTATATTTTCTGCAACCTAAATCCAGGAGTAGAGCTTGTCTTTCATCCGAGGAGCGGACAGAGACAAAGTGGTTTACCTAGAACTATGTTCCGAGCTGAGGCTGAGGGGTGTAGCTTAAGGCATTCCCAGGAGCTCCCTTGAATTTAATTCTGCTCTGCCTGCAAGTCTCTCTGCTCTGTGGTCCTTACCTATGCTCTTCATATTGGAGCTCTGAAATTAAGAAATAGTTAACATTCCTGAGAATACACACACACACACACACACACACACACACTTTTGGTACTAATAATGTGAGACATGAAATGCAGAGAACATTTTAAGAAATTTCTTCATGTTCCCCCTGTTCCAAACCAGGCTATTTCATTAGTTTTCAGCTTTTTTTCTCTGATCAGTAACGAGTTCATTAACACTGGCTGATCTCCTGTTGGGGCCTGCACAGAGACTCTGCTACCTGACACTGATTTCTCTTCTCTGGAGCCTCAAACACATTTAGGGTACATAAAAAATTAGATTCCAGGAGACAGTGGGTCTTGGAATTAACAGAACCCAAATAAAGATGTTTTCTGTCTGACAACAAAGACTGGTCCTTGTGTGTGAGCAGATTCCTTCAGTCTACCTCAGAGGGACGGATGAGGACGAGGTTGGGGTCCTCCTGTTTTGAAGGTGGGCAGCGTACTGGGTAGTCTCCCAAGAAGCAGGGTTTGTGATTGGTCTGCCACAGGGCCTCAAACCTGTTTTCGTCCACATTCTTTTTTAGTTTCTTGGATACATTCCCGACAGGTTCGCCTCGCTCGTTTTTAGATACTTGGAGATAGAACCCAAAGCCTTCACCCTGACTGAGCTACACTGCAGAGGTTTTGGTTCTGTTTTGTTTTGTTTGTTTTGTATGACACGGAGTATCACTGAGTTGCTAAGCTGCCCAGGCTGGGTCTGTACTTGCATTCCTCTTGCCTCAGTCTTCCATAATCTTGGGATCATAGATGCACACTTCCACGCCCAGCCCCTTAGATCTCTGATGTCAATAAATAATATACCAAAGTTAAAAATGATGGGGCCTAAAGATCTACAGAGCTAACTCAAACTTTACAGAACAGGTATTTAATTTCTCAAGAATCAAATGTATCTTGAATCATGGTAGTAGGGGAGGGAGAATCAGGAGCAAATAATCCTAAACAAACAAAGGGGAGGGAGAATCAGGAGCAAACAAGTACTTTGCTTAGAACTCAAATCCATAGTCAGCTCTAGTAATTTTTTCTATAGTTATTTATTTTTGAGTAATTAGTATATAAGCGAGCACAAAAATGGGAATGTCCAAAAAGGCTGATGGTGAGTGACAGGGCTCTCATATGCTTGCATTTACCCTCTAGCTTTGCTCTCCAAAGGAAATTGCTATTACTGTGTCCCTGTGTATCCTGACAGGTCTGTTCCATGCATATGGAAAAATAAGTGTATGTGTAGCTTATTCTTGAAAAATAAAAATGTTGGCATTTGTACTCTGGTATTTTTCACTTCACAATATGTACTGTCTTGGAGATGAGTCCACAGTTGCTCAAATTAAGATGTTTCATGATTTTTAAAATAGTTATACAGTATTCAATTATAAGAATACACCATAATTTGTTTTAAAAAGTTACCTATCAGAATACATTTACAGCAGTGCACAAAGCAATGTTTTACCAAATGTCTGTTCACCATGACTCATCTAATTTTTTATTTAAAATTAACCATCAAAGCTATTTTAAGTCATATGCATTATATATAATATATATATTTATATATAAATATATGCATTATATTTATATATAAATATATTTATATATAAATATAATGCATATTTATATGAATATATTTATATAATATATACACTTTTATAACATATAAAAATAAAATGTATTTATATATTTGTATATAATGTATTTTTTATACAGAGTTTTATATATTTTTACAGCAGTAATTTCTGCATCTCTGATTTTATGTGATATTCCAATCTTCTATCATCGCAGGTTGTTTCTTGGTTGTCTCCTTGAAGCAAAGCCCCTTAATATATGACCTCTTTTCCCTTTACCTTTCCTCTTCTACACCATTCTATTTTCCTTTACTATACATTTTATTTTACTGTTTATCTTTCCATTTTCCCAAAATACTTATGTTCCCATGGCTTAGCTATGAACTTTAAATACTGTATTTTTTACCCAACTATCAAAGACAAGAAGATCATAATAACTTTTTCTGTCACCATTCTTTCTCACTTATCCCCTGATCGTTCTAGTTGTTTCATATCTACATTGTAAAGATTCATAGCATTTCATTTTGTTTTGTAATTTTAACTCCTACATCTTGTTTATATTGTTTAAATGTTATGGTTTTACTGATTGTTATTTGCTTTTTGTTGGGTTTCTCAATTCATTTTAAGTGGATAAAATTTGTCCTCATGCTTTCTTTGCTGGGAAAGTAAGTTACTGGGAGCCGGTCAGTCTCCCAATCCACTGGGCTAGTGTATGGCGAAGGTTAAAACAACAGACAAGAGTAATATGGCATATGGGGATCTGGGAAGGTCAGAGCTCTTGTGGCTAAGATCCCAACTTTTCCAAACTGGAAGTATTTATTGGGTCCTTATCAGTGGGCATGCAGGGAAGTGCAGCAAACAGCTGAGGTGAAAATTGTAATTGTGAGCAAAGCCTTGTGAAAATGGATCAAAGACATTCCAAGCAGTAAATCTTTCTTAATGAGAGAATTGTTTTACTTCTAAGATTGGCAGTTATTGCTCTTCAGTTCTGAAGGATAGTCAGTGTCCTTAGCTGCAATGTTATCCTGCCTTTAGAGGCATCATTGTGTCACCCATTACTATAGGCCTCTACCCATGACCATTGGCATGGAGAGTTCTGTTTCTGCATGCCAGCCGCTGGATCATCAGGCAAGTCACTTAGGCCTGGGACGACTGATAGTATATAAAGCCAACTGATTAATTCTGGAGCCTGCTCAGTGCTGCCTTTCTGTCTCCATCTGAATTCTAAGATGTTCTTGAAAGTTATTCTGCTGTATTTCACCTTACTCCAGTAAGAATGGCTATGATTAAGGACTCAAATGTTGGTGAAGTTGTGTGGAAAAAAGAACCTTTCTATATTGTTATTGCTAGTAAGCCCTAATGAAAATCAGTATAAAGAGTCCACAGAAAAGATAAAAATAAAAATAGAAATTTCATTTCACTCAACTATACCTCTTCTTAGTATCTTTCTGAAAGTTAAAGTGATCACATTACAGTGGTACATGCATATTCATACTTAAAACAGCACAATTCACAGTAGCT
This sequence comes from Hydrochoerus hydrochaeris, assembly GCA_004027455.1. Classification (NCBI taxonomy): domain Eukaryota; kingdom Metazoa; phylum Chordata; class Mammalia; order Rodentia; family Hydrochaeridae; genus Hydrochoerus; species Hydrochoerus hydrochaeris. The sequence continues at coordinate 325,373 of PVLA01001224.1, forward strand.
AAATTATAGAAACCATCTAAATGTTCACCAGAAGATAAATACATGCAGAAATTGTGGTATATACACTATGGAGTACTGCTCAGCCGTTATGAAAAATAAATGTGAGTCTTTCAGAGGAAAATGAACAGGTCTTGGAATGATAAAGCTAAGTGAAATAAAGCAGACACAGAAAGTTAAATATCACACAGTCTGTCTTGTATGGGAAACCCCAAATAGGAATAATTTGAGAAGCAAAAGAAAACGATGATAGGAAAAAAGAAGGTAGCCACAGTGGAGGTGGAAAGGGACCTGGGGAAGGAGGAAGAAGAAAGGAGGAAAAATAAACAATGATCAAGGTGTGATGTATCTACGTACCAGGTCCCCAAGACGAATGTAATTGTTATTTACTGGAAACATACACTAATAAAAAAGATTATCCTGCTGCCTTTCTATTTGAACAAATTTTATTATAGGTATGTCTTGGGTCCCATTTTTTCTCAAGGACTTTGGAAGTACTTACAGCTTAATTATTTTGTTTTTCATTAGGCTTTTTGTTGTTGTTGCTTTTTGTTTTGTTTTGGTACCAGGGATAGAATTCATGACCTCGCACTTGACAGACAGGTGCTTGTGCTGCTGAACTAAACCCCTGACCCTCATTAGGTTTTTTCATCATTGTTTAGTGTATTTATCACTTAACCAGCTTACCATGTAGTTAGACATCCCCACTTCCATTTAGGTGACTCAATTTTGTCTTGATACCCAAATACTCTACTTTGAAGTCCAGAAATTTTATCAGATTATCACTGCTGTTGGTCATGGGATGTTTTACAAAATTTAAAGGCAAATATCTTTAATTGTTATAAAATTTGTTAAACTATATTTTAAAATAATGTCTTTGTCTTTTTATTTGGAGCATATTTTTTGGGTCTTGTATTATTTGTGTGTTAAATTTATTTTTTTGTTTAACTCTCATTTTTTATTTACTGTTATAAAAGTAAAAGGTTTTATTTACTGTTATAAAGGTAAAAAGTATAAAAATTTATTTTACTTTTTTAAAAAATAAATTTACTTTATTTTACCTTACATTTTTATTTTTAATTAAGAAAGGAATTGCACATATTTATGAGGTACATGTGACATTTGAATACATGAGTACAATGTCATGTTCAGGTTAGGGTAATTGGCATATGTATCACTTCAAATATACCATTTCTTTGTGGTGGGAATATTCAAAATACTCTCTATTAATGATTTTTAAATGTCAGTTAATTTCTATCAATTGTAATTATCCTATCATGGAACAGAACATTAGAAACCATTCCTCCCATCCAACTGAATTCCTGCACCCACTAACAAGCCTCTTTCCACTTCTTGATCTCCATATTCTTCCTGGGCTCTGGTAACTATCATTATGTCTATTCTGTTCTATTTTATTCTTTTCTTTTCTTTTTTTGTGTTAAGAAACAAACCCAGGGCTCTCAGTTAGAGAAATTTCAGGGCTTCTTGCATGCATGGCAAGTGTTCTATTATTAAGCCTTATATTCAACCCTCTCTACTTCTTTGAGAGCAACTTTTTACTTTCCATGTATAAATGAGAACACGAAGTATTTGTTATCTGTGCCTAATTTATTTCACTTAATACAATGTCCTTCAGTTCTACTCATGTCACTACAAATGACAGAACTTAGTTTTTATTATAGGTGAATAAAATTTCATTGTACAGATATGTCATATTTTGTTTAGCCATTTATCTTTTGATGGATGTCTAAGTTGATTCCATACTTTGGCTATTATGAATCACATTCCAATAAGTGCATGAACACAGATGTCTTTTTGACATGCTAATTTCAAATCCCCTTGGACATATATCCTGTAGTGGGATTGCTGTATCATATGACAGTTCTATTTCTTATTTTATGAGAAGTTTCCATACTATTTTCCATAATAGTTTTATTAAATTACTTTCCCATCCATAATGTATAAAAGTTCCTCTTCCTCTAGTTTCTTATCAGCACTTGTGATTTTTTTTGTCTTTTGATAATAGACATCCTGACTAGAGTGAGAGAATATCTCAGTGTAGTTTTGATTTGTATTTCCCTGAGGGTTGGTGCTTTTGATTATTTTTCACATACTAGTTGACCATTTGTGTCCTCTTTTGAGAAATGCCTCTGGTCCTATCATCATCATCATCATCATCTTCATTTGGCTATTGAATTGTTTGAGTTCTTTATGAAGAGTTGGTAGATATTGTCTCCCATTCTATGGGTTGTCTCTTTACTCTGTTGAATTTTTTTTTTTTTTTTGAGATAGAGTCTCGCTATGTAGTGCAGGCTGGCCTCAGACACACAGCAATCTTTCTGCCTCAGTCTCCCAAGTGCTGGGATTGCAGGCTTGCACCATGGTTCCTGGAACTCTGTTGTTTCCTTTGCTGTAAGAAGCTTTTCAGTTTGATGTAATCCCATTTGTTATTTTTTCCCTATGTTTTAGGAATCATATTTTAAAAGTTCTTTGACATTTAACATGATGGTATGTATCTACATCCCATCTATTCAGGAGGCTGTAGCAGTAGGATCTCAAATTTGAGTTTAGCTTGGATAATTTAGTGAGATCTTCTATCTATCTATCTATCTATCTATCTATCTATCTATCATCTATATTTCAGAGCTAAAGCATGTGTGAGATCCTGAGTTTAATCCCAGCTGTGAAACAAAAACAAAACCATCTCTTTGCCCAACTCAATATCTTAAAACTTTTCCTATATTTTCTTCTAGCATTTTCATAGGTGTGGGTCTTACATTTAAGTCTTTGATCCATTGAGAGGAACAAGCCCCCCTCACCTTTGATTGTGTGCAACAGACAGATCAGATGGAGGACTAGGAGTGCAATGAAAGGGAAAATTTGTTTCTCAGTTTGGCTGGGGACAGTGCCAGCCTAACAGGCAGATAAGCACACCCGGGGGCTTTTACAATGAGTAATTTATCCCTTAGGATGTAGGTTTCTTCCTTCAGTTCATTAGCTGAGTACTAATGGGGGTACAATCTTCCTGAATTCCATCTAGATTTTATTAAGATTTACCCTTGGCCCACTCTCTCTGCAAACATTTTGTAGATTTAAAGACAAATGATTAATCCAGAGGTGGATAACTGACAGCATTTTTACAATCAGAGTTAGCACAGGGAAGTCAATTTATTGACTAGCCATTTCCCCTTTGTTTAGGGACTTTCAGATGCATGACCTCCATCAGATCTGAAGGCAAGAAGGCAGTTTTGTCTACTAGTAGCTTTCCACTGTTAGAGACTTTATCCTGAAAATGGACCCCTTTAAGTTTTTATTTCTTACATCCATTTCAAACTGACTTTTTTATATGGTGAGAGAGAAGAATTCAGCTACTCTTCTACACATGGAGTCCAGTTTTTCCAGCAAAATAAATTGAAATAATTTTCTTTTCTTTCATGTGTGTTCTTGCTTCTTTTGCCAAAAGTCACCAGTATGTATATGTGAAGATTTATTTCTGGATCTTTATCCTGTTCTGTTGGTCCATGTGTCTCTTTTTTTTGGTAGTAACATGGTGTTTTAGTTTTCACTTTGGAGTATGTTTTGTAGTCAGGCACTTTAATGCTTCTAGTTTTCGTTTCTCAGGATTGCTTAGAGTATTTGGGATCTTCTGTGGTTCCATACACACTTCAGTTTTCTTTTTTCTATTTTGTGAAGAGTATCACTAGTATTTCATAGGGATTGCATTGAATCTACAGATTATTTTGAGCAATGTGGATGTTTTAGCAATATTAACTCTTACGGTTCATGAACATGGGAAATATTTCCATTCTTTGGTATCCTCTTCAATTTCTCTCTCAGCCTTTGGTAATTTTCGTTGAAGAGATTGCTCACTTTCTTGGTTAAATTTGTTAATAGGTATTGTGTTGTTTTTGTAGCTATTGTGAATGATATTTGTCTCTTGATCTCTTTCTAAGTTTGTTATTAGTATAGAAAATTTATGGATATTTGTATGCTGCTTTTCAATCTTACTTGATCTTTGTGCATAAACTTTTTTGTCTGGTGTTTTTAATCTTGCAATCTCAATAAATCTATCAGTTCTAACAGCTTTTTTGGCTGAGTTTTTAGATTTTTCTCTCTATATATAATCCTATCATCTTCAAATGGGGATACTTTGATTCTTTTTTTTTAAAGAAAAAAACAGAAGGAGGGTAGAAATAATACATAATTTCAGAAAAAAAAGAAATAACTAATCACTAGTTGTTCAAGTGATTCTTTTTTATTGTAATGCTGTTATTTTCCTTCTCATGTCTTTATACACAAATGGTCCAGTATAATATCAAATAAAAGTAGCAAAAATGAGCACCTTGTTGTGTTGTTGGTCTTGGAGGAAATGATTTCAGTTCTTCCTGAATAAGATGTAGGCTGAGAGTTTAAAATATATAGCCTTTTTTGTGTCAAGGTACATTTCTTCTATACCTAATATTTTGGAAATTCTTATTGTAAACAGACATTGCCCTTTGTCAGATGCTTTTTCTGTGTCCAGTGAGATGGTTTTTATTCTTTATTTTGTTGATATGATGTGTAATATATATATATATATGTACATTTATATTTATATATTCAAGCACTCTTGCATTTCTGAGATAAATCTTACTTGATCTTTGTGCATAAACTTTTTGTCTATGTTGGATTTTATTTAACAGTATTTCAGTGAAAATGTTTGCTCCTCTGCTCTTCAGAGATATAGACCTGCAGTTCTCTTCTTTCTTTCTTTCTTTCTTTCTTTCTTTCTTTCTTTCTTTCTTTCTTTCTTTCTTTCTTCCTTTCACCAGGGATCAAACTCATGACCTCACACTTGCCACACAGGCACTTATGCCACTGAGCTAAATCCCTGGCTTTAGAAATACCTTCTTTCTTGGGGTGGGGGGTTACTGGGAAAGAAACTCATGACCTTGCACTTGCCAGGTAGATCTTTATGCTGCTGAGCTATATCCCAGCCCAGTTTTTTTTATTATACCTTTGTGTAGTTTTGATATCAGACTAATACTGACCTTATAGCATAAGTTTCAAAGGGTTCTGTATTTTTTCCACAATCTGGAAAGTTATTTTGTTGAATGTGTTTTCTGTGTCTTTTCTCTTCCTCTCTCCTCAAACACCCCTAATATACATGATTGCTTGCTTAGTAGTGTTCCTAAGTCAAAGACTTTGTTTTTTCAGAAATATTTTTATCAGACAGATTATTGCAAAAGATTGGTCTTTGAGCTAAGAAATTCTTCCTTCTGCCTGATCAGCTATTCTATTTAGTTACTCAACTATATATTTATTTATTTTTTGAGTTCTTTAGCTCTAAGATTTCTTTTTTAAACTAAGTTTATTGGTACATTTTAGTATACATAAGGATCATATTCATCATAGGGAATTTGTACTTGTACTTGATATATATTGATTCCTTTTTTCCCCAATTCCCTATCCTCCTTTCAACCTTTCTTCCGCTCTCTATTTATAAAGTTTTTTCCATTTTATCTTATTTTTATATCTTTTTGCCCTTTCTTCCTTTCCTCCTTCCCCCATCCTAGTTCATCTTTCCTTTTGAACAATAGCTTCCCATTTCACAATATTTATTTTACATTTTACATTTATTTTACATTTACACTTTCAGTTTCTCACATCAGGGAGACAATGCAATGTATATACATAGGAGTCTGATTTACTTGACTTGAGTATGGTCTCAAGGTGCCAACATTTACCTAGAAATGTCTCTATCTTATACTTCTTTATAGCAAAGTAGTACACTATTGTATTAGAAAATCACATCTTTATGTATTCCTCAGTTGATGGGCATTTGGGTTGTTTCCAAGAATTAGCTATTACAAACTATACTGATATAAACTTGAGTGTGCGTACATCACTGTGGCATAATGATTTTAATTCTTCCAGGAAGATAATCAGAAGGGGAATGGCTGGGTGGAATGGGACCCCTAATCCTAGTTTTTGAGGAATCTTCATACTGATTTCCACAATGGTGGAACCAGTCTATACTCCCATCAAAAGCAGAGAAGGGTTCCTTTTTCCCCATAGCCCCACCAGCATTTGTTACTGGTTGATTTCTTGATGATGGCCACTATTTTTGGGATAGGATGGAATCTCAGTGGTTGTTTTAATTTGCATCTCTTGAATGACCAGTGATGTTAAATGTTTTCATATATGTATTTGCTGTCTGTATTTCTTCCTCTGACAAATGTGTATTCATTTCAGATGCCCATTTTTAGATTGGGCCTTTAAATTTGGGGATCTGATTTTTTTTTCAATATTTTGCATATTCCTTTGCCTGAAGGACAACTGGATAAAATTGCTTCTCACTTTGTGGGTTGTCTTTTCACTCTGTTGGTAATTACTTTTGCTGTGCAAAAGCTTTTTAATAGAATAAGAACTGAGTTATTGATTTTTTGGTATTATTTTCTGTACAGTCAGAGATTTTTTCATGAAATCTTTGCCTACTCCTATGTATTCAAGAGTTCTGCCTAGTCTCTCTTCCAGCAGATTTAGTGTTTGTTTTAATATATAGATATTTGATTCATTTAGATTTTAGTTTAGTGCAGTGTGATAGACATGGATTTAGTTTTACTGTTTGGCATGTGGAAAACCAGGTTTTCCAGCGCCATTTATTAAAGGGACTATCTTTCCACCAGTGAATGTGTTTGGCTCCTTTGACAAAGATAAGGAGACTGAGTATGTTTGGAGTTGTTTCCACATCCTCTAATCTGTTCCATTGTCCTCAGATCTGTTTTTTTTTTTTTTGTCAGTACCTTGCTATTTTTTTTTTTTAATCACAGTAGCTTTGTAGTATAGTTTCAGATCAGGAATCATAATGCTCTCCATCTTGCCTTTGTTGCTGAGAATTGTTTTTTCTATCCTAGGTAACTTGTGGCTCCAAAATTAGGAATGTTTTCTCTAGATCTGTGAATGTGCTAATGATATTTTGATTGGGATTGCTTTAAATCTATATAATAATTTTGGGAGTATGGCCATTTTTACTATGTTGGTTCTTTCTATCCATGAGCAAAGGATACTTTTCCATTTTCTGATATTTCTTCAGTCCTCTCTTTGAAAGTACTTTAATTTTCCATGTGTAGGTCTTTTACTTTCTTTGTTAGATTGACTCCTAAGTATTTCACTTTTTTGAATGCTGCTGTGAAGAATGTGCTTTCCTCTTCTCTCAGTGAATTTGTCATTTGTGTACAAGAATGCACTTGATTTCTGAGTGTTGATTTTGTATCTGACTGCACTGATGAATTTGACTATAAAATCTATAAGTCTGGTGGAGTTTTTTTGGGTCTTCTATGTAGAGTATTATGTCATCTGCAAATAATATTTTAACTTCTTCCTTTCTTATACTTATTCCTTTTATTTTCTTCTCTTGTCTAGTTGCTCTGGCTAATGTTTCCAGAACTATATCTAATAGGAGTTGTGATAGTGGACATCCTTGTCTTGTTCCTGGTTTTACAGTGAAAGCCTTCAGTTTTTGACCACTTAGTATGATATTGGCTGTTGGTTTGCCATAGATGGCTTTTATTAGATTGAGATAAAGACCATCTACTCCAATTTTCTGTAGGGTTTTGTCATAATGGATGTTGGACTTTTTCAAGTGCATTTTATGCATGTATTGAGATGGTCCTGTGATTTTAGTCTTTGACTCTGTCAGTATGGTGTATTAAATTTATTGATTTGCATATATCCAATCATCTCTGCATTTCTGGAATGAATCTTACCTGGTCTTGATAATTTGCTGTATTCTGTTTGCCTGTATTGAGAGTTTTTGTAGCTATATTCTTTAGGAAGAATGACCAGGAATTTTCTTTTTTTGGTTGGGTACTTCTCTGGTTTTGGTACCAGTGTAATAATTGCTTCCAGGAATGATTTTGGAAGTATTGATTCCTTTTCAATTTTATTAGAGCATTTCAACATTAGTGGCATTATATCTCTAAATTTCTTGAAAACTTCAACAATGAATTCATTGAGGCCTGAATTTTTCTGTTTTCAATATCATTGACTGATACTAGTTTTCTTAATAAGAATTTCTGTATCTTCTTAATTCAGTACTGGCAATTTGCATGTGTCAAGGAATCTGTCCATTTCATCTGTGTTTTCCATCTTATTAGAGTATAGATTCTCAAAATAGGTATTACTGATCTTCTGGATTTCTTTAGGAACCATTGTTGTTTTCACTATTTTCATTCCTAATTGCTAGAATTTGTTTTTTTTTTAAAGAGAGTAAAACAAAACAGAACAAAGCAGATCATAAGAAAACAATGTAAGTGACACAGATTTCAAAGCAAGACAACAGGAGATCTGTAGTAGCTCCATAATGTCTCTTGTTTTCTTCTAAATAGTTGTCTATATCTTCACACACAATGAATTCATACAAAACAAAATAGTATAAAACTGATCAGAACAGGGTGATGAAGGCATGACAGACCTTCAAAACCAGACAATAGGAAAATAAAAAATGGCTACCAAAATATTCATTGCTCTCTTCAAAAACGGCTGTCCATACCTTCATGTATGTTGAAATTAAATAATAGAAAACAGACTAAAACCACTGTAAACAAATAATAAATGCATTACTGGATTTCACAGCATGACGATAGGAAATCAGCAATGGATACTATAATGTCTCTTTTTCTTCAAAATAGATATTCATTTCATCATGCATAATATGATTGATTCTTATAAACTGTTTAAGAGAAGTTCTAGGCACATATAAGCCTTTACATGTACATCTATCCTTTCAGCATTAGAAGGAAAAGCAAAAAGAACCCCAGCAAATTACTAGAAAAACAAGAAACAGAAAAAGATAAATAAATAACAATAGCAAAGAGCCCAAAACAATGACAATATAAGTCTTCAAAACAAGGTATTTGGAACATAACAAAGGTTGTTATTTTACATAGTGATCTTAAAAAAGAGTTCCTCAAAAAAAACCCCAAAAAACAGAAAAGAGTTCCTCATATCAACACACACAAACATGAAAAATTGATCCAGTTCTATGAATGTTAACTGTTTTGTTTCAAGAACTAATAAAATTTGTAGCACAATCATCTTAGCTATCTTAAGTGTGTTTATACAAATTTAGATATTTTTTACTTTCCCTTCCTTTTTTTCTCATTTTCCCTGAGACATTATTTTTTCCACCTTTCAGCAGATTCTTATCCTTTCATAGTATTTATTGAGGATTTTGTATCTTATGTATTCTTACCATTTCTTACACTAGGGAGACTATACTGTATTTACACATGTGAGTTTGATTTATTTCATTTATGAGTATGGTCTCAAGTTGCATCCATTTACTTATAAAAATCTCAATGTGATCCTTCTTTATAGCTGAGTAGTACTCCACTGTATAATAGTACCACATTATTTTTTTCCATTCCTGAGCTGATGGGCATTTAGGTTGTTTCCAAGACCGGGCTATTACAAATTGTGCTGTTGTAAACATGGGAGCACATATATCACTGTGATATGATATTTTCAATTATTCTGGGAATATGCTTGGAAATGCAATAGCTGGGGCAAATGGGAACTCCAATCCCAGCTTTTTGAGGAATCTCCAGACTGACCTCCACAGTGGTTGCACCAGTCTACACTCCCACCAACAGTACACAAGAGTTCCTTTTTCCCCACAGCCTCTCCAGCATTTGTTGTTGGTAGTTTTCTTTATCCTGGCCATTCTTTCTGGAGTGAGATGAAATCTCAGTGTGGTTGTAACTTGCATTTCTCTAATGATCAATGATGCTGAACATTTTTTCGTGTATTTATTTGCCATTCGTATTTCTTTATCTGAGAAGTGTATATTCATCTCATATGTTCATTTTTGGATTGGGTCTTTGAATTTCAGGGGTCTGATTTTTAAAAACTCTTAATATGTTCTAGACAGAAGTCCTTTGTATGAGGGACAGTTGACAAATTTTTTCAAAATTCATGGATTTCCTTTTGACTCTGTTGGAGATTTTTTTGATATGCAAAAACTTTTTTTAAAATTTTTTTATTTAAAGGGATAAAACAGAAAAAGGAGAGAAATATTACAGAATTTCCAAAAAACATAATCAGTAAGAAATCACTAGTTGATAAATTACATCTTGCTCTTTTAGAAATAGTTGTTCAAGTTACAAAACCAAAGCACACAAAATGGACACTCAAGCAGTGAGACTGCAAACAGATCTGTTCAACAATCAAACAAGAACTAAGAAATATGGGTAACAATCTTGCCCACATAAATATACATGCAGTTATATCTTTTATAGCACTTCCTATTTTCTTTTTTACAATAGCAATTAGACATTTTTTATTTAGAGAGAAAAAAGCAGGAAAAAGGTAGAAATATTACAGAATTTCAAGAAAAGAAGATAAACAGTAAGAAATCACTAATTGATACATTACATATTGTTCTTTTAGAAATAGTTATACAAGTTACAGAATTAAAGCACACAAAGTGGACACTAAAGCAGTGAGAGTGCAAACAGATCTGTTCAACAATCCAACAAGAACCTAGAAATATGGTCATCAATCCCATGCATCTAAACTTACATGCAGCTATATCTTTTATAGCGCTTCCTATTTCCTTTTTTACAATAGCAATTATACATTTTTAAAATTTTATTTAAAGAAAAGAAAAAAAAGAAAAAAGTGTAGCAACAATATAGAATTCTAAAAGAAAGAAAGAAAAAGGAGAATGAGAAAAAGCCCCACTAAGAAATCAGTAATTTATAAATTATGTACTGTCATCCTGGATGTAGTTGTTCAACTTACAAAGTTAAAGGGTACATAGTAAACATTCAAACAGTCAGAATACAAACAGTTCTACTCAAAGATCCAACAAAGATTCAGCAATATGGTCATCTATTTTACACACTCAAACATACATGTAGTTATATCCCTTAGAGCACTTTCTTTTCCTCTCTTTTTTACAATAGCAATTACACATTTTGGTTTTATTACTCTTGTAGCTCTTATTTACTTTTTACACTAGAGACACAATATGATATTTATAAATATGATTCTTATTTACTTCACTAATGAGGATAGTCTCAAGTTGTCTCCGTTTGCCTATGAAGGCCTCAAAGTCATCCTTTTTTATAGCTGAGTAATATTCCATTGTATAAAAATGCCACATCTTTTTCATCCACTCTGCAGTTGATGGGCATCTTGGTTGTTTCCAGGATTTAGCTATCACAAGTTGTGCAGCTATGAACATGGGTGCACATATATCACTGTGATATGAACTTTTCAGTTCTTTGGGGAAAATGCCCAGGAGGGGGATAGCTTGATTGAATGGGGCTTCCAATCCTAGTCTTCTGAGAATTCTCCATATGGATTTCCATGTACTGGCTTTACTTTGCCATGTTATGTTCCAGTTGTTTCTTTCTGCTTTTCCTATCCTACCTGGTGGTTTCTTTCTGTTGTTGTTTTGGGGATTGTGGTCATTTTTATCTCTGTCTAGTATGTCTTTCAGTACTCTTTCTAGGGTTGGTTTGGTGGACATGAATTTTTTCAGTTGTTCTTTGTCATGGAAATATCTTGTTTCTCCATTAAATTTGAATGAAAATTTTGCTGGGTACATCAATCTGGGTTGAAGGTTGTTTTCTTTCAGGGCCTGAAATACCTCACTCCAAGCTCTTCTTGACTTGAGGGTTTGTGCTGAAAAGTCTGCCATGATTCTAATGGGCTTCCCTTGATAGGTGAGTTGTGTCTTTTCTCTGGCAGCTTTTAATATTCTGTTTTTATGTTGTATGTCTGAGATCTTAATTATTATGTGTCTGGGTGTGGATTTATGTTGATTGTGACTGTTTGGTGTTCTATATGCCTCACTTATTTGTGTATCAGATTCTTTCCCCATGTTTGGGAAATTTTCTGCTATTATTTCTGTAAATACTTTATGTATGTCATTTGCCAGGACTACTGTATCTTCACTAATGCCCATTATTCTTATACTGTTGCTCTTGGCATCATCATGAAGTTTCTGGATTGTCATTTCATGCTGCTTTGTTATTTTTAAAAGTTCTATCCTTTCCTGATCACTAACTGTGATCTTGTCCTCAAGGTCCGAAATCCTATCCTCAGTTTCCTTTAGGCGATTTTGCACGCTTTCAATAGAATTTTTTGTTTCTTGGATGTCTCTTTGAGTTTGTTTCATGAATTCTGCTTGTTTTCTATATTGTTCATTCAAAGTTTCAATCAGTTTCCCATGCTCATGTACTTTTTTCTCTAGTTCTTCTTTAGCAGCATGCAACAACTCCTTTACTAAAGTTATTTCTATCTTTACATGGGAGACTACTTCTAATTTGATTTCCTCTATAGTCTGATGCAGTTGTTTTTTTATTTCACTGGCTATCTTTTCAGATACTTTTACTTTTGGGTCCCTCTATTTCAATGTCTCCTATACTTGCTTCTGGTGAACTATATGTTTGAGACTGCATTTTGCTTTTTCATTTTGTCATTTTCACTCTGCCTGGTGTTTTCTATGTGTAGGAGGGTATCACACACACTATTTTCAGACACAACAAAGTCATACAGTTAGTTGTAGGGGGTTTTACCACTGTTCCTATTTATCCCCTGTACACCTCTATTTTAGGGTATACTCACCACACTGATACAGTCAATCCAGTGTAGCCCAAAGTTCACCACCTGGGGGCAAAATTCCAAATTTTCTCACACTAACTGAATCCTGCTGAGATCTTCTGATGTTCCAGGTGGGAGAGTGGGCCCAGGTGAAGCAGTCCAGGGCAGTTTTCTGTCTTGGGCGGGCCTCCTCGATGTTCCCGGTGGCAGGGTGGGCCCTTGGTGGTGGTTCTGGGCAGCTTACCCCTGATGCAGGCTTCCACTAAGTTCCCAATGGCAGGGCGAGCCCTCAGTGGAGGTTCCGGATGGCTATGCTGATTTTATCACAGTAGCTTTTTAGTATAACTTCAAGTCAGGGATTGTGATGCCTCCTGCCTTGCCTTTGTTGCTTAGAATTGTCTGTACTATCCTAGGTCTTTTCTGTTTCCAGATGAATTTTAGGAATGATTTATCTATATCTATGAGGTATGCTAGCGGTATTTTGATTGGAATTATATTAAATCTGTATAACAATTTTGGGAGATGGCCATTTTCACAATATTTGTTCTTCCTATCCATGAACAAGGAATGTCTATTTTGTGAGACCTTCTTCAGTTTCTTTTTTCAGGGTATTATAATTTTTGCTGAATAGATCTTTTACTTGTTTTGTTAGGTTAATTCCTAAGTATTTCATTTTTTTGGATGCTATTGTGAAGGGTATGGCTTCTCTTATTTCTCACTCAGTGAGTTTATTGTTTTTGTATAGGAAGCTATTGCTTTTTGAGTGTTGACTTTGTATTCAGCTATATTACTGAATTTAGTTATTGTATCTAGGAGTCTTTCAATGGAGTTTTGGGGGTCTTCTATGTAGAATATCATGTCATCTGCAAATAATGATAGTTTAACTTCTTCTTTTCCTATTCTTACTCCTTTTATGTCTCTCTCTTGTCTAATTGCTCTGACTAGTATTTCTGCACCTTCAGAAATGATGATGTGATTCTTACTTTTGGTTCTATTGATATGGTGGATTCATTTATTGATTTGCATATGTTGAACCATCCCTGCATTCCTGGGATGAATGCCACTTTATCACTATGTACAATCTTTTTGATGATTTGCTGCACTCTGTTTGCCAGTACTTTATTGAGGATTTTTGCATCTATGTTCATTAGGGAGATTGGCTTACACTTCTCTTTTTTTGGTTGCATCTTTCTCTGGTTTTGGTATTAAAGTAATACTTGCTTCCAGGAATGAGTTAGGGAGAATTGCTTCCCTTTCACTTTCATTGAAGAATTTGAAGGGGTGTGACCCAAGAAGATGGCAAGATGGCAGATTGATAAGAAGCAGGGTAGAGAGCCTCTCTCTTAGAGAAACAACTCAGATGCTAGGATTTATTTATTTATTTATTGTCTTTTTGAGACGGGGTCTCGCTATGCAGTTCAGGCCGGCCTTGAGCTCACTTTGTAGCCCAGGCTACTCTCAAACTCACAGTGATCCTCCTGCCTCAGCCTCCCAAGTGCTGGGGTTACAGGCATGATCCACCATGCCCAGCTAAAAACTTAGACCTTGTCTCAATTTTTTTAAATTGATACCAGAGATCAAACTCATGACCATATGCTTGCAAGGCAGGAACTTATGCCATTGAGCTAAATCTCCAGCCCAGATGCTAGAATTTAATACCATGTAGAAGACCAGATGAAAGGAGAGAGATTCTTATGACCCAGGAAGAAACTGAGGAAAAAGAAAAAGAAAAAAGAGAAAGGGAAAGAAGAAAGAAAGAAAGAAAGAAAGAAAGAAAGAAAGAAAGAAAGAAAGAAAGAAAGATGTGGATGGAAGCTAAACACATTCTCACTGGAGCAGGACCCATGCTATGCTGGGCACCTTGGAGTTGGATGACTCCCAGACAATCCCCGGTCATGCTGAAGTTACAGTCATGCTGAAATCGGGGGTTGGTGAACCCAAGGACCTTGGTAGGAAGATGTGCCACAGTGGAGAACAGAACTGGCATTGAGAGCTGCACTGACCTGTGGTGAGTGATAGGAATTTGGTCCTGTGGGGAGGAGGCAACTGACAGGATGACATACTGGAGTTGGGCAGGATGGGCTTGAACCTGGAACTGCAGTGGCATCAGGCAGCCACTTCTGGCCCAAAGTGGACTGGTGGGATCTGCTTGGGCTGGGTCACAACCCTGGTCAAGACCCAATAGCCAGGGAGGAAACTGTTGTGAACCTGCGACATCTGCACAGCACAGACTAATGTGCTGAAGGCACTTGCTGGTTGACTGGCTCAGAGGAAAGGGGCCAGTCTGCATCACCCCCAATGTGCACCTCACAGATCAACAGCAAACTGGAGAGGGCAGCAATCCCCTAGCCAGCAGGCTTCAGAAAAACTTTAAGCAATACAGAAGAACCTGAGAGCTCCACCATACACCTGTCTGAAAGAAACCAGAAACATAACAATAGAAAGAAAGAAGAAAAAGCCTCCAGCCATTGACCCAGGGAAAATAAGTCCAGGAGAGATAGATACTGAAGAGATCGAGGGCAGCAAACATGCAATATCAGACAGACATCAGCTGACATAAAGAAGTATCTTTGTGACATCATTGACAAACTTAAAACTGAAATTCTAATTCAAGTGAAGCAAAATATAACAAGATTAATAAAAGAAATGCTAAGCACCTCTCAAGAAGATACAGATGGAAGAATGGGGGAACCCAGAAAAAGGAGAGAAATCTTTGTAAAGAATATAAACAAAATCTAGAATACATGAAACAGATTCAGAGAGATTGCCAGGAAGTTAAAAACTCCATTGAATGCTGGCAAACTTGCTTGACAAAAACTAAAGTTAGACTTTCAAAACTTGAACATAGGTTTGCAATATGTTATCATGAAAGGAAAGATCTCTTTAAAATAACAAGGAACCAGGAAATAACAATACAAAGGCTAGAAGATGACATGAGGATCTGTAACTTAAGAATAAAAAATGTGAACAAAGAAGCAGGGGTAAATACAAATGAAATAAAAAGGCTATTCACAGAAATAATTAAGGAAAACTTCCCAAGCATAGGAAAAGGAAATGAAATTCAGATAAGTGAGGCATACAGAACTCCAGCCAGCTACAGCCAAAACAGACCCACAACCAGACATATAATAAGCATGATCCCAGAAATTCATCACAAGAACAAAATATTAAAAGTGGTCAGAGAAAAGAAACAGATCACCTATAAGGAAAAATCCATCAAAATCACAACAGACTTCTCAACACAAACCATCAAATCAAGAAGAGCTTGGAGCAAAGTATTCCAAACCCTGAAAGAAAATAACCTCCAACCTAGATTGATGTACGCTGCAAAACTATCACTAAAAATTAAAGGAGAAACAAGATATTTCTGTGACAAAGAGGAAGTGGGGGAGTTCGTGACCACCAATCTAACCCTACAAAAAATACTGACGGACATTCTAGAGAAAGAGAGAGAAAAAAACCCTCCAGGATTCCAGGAACAGTGACAGAGAGGCCTCAATGAACAGGGCAGACAGTGAAACGAAGGAGAAAAGTAGACAGCAAATGACATAAAAATAGCATATCAGAGATGAGGCAGAGAAGATTGGCTATAATCTCTAACACAGATGGCCTTGATACACTAAAAAGAGAAGCACAGGCAGAGTGGATGAGGAGATAAGGTCCATCGAGATGCTCTGAATAGGAAATATAATCAACCTGAGGATGGGTTGGTGGACCAAAAGTCATAGATGAGAGAATGGTGCTCTATGTGACAGGGAACTAGAGAGAAATAGGGACAGCTTATCCAACAGCTGCAGATAAGTTGAAAAGTCATGACGCTTTTCTGCAGTGGAGAACTGCTGGGCTAGAAGGAAGGAAAACCTTGAGGCTTTAGTAGGTAAATGAATACAGCACAAGATCAAACTCGGGGTAAAAAGGTTCAGAACCACTTAGGTGGATAGTGGGTTGCCCCCCTAGTCTGGAAGCTAAAGGAGTTAGTGGGACCCAAAATATACAATGTACCCTGTGAAAGTGAAAGGGAAGGAATTTTCTGGGAAAGGAAGGAAGAGGACATTGTTAACAGTGTATCAGGATTTAAAATCCACATTATTCTTATTACTCTGTTTGGTTTGATTTTATTCTGATCCAATCTGTCTACTCGTACTGGATTTGAGGACACAGACAACTATCCCAAAAATAGCAGGATATACTATGGTAACTATCCTTAATTTCCTATTAACTTAAACTGAAGCCCTGTATTATTTACAGTGTCTTACTATGACTGATCTTATTTGAATCTGGTTTATTAGATTGCTATTTTGTCTTGACTTATTTTATTTGAATCTGATATGCTTGATAGTATCAAGTCTGAGAGTAGAGGCAACTACTCTGAAGATGACAAGATTCAATAGGATACCCACTCTGATTTGATTAATAACTGCTTTTGAAGTCCTATAATGCCTACAATGTTTTGTTTTTATTGATATTGCTATGTACTGCTATGTTCAATTGTACTATGCCTGGTGATATGGACGGTTCTATTGAAAATAACAAGAGACATCATGGTAACTGGTAGCTCACCTAGTATTGTGGGGTTTTTTTATATGTCTTTTTCATTTCATGTTTTTCTAGGAATTTGTTTTGTTGTCTTACTTTGATTTGTTTTTTCCTGTAATACAGAAAGGATAGGTATACATGTAAAGACTCATGCATGCATAGAACTTCTAAATAGTTTGCAAGAATTGATTATATAATGCACAATGTAATGAACAGATACTTTGAAGAAAAAGAGACACTAAGATACCCAGTGCTAATTCCGTAGTGTCATGACATATAATCTAGCAAAACTATTATTCTCTGTTCAGAGTGATACTAGTTTGTTTTCTTTTGTTTAATTTCAACATATGTAAAGATATGGGCAGCTATTTTGAAGAGAATGAGAGACATTATGGCAGCCATTGTTGACTTCCCTATTGTCTGGTCTTGAAGGCCTAAAATGTTTTCATCATCCTGTTCTGATCAGTTTAATACTATTTTGTTCAGTATTAATTCACTGTGCGTGAAAATATGGACAACTATTTGGAAGAAAACAAGAGACAATATGATAGCGAAGATCTCCAGTAGTCTTGCTTTGAAATCTGTGTTTCTTAAATTTTCTTATCATATGTTTTGTTCTGATTTTTATGTTTAATTTTACCCTCTTTAAAAATAAATAAATTTAAAAAAAGAGTTTGAAGAAAGTCAGCATTAAGTCTTCTTCAATTTTCTTGTAGAATTTTGCAGTGAACCCATCAGGACCAGGACTTTTGTTTATAAGGATTTAATTACATTTTCAATTTCATTAGTTTAAATTGAGTTATTCAGCAGTTTTACATCTTCTTGATCCAGCTTTGGTAATTCACATGTTTCTAGGAATCTGTCCATTTCTTTTGGGTTATCAAACCTATGAGAGTAGAGGTTTTCAAAGTAGGTATTGATGATCTTCAGTATTTCCACAGGGTCTGTAGTGATTTAACCCTTTTTATTTCTTATTGCATGAATTTGAGTGTTTTCTTAAATAAAGTTGGCTAGGAGCTTATCAGTTTTATTTATTCTTTCAAAGAACCTACTCATTGATTCTTTGTATTATTTTCTTAGTCTCTATTGCATTGATTTCCACTCTGATCTCTATAATTTCCTCCCTTCTTTTGGCTTTGGGCTTGACTTGCTCTTCTTTTTCTAGATGTTTGAAGTGTAGACTAAGGTGGTTTATTTGTGTTTGTTCTGTTTTCCTAATGTGGGAATTCACCACAATAAATTTTCCTCTGTGGGCTGCTTTTATTGCATCCCACAAGTTCTAGTAAGTTGTATTTCTATTTTCATTTGCTTGTAGATATTGTTTAATTTCTTATTTAATTTCCTCTGTGATCCATTGACTGCTCAGGAGTGTATTAAATAATTTCCATGTGTTTGTGGAATTTTTGCAATTTCTTTTGTCATTAATTTCTAGTTTCATGCCACTGTGATCAGATAATATGCATGGGATAATTTCATTTCTTTCACATTTACTTAAGCCTGTTCTATGGGCTAGTATATGGTTTATTTTAGAGAATGTCCCATGTGCTGCTGAGAAAATATATATTCTGATGTTGGGTGGAACACTCTGTACACATCCACTAAGTCCATTTGTTCACAGGTATGAATCACTTCTGTTATTTCTTTGCTGATTTTCTGTATAATTGTTTTGTCTCTTTGTGTTGATGGGGTGTTAAGTCTCCCATTATTATAGTGTTATTGTTTATTTGATTCTTCTTTTCTGTTAATATTTGTTTTATATAGCTGGGTGCTCCTGAATTTGGTGCATATATATCTAGCATTGTTATCTCTTCCTTTTGAAGTTTTCTCCTAAGTAGTATGTAGTGACCTTCTTTATCTCTTCTGATCATTCTTGGTTTGAAGTTTACATTGTCTGCAAACAGAAAAGCTACCCCTGTTTGGTTTTTTTTTTTTTTTTGGTTCCTATTGCATGTACTATTATTTTCCATCCTTTGACTTTCAGCCTGTGAGTTTCCTTTTGGGTTAGATGGGTCTCTTGTATACAGCATATGTTTGGATGTTGTATCTTGATCCATTCTGCCAGTCTGTTTCTTTTAATTGATGAATTAATGCTGTTTACATTAATGGTTATAACTGATATATATTGGTTTGTTTTTGACATATTATCTCTCTACTGTTGCTTATTTACCTTTTCCCTCTGTTTGTTTGCCTTGCTAGTAGTTTTTTCCTATGTCTATATAGAATTTCTTTCAGTATTCTTTGTAGGGTTGGTTTGGTGGTCATGAAGTTCTTCAGCTGTTCTTTGTTGTGGAAGTATCTTATTTTTCCATTGATTTTGAAGGACAGTTTTGCAGGGTACATCAATCTGGGTTGGAAGTCATTTTCTTTTAGGATCTGAAATACTTCACTCCATGCTCTTCTTGACTTCATTTTTTATGTTGAGAAGTCTGCTGTAATTCTGATAGGTTTTCCTTTATAGGTGACCTGTCTCTTCTCTCTAACCACTTTTAATATTCTGTTCTTATGTTGAACTTCTGTGATGTTGGTTATTATATGTCTGGGTTTAGTTTTAATTTGGTCATGACTATTTGGAGTTCTATATGCTTCACTTATCTGTGTCAGTTTCCATTCTCATGTTTGGGAAATTTTGGGGTATTACTTCTGTAAATAGTCTCTTGATATCATTTGTGTTGTCACCTTCTTTTTCATTTATACCTGTCAATCCTATGTTGTTGTTTTTTTTTTTTTTTGCATCATCTTGAAGCTGTTGAATTGTTATTTCCTGATTCCTTGTTGTTTTTAAAAGTTCTTTCCTTTCCTGTTCACTAGCTGCAATCTTTCTTTGAGGTCTGAAAGTTTATCTTCACTTTCATTGAGGTGGTTTTGTCAACTTTTGATGGAATTTTTTCTTTCCTGGATATCTCTTTGAATCTGTTTCAGGCATTCTGTTTGTTTCTTATGTTGTTCTTCTAATTTTTTAAACTATGTCTTCCTTACATGTGTTAAGAATTTCTTTCATTACATTTGTCATTTCTTTTACCTGGGAGATTATTTGTGATCTGAGTTCTTTTATAACTTTCTGGAGTTGTTTCTTTACTTCAGTAACTATCATTTCTGGAGTTTCAGGTATATAGTTTACATTTTCTTCTATGTCCATGTCTCCTAGGCTTGCTAAGGATGGGCTGGAGTCTTGAGATTGCATTTTACTCTTTCATTTTGTCATTTTCCTATATTTGCTTAGGGAAGCCAAAGGCAAGGTCTCAGTTGTTTCTTTGGTTGAGAATATCTATCCCTACTGCAGGGAGTTTGCCTAGTTGAGTGGAGGTCATTAGATAGGCCTTTTCAGATGGCACTTAGCCACTTGGGATAGCTGGGCAGGGCCTAACTAGGCCCAGAAGGATCTTCCTGTGAGTCCTCTGGTGATGCAGGATGTTGCTCAGGGCCCTACTAGGTTCTGAGTGACATGCTGAGGCTGCAGCATGAGATGAAAATCGCTGCACACTTTCAGCTCATGAGGTGGACAGTGCAGGAGGCTCCAGGCCACTTGGGGGTCACTGGATGGGGCCCAAAGAGACCCAGAGGGACCTTCCAGTGAGTCCTCCAGTGATGGGGGATGCTGGATGAGGCTCCAAGTGACGTGCTGAATCTGCACCATGGGGTGAAAATCACTGTGCACACTTTCGCCTCATGAGGCAGAGTGCAGGCGGCCCTGGGCCATATAGGGGTCTTAGTGGCTTAAATTTGAATTTTCTTCTTTCTTCTTTTTGATGATGTTGGCTAAGGGTTTATTCATTTTATTTAACCCTCTTCATTAATTCTTTGTGTTGTTTTATTAGACTCAATTGTATTTTTTTCCTGATCTTTATAATTTCCTCTCTCATATGAGCTTTGGGTTTGATTTGTTTCTCTTTCTCTAGAAGTTTGAGGTACAACATTAACTTGTTTACTTGAGCACGTTCTGGTTTCCTGATGTGAGAACTCACCATTATAAATTTTCCTCATAGGACTGCTTTCATTGTGTCCCATGAGTTGCAGTATATTGTATCAGTATTTGACGTGTAGATAATGTTAAATTTCTTCTTTAATTGCCTCTGTAATCCATTGGTTGCTCAGGAGGGTGTGTTTATATACTTTTTGTGGTTTATTCTGCTGCTGATTTCCAATTTCATTGCAATATGGTCAGATAATATGCATGGGATAATATCAATTCTTCTGCATCTACTTAAGCATGTTGCATGAGTTAATAATTGGTCAGTTTTGGAGAATGTCCCATGTGCATCTGAGAAGAATGTGTATTCTGCTGTTGTGGAGTGGAAATTCTATGGACATCTACTAAATTCATTTGTTTGCAAGTTTGTGTTACTTCTGATATTTCTTTGTTGATTTTTTCTCTAGTTGATCTATTTTACTATGAGAGAGGGGTATTAAGATCCCCCATTACCATTGTGTTACTGTTTATTTGATCTTTCACATCTATTAATATTTGTTTTATGTACTTGGGAACAGCAGTATTTGGTGCATATATATTTGTGATTGTTATCTCTTCTTCTTGGAGTCTTCCCTTAACAAGTATTTAGTGACTTTCTCTGTCTCTTTTGATTAGTTTGACTTGAAGATCACAGTGTCCACAAATAGAATAGCTACCCCTATTTTTCTGTTGTATGGAGTATTGTTTTCCATCCTTTGACTTCCAGTCAGTGAATTTCCTTTTGAGTTAAATGTGTTTCTTGAATGCAGCTTATTGTATCTTGCTTCTTGATCCATTCTTCCAGTCTGTTTCTTTTGATTGGTGAATTGAGACCACTTACATTGATGATTATAACAGATATGTATTGGCTCATCTTTCTCATATTACTTTCTTCTTGTCAGTTCCCTGTCTTTTCTCTCTGCTTAGTTGTTTGGTCTGCTGGGTTGCTTCTTTCTATTGATGTTCTTTTGCTTATGCTCTTCACGTTCTCTTTCTAATATATCCTTCAGAACATTTTGAAGAGCTAGTTTGATGGTTAGGAATTTCTTCAGCTGTTCTTTGTCATGGAAGTGTTTTATTTCTCCACAGATTTTGAAAGATAATTTTGTGACATAAATTTGGATTGGAGGTTGTTTTCTTTTAGGGCTCAAAATACCTCACTCCAATCTCTCCTTGATTTGAGGGTTTGGGTTGAAAAGTCTTCTGTGATTCTGATGAACTTTCCTTTACAGATGATTTGTTTCTTTTCTCTAACTGCTTTTAATATTCTGTTCTTGTACTGAATTTCTGGAATCTTAATTATTGTATGCCTTGGTGTTACAGTCAGGGATTTCAAGGAAAACAATTAAATACAGGACACATAGCTTATAGTACTATTTATAATGGTCATCCAAAGAGTCAAATACAAAGAAAGTGCAGGAAATCTTTCCACACATAAATACCTAGAAAATCCAACCAAGGGCCTGAATTGCATGGCAACAACCTGCATGAGTCCAGCTAAAAATCTAGAGCCCATGACAATCACTCATGCAAGTCTACTTCATGGATCTTCGTTGGGAAGACCCAAAGTCAGTGGTGAAAGACAGAAAGTCTCTGCCAGAGTGATGAAGGATCTGTGCCAGTGGGTTGAGGGTTCTTCACTGGAACTAGGAGGCTCCCCCCAAAAAGCACAACAGCCATTCTCAGCAACAATAAGGTTGTGAGCTTCTCTGATGATGAGAACAACCAAGTTCATATCAGGAAGCCTGCATGACAAGCTTCTCCTGGAAATTGAACAGAACATCATCAACCCCTCAGAGCCAGGAAGTGGTAAAGAAAAGACCAGGGTTCCCCTAAAGTGAACTTCAGCCATTCTCAGAAATAAGGTCCCAAGGTTCTTTGACAATGAGGACAGGCAAGTTCATATGAGGAAGAAGCTCAGCAAGCTCCTCCAGGAGAATGCACAGCAACAAGAGAACCAACAGCACCAAAAACATCACAACACTAAATTCTTCCTCTCTGGTTTTCCTTTTATCTTGGCAACAGTCCTCAGGTAGGCCATCCATGCTCAGCACGACATTGATTCAGCTCAGCTAGTATTAAAAGTTGACATCAGTTTTCAACCCACCACACTTGTTAGAAATTTATTTTGGTTATGGCTGTTAGGATATCTATATGCTTCATTCATTTGTATGTCAAATTCTTTATCCATGTTTGGGAAGTTTGCTGTCATTATTTCTGTGAAGAGGTTTTTATGGTATTTGTTCTGTCTCTAACTTTCTCGTTGACTCCAATCAATCTTAGGTTGTTCTTTGTTGCTTCATTTTGTCAGTTGTTGGATTGATTTTTCATGAGTTCTTGCTGTTTTTAAGATCTTGTCTTCTAGATCTGAGAGTCTATCCTTGCCTTCATCCAATCTGTTATGTATACTTTCAATGGAGATTTTAATCTCCTGCATATCTGTTTGGACCTGTTTCATGGATTCCATTTCTTTCCTATCTTGAACATTCATGATATCCATAATTTTTCTAATCATTTCTATTTTTTATCTGTGTCTGCTCCAACGTCTTTAATGTTCATCAGCATTTCTTTTTGTACCCGAGAGAGTATTTTTCCTATTCCTCTTCCATTTGTTTTTTCACTTCTGCCGCTATCATTTCAGAGAGTTCCAGTGTGTGGCTTCTGATTTCCTCTATTTCATCATCCTCTGGACTTGTCCAGTATGGGCTGGGGGTCTGGGTTGTATTTTGCTTCTGCATCTTGGCATTTTTCTACTTTTTTTCTGTATTGATTCTTACTGATTTCTTATAATAGATAGCCTTATCACTAGTGTCAAGGCTTCCCTATGAAATGCCTATTCCTCAAGGATGTCTTTTAAATGTAGATGGTTCTTGGTCATTATGTCTACCCCAAGGACTTACTTGCTCAATTCATCAAGGATGAGAATTTGCTATTGGGCTCAGCACCCAATCCTTGGGTCATAGACTAGGGTGATGTTTATGACCCATACAATCACAGTTATAATATGTATGACATCCTGACTAACAGTATGGTTAGCAATAACAATAATGTCAAGTGCAGCCTAACTACTGAAAAACTGTAATAACAATTAAACTGATACCTTTGACCACAGGAGCAAACTCTGTAGCTGATGAAGAAGGGCAATTTGCCTCTGTGGATTTCTTTACAAAAACAAACAAACAAACAACTCCATCCTGCTCATGATGTGATAGTAACAAAGGGGAAAATTGGTTGAAGAGTATTTGAGAACCTCTGTACTATCTTTGCAACAATTTTGTAACTGTAAAATTACAATAACAAGTTCATTTTTGTTAAAAAAAAGGTGAATTTTGTGTTGGTTAGCTTCCCATTGCTGTAACAAATACCTGAGATAATCTATAAAGAGAAAAGGATGATTTTGGATCATAGAGCTGGTGGTTCCAGTCCATGACCGATGGACCCTGTTGCTTTGAACTGTGGATCATTTCATGATGAGATAGTGTGGCTGATCAAAGCCTTATAACCAGGAGGCAAAAAAAGGGAATGGGATTCCACAAATCCCTTCAGGGACATGCTCCCTCAGTTACCTAAAACATCCCACTAAACCCCACCTCTTAAAGCTTCCATCATCTTTCAAAAGAACCAAAGGCTGGGGTCAAGCTTTTCATACATGAGACTTTGAGTGACATTTAACATCCAAACTACAGCAAATTCCAAGAGCAAAACTGAATTCCAAAGAAGCATTTTGTAACACTAAATAGCTGTGCAGAATCTCAAGGGAATGAATGAGATTTCAATTTTTGTTTCAGGGTTGTTTGGGTGTAGAATCTCTACTCTTCACTCTTAGGAAGCACACAGGAGGATCTGGTCTCAGGGAGTGAGAACTTTGCATTGGAACATACTGAATTGGATGTGGGCTTTCTCTGGAATGCAGTGAATGTGCCTGACACTGTTCTGGAGATACAGTTTGGGAATCCAAAAGATGTTCACAGGGCCAGGGATTTAGCTCAGCAGCACAGCACCTGCCTGGAAAGCATGAGGTCCTGAGTTTGATTCCTAGTGCAAAAAAAAAAGTTGTCAACAATCTGTGTCCTTAGAGAGAAACACAGATCATATCAAGATTCCATAAATGCCCAGCACAACATTCCCATGATTAATATCCCGCCATAGATGTCCCATGAGTCTTTCTGGTTGAAAGTCCACACAGGATCTCACCAGAACATCTGCCCTGCACCAATTTCCCTCAGTGTTGCCCCTGCTTCCAAGTCAGAACCAACCAGAAGGAAGCCAAATAAGATCCCCAAACTATTCACATGATACTTTCTCCTTCTTCCTACTCTTGCACACCAACAGCCTCCGCTCAGAGCTCAGCCAGCCCCTTCTCCATCCCACCACACAGCTTCCCCACTCCTGCACCTGCCTTCGTGCCTCTGCCAGCGCCAGTGGCCTGGCTGACTCCCCGCTGCAGTCAGCTCTGAATGCTGTTTTCATTGGCTCGGCTTCATTGTTTCCATACCTGGGTTCTGTGGGTATATTTGGTTTGCTGGAGCTTCCATAATAAAATACCAGACTGGGTGACTTACACTACAAGTCTGTTTTCTCAGAATTCTCAGAGACTAGAATCACAGACCAAAGCACTGGCTGGTTGGATTTCTGAGTCCTTTCTCCTTGATGGGAAGACAGCTAATTTCTCATTGGGGCCACACACCTGGCCTTTTGTCTGTGTCCTTGAATCCCTGGTGTGCCTTTCTGTACACCCAAGTGTTTTTTTCTTTTTTAAAGTTAAATTCATTGGTACATTTTACATATACATAATAATCATGTTCATCACAGGTAATTTGAATCTATATATGATATATTTTGTTTCTTCATTTTTCCCAATCCCCTCTCCTCTCAATTCCATTTCTCCTTCCTATTCACAAGCTTTGTTTCCATTTTATTCTCTTTTTCATTGCCATTTAAAAATTTTTCTTTCTTTTTTTCCTCCCTTTTCCTTCATTAGTTCCCTTTTCTTTTTGAACAACTTCTTCCCATTTTACAGTATGTATTGTACATTTTGGTCTTATTTACTCTTTCAGTGTTTCCTACCAGGGAGACAATGTGATGTGGGTCCAATTTATTTCACTTAAGAATACGGTCTCAAGGTGCATCCATTTATCTAGAAATGTCTCAAGTTTATCATTCTTTATGGCTGAGTAGTACTCCATTGTAGAAAAAAGTACATCTTTTTTATCTACTCCTCAGTTGTGGGCATTGGGTTGTTTCCAAAATTTATCTATCACAAACTGTCCTGGTATATACATGGGTTTGCATATTTGCTGTGGTAGGATGATTTTAATTCTTCTGGGAAGATACCCAAAAGGGCAATAACTGGAATGAATGGGACCACCAATCCTAGGTTTTTGAGGAATCTCCACACTGATTACCACAGTGGTTGCATCAGTCTGTATTCTCACCATTGGAAGTGTTACTTTTTCCTCACAGTCTCTCAAATGTTTGTTAATGGTTGATTTTATTATTTTTTTGTACCAGAAATTAAATGCATGACCTCACACTTGCCAGGCAGGTGCTGTACCACTGAATTATATCCCTGGACTTGGTTGATTTCTTGATGATAGCCATTCTTTCTGGAGTGAGATGGAACCTCAGGGTTGTTCTAATTTGCCTTTCTCAAATGACCAGTGATACTGAATATTTTTTCATATATTTGTTTGCCATTTGCATTTTTTCATCTGAGACATTTGCATTCATTTCAGATGCCCATTTTCAGATTAGGTCTTTAAATTTGGGAGACCTGATTTTTTTTCAATTCTTTATACGTTCTAGATATAAGTTCTTTGCATGAGGGGTAACTGGCTAAATTTTTTCCCATTGTATGGGTTGCCTTTTCACTCTGTTGGTGATTTCTTTTACTGTGCTTTTTAATAGTATGAGAACCCAGTTGTTGATTCACTGTATTCATTCATGTGCAGTTCAGGTTTTGTTCATGAAATCCTTGCTTATACCTATGTCCTCAAGAGTTCTGCCTATTCTCTCTTCCAGCATATTTAGTGTTTCTATTTTGATATTTGGATCATTGATCCATTTCTATTTTAGTTTGGTGCATGGTAATAGACACAGGTCTAGTTTTAGTATTTGGCATGTGGAAAGTCAGTTTTTCCAGCACCATTTTTCAAAGAGGCTTTCTTCCAGTGAAGGTGTTGACTCCTTTTCAAAGATAAGGTGGCTGAGTATACCTGAGTTGTTTTTGCATCTTCTCATCTGTTTCACTAATACTCACATTTGTCTTTTTGCCAGTACCATGCTGTTTTCACCATAGTAGCTTTA
Organism: Hydrochoerus hydrochaeris; assembly: GCA_004027455.1. Lineage (NCBI taxonomy): Eukaryota > Metazoa > Chordata > Mammalia > Rodentia > Hydrochaeridae > Hydrochoerus > Hydrochoerus hydrochaeris. The sequence continues at coordinate 352,752 of PVLA01001224.1, forward strand.
AAGTATAATTTCAAGTTAGTAGTTGTGATGCCCTCCTGCCTTGCCTTTGCTGCTGAGAATTGTTTTTGCTATTCTGAGTCTCTCTTCTAGTTCCAAATGAATTTTAGGAATGTTTTCTCTATTCTGTGAGGTATGCTAATGGTATTTTGATCTAGATTCCATTAAACCTGTATAAAACTTTTAACTAAGTTGGTTTTTTTATCCATGAGCAAGGAATATCTTTCCATTTTCTGATCTCCTCTTCAATCTTCTTTTTTCAGAGTACTGTAATTTTCAACATATCGATTTTTTACATTCTTTGTTAGGTTGATTCATAAGTATTTCATTTTTGGTGGGAGTTATTGTGAAAGATGTGGTTTCCCTAATTTATCTATCAGTGAGTTTGTTGTTTGTGTATAGGAATGGTATTGATTTTGTGATTGATTTTGTGACCAGCTACACTACTGAATTTGGTTATTAAATCTATAAATCCTTTGGTGGAATTTTTGGGATCTCCTATGTAGAGTATCATGTCATTTGCAAATAATGATAATTTAATTTTTTCCTTTTTTATTCCTATTCCTTCTATTTCTTTTTCTTGTCTAATTGCTTTGGCTAATGTTTCCAGAACTATATTGAATTGAAGTGTTGATAGTGGACAACCTTGCCTTGTTCCTGATTTTAGAGTGAAAGCTTTCAGTTTTTGTCCTTTTAGTATGATGTTGGCTCTTGGTCTGCCATGGAGCAGATTGGGGTAGAGACCATATGTTCCAATTTTCTGTAGGGTTTTTATCATGAATGTGTACTGGAATTTATCTAAAGCTTTTACTATATCTATTGAGATGATCATGTGATTTTTGTCTTTGTCTGTATTAACATTATATACTACATTTATTGATTTGTGCATGTTGAACCATCCCTGCATCATTGGGATGAATCCTACTTAGGCCTAGTGAATAATATTCTTGGTGATTTGCTGCATTCTGTTTGCCAATATCTTAATGAAGATTTTTGCATCTATTTTCATTAAGGAGATTGGCCCATAGTTTTCTTTCTTAGTTAGGTCTTCCTCTAGTTTTAGAATCAGGGTAACACTTGCCTCCCGGAAGGATTTTGGAAGTATTGCTTCTCTTTCAATCTCAATTTCAGCGTTAGTGGCATTAAAGCCTCTCTAAGTTCCTTGTAGAATTCAACAGTGAATCCATCAGGACCTGGGCTTTTCTTTGTTGGTAGGTTTTTAATTACATTTTCAATTTCATTGACTGATATCAGGTTATTTCAAATTTTTATATCTTCTTGATTCAATTTTGGCAATTCATACGTGCCTAGGAATCTATTTCTTCTGTGTTTTCCATCATACAGAGTGTAGGATCTTCAAGTAGGTCATGATGATCTTCTGGATTTGTGCAGGATCTGTAGTAATTTCACCTATTTCATTCTTCTTTGCATGAATTTGAGATGAATATTTTCTTTCTTTTTTAAATAAGATTGGCTAAGGGTTTATCAATTTTATTTATTCTTTCAAAAAACCAATCCTCAATTTATTAGTTCTTTGTATTGTTTTCTAAGTCTCAATTGCATTAATTTCTGCTTTGATCTTTATAATTTACTCCCTTCTATGGGCTTTGAGCTTGATTTGCCCTTCATTTTCCAGAAATTTGAGGTTCAACATTAAGGTGCTTAGTTGGGCTTGCTCTGTTTTCCTTATGTGAGAATTCAGCACTATAAATTTCCCTGGTAGACCTCCTTTCATTGCATCCCATAGCTTCTGGTATGCTCTATTAGCATTATTGTTTAATTATACATACTGTTTAATTTCTTCTTAATTTTCGCAGTGTCCCATTAGTTGTTCAAGATGATATTCTTTAATTTCCATGTGTTTATGTATTTTTTGTGTTTTCTTTGGCCATGGATTTCCATTTTCATTGTACCATGGTCAGATAATATACATGGGATAATTTCAATTTCTCTGTATTTAAGCATATTCTATGGGCTAGTATATGGTCTACTTGGAGAACATCCCTTGTGCAGCTAAGAAGAATGTGTATTCTGATGCTGTGGGGTGGAACACTATAGACATCTACTAAATCCATTCTTTTCAAAGGGTTCATTTAGTTCTGATATTTCTTTGTTGATTTTTTTTGTCTAGTTGGTCTATCTAATTGTGACTGTGGGGTATTACAGTCCCCTACTACAATTATGTTAGTGCTTATTTGATTTTTCATGTTCATTAATAGTTGTTTTGTGTAGTTGGATGCACTGGTATTAAGGTGCACATATATTTATGACTGTTACCTCTTCTTCTTGGAGTTTTCCCTTAACAAGTATGCAGTGATCTTCTTTGTTTCTCCTGATCACTTTTGGTTTGAAGTGCACATTGTCTTCAGATAGAATCGCACATCTGCTTTTTTCTGGGTTCCTGTGGCACAGAGTATTGTTTTCCATCCTTTGACTTTTAGTCTATGAATTTCTTTTTTAGCTAAATGTGTTTCTTGTATGCAGAATATTTGCTTTTTGTTCCATTCTGGCAGTCTGTTTTTAGTTGGTGAATTACAATCATCTAAATTGATGATAATAACTGATAGATATTGGCTTATCTTTCTCATATTATTTTCCTGTTGTTAGTTACATGTCTTCTTCCTCTGTTTAATTGTTTGCCCTGCCTGGTGGTTTCTCTCTATTGGTGTTCTTGTGTTTGTGGTTTTCATTTTCTCTTTCTAATACATCCTTCAGAACATTTTGGAGAGCTGGTTTGGTGTTTATGATTTTTTCAGTGTTTATTTGTTATGGAAGTATCATATTTCCCCACTGATTTTGAAAGATAATTTTGCAGAATACAACAATCTGGGTTTCAGGTTGTTTTCTTTTAGAGCTTGAAATATCTCACTTTAAGCTCTCCTTGACTTAAGGGTTTATGTTGAGAAGTCTGCTGTGATTCTGATGGGCTCTACTTTATAGGTGATTTGTTTCTTTTCTCTAACAGCTTTTAATATTTTGTTCTTGTGCTGAATTTTTGGAATCTTAATTATTATGTGCCTAGATGTAGATTTATTTTGTTCATGGCTATTTGGAGTTCTATATGCTTCACTCATCTGTATGTCAAATTCTTTATCTGTGTTTAGGAAATTTTCTGCCATTACTTCTGTAAAGATGTGTTTTTATGGAATTTGTGATAGCTCCAGCTTCCTCGTTGGCTTCAATCATTCTTATGTTGTTCTTCTTTGCTCTTGCAGCTGTTGGATTGAGTTTTTATGGTCACCTCCTATTTTTTAATGCATCTTTCTTTTTGTGGCTGGCAGCCACAATGCTGTCTTCTATATCTAATATTCTATGCTTGCCTCCATTCAATCTATTGCATATACTTTCAATGGGGTTTTTAATTCTCCTGGATTTCTGTCTGGATCTGTTTCATGGATTCTATTTCTTTCCCATGTTGGTCATTCATTATTTCCATCATTTTCCTATGCTCTTCTATTTTTTATCTGTTCTAATGTTTTTTGTCTGTTCTAATGTCTTTCATTTTGACATCATTCCATCATTTTCATTTTAATAATTTATTTTTTATCTGAAAGATTGCTTTTTCTGTAACCCCTTCCATTCATTTTTTTTCACTTCTGCTGTTATCATTACAGAAAGTTGTGTCTTCCAAGTTCCTTTATCTCATTGTATTCTGGACTTGTTCTGGGTGTGTGGAGGTCTGGGATTGTATTTGGCTTCTGCATCTTGTCATTTTCTATTTTCTCTTTTATTTTGTTCTCTGTGTTGATGCTTTTACGTTTCTTATGGTAGATAGATTTATCACTAATACTGAGGCTTCTTTAGGAAATGCCTGATCCTCAGGGATGTCTTCTAGATGTAGGTGGTCCTTGGTCTTTGTATCTATTCCAAAAATCTACCTTCTTAATTTATTAAGGATATGTGATCTATTTGACTTAGCACCCAGTCCTTTGGTACTCAACTATGGTGATGGTTGTGACTCCAGACAATCATAGTGTTGTCACACAAGGGAGAAAAACTGATTATAACAGGTACAACATTCTGGCTAAAGGAGTACAATTAGCAATAGCAATAGCAATAGCATCACAGTCCAGCTACTGACAAACTGTGGTAACTATTAATCTGATCTCTTTAACTATAGGAGCAGATACTACAGATATACAACAAAATCCAACATGTTCCAGGAACTTGTATGCAATTATTTTTCCCATAGCAGAGTGATTTTACCCTGTTGCAACAGCAGGGATAAGGGACAAGATAAACAGATGAATGAGGTCAAACATAGCAGAAACAAGGCTAGAAGGCAAAGAATGATCACCCAAGTTTTGGGAAACTGGAGGACACAGGAGAGAAAAAATGAAAGAGAAAGTGAAGGAATATTGAAATAAATCAGAAAGACAAGAGGCAATATTCACTCACATGAAAATATCATAAAATCAAGAGATAGTTGAGGACAGAGAAAAAGAAAATGAGTATAAGAAAACAAAAAGAAATGTAGAAAAACTGAATAGTGAAAAAAGAAAGAAGAACAAATGACAAGAGAAACAGCAAAAACAAAAAGAAAACAAAAATAACCACAAAACAGAAAAAAACAACTTGACAGCAAAAAGGAAAATCAATCAGACAAACAAAGAAAACTAAAAGTAGTAAAATTCTTCTGGTGTCTACAGTTCTGTGGTAGTATCCAATTCTGATCCCAGAAAATGTGCTGTGTGCTCCAGCCATGTTTGCAGTGGAGTTTGTCCTGTGTTTGGGGCTGATCTTTGCCTCTGGATGTGGGATTGGCACTGGTCTGCTTTTGCTAGCATTCTCCCAGAGCCCCTTGATATAAAATGGTGACTATGCCCACTTCTGTTCCACATGTCTGTGTGCCTGAGCACAATGTTGGTTCACCTAACTCACCAACTGCTGGCTCACATTCTCACTACTGCTTTGCACTTTTCCTTGCAGCTGGTCCCACCTGACTGATGTATGCACCCCTGCTGGGGCCTGCCCTTGCTTGTCCCTTTGCAAAGACCTGCTCTCATTGGTCCCACTTGGCTGGCATGTGTGCCCATGCTGGAATCTGTTCTCCTAGCTTAGAGAATTCTGATTAGCTCTTTTCCTGTATCTCTATTTGCTGAATATTTCATTTATCTTATGAATTGTCTTCCTACTTTTATTGATTGTCTGCATTCTTTTATAGCTCATTCAACTTTCTTAAAATTCTTCTTTTGAATTCTTCATTAGGTATTCCATTGATTTCCTTTTCTTTGGAGTCTGTTTTAGAGAGTGACTGTTTCTCTTGGAGGCATTGTGTTACCTTGTTATTTTCATGCTTCTGTGTCCCTATGTTGGTTTTTGTGCATCTCATGGGTCAGTTACCTCTACCAGGTTTAAAAGGTGGATTTCATAGTAAAAGATTTTCTATTGGCAGTGTATCCTGGGGTGTTGTCCGGATAGACTGTGTTGACTTTGCTTTCAAGTGGGCAATTTTTAGTGTCTGAGTAGCTTCTTCAGCTGTAATCAGTGTAGACAGTGTCTGAGGGAGTCTCAATGGCTCAGGCTGGGAGGGTTGACGGATTCTACCACCATCTAGGATACAGCCAGGATGGGTTCCCTGGTAGCTGTGAGTACAGTGTGCTTGGTTCCAGAATCGAGTGCCTGTCAGTTTTCACAAGTTTTGTGAGGCCATACCAGTGGGTCCATGTGGTTGTGGCACAGCATGTCCAGTGGCAGAGGGAGGTGCTCATCAGCATCTGAAGATTGTACAGGTGACTTCTCAGAGAGTCCAAGTGATGCCTTACTCAGAGAGTCTGCTTCCCAGGGCCAAGGATGGGTGTTCAGTGTCAAGCATTCACCTGTCAGAAACTCAGTGGCCAAAATTCTGAGGACAGGTTGCTCAACTGCATTGTGGGGCCATAAAAGGATGGTACTTGACTGCTTCTCAGGGACCTTGGTGGGCCAACCACCCAGAAAATCTGAAGAGCTTCTTCTCAGGACCATGGGTGAGCAGACAGAGCTGCTTGTTTGCTTTTCTAGGTCTCTGGACTGAGCTGCTCTGGTCTGGCTGAAAGTGCCCTGGCAGCGCTACCTGGCTGCTTCAGTAAGGCTGCATGCCTGAGTCTAGGTGGCAAGAGAATGAGCAGGGCTATGCATATGTTTCCTTGGAGCTTTTGCAAGCTTAACCTTTCAGCATGAGCTTCCCAGGTGCTCCCTGGGAGCCTCCTATGAGAGGTCAGGAGTGCAAAGGTGCTTGGGGCTGCTTCACAGGACCCTGGGTGGGAGAGGGTACAACATGGGTTGAATTTTTCTTCTGGGTCATTGCAGCAGCATGTGATGTTTCAGCTGTTTCCTTACCACATTCAGTGCCTTTAACAACTGCAGTATCTCTAGCAATAAATGCCTCAGGTGTCTGTGGCATTAGTGATGGCCAGGAGGGATCTTCTGCTTACCTTTTCCCTGTCCACCAAAGTCTCTCTTCATTCAGAGTTGATCTCAACAGATGACATGGTATATGTTGGTTGTTTTTTTCTGGCTTTGTAAGCCCAACATATATCTCTGCTAGCTTCATGGTCTCTCTATTCTGTTACTATGCCTTAAGCATTGCAGTGAAATAACTTGTCATTTTTTCTTAAGTCTTCTGTGTACAGAAAAACATGCCAACTTCTATTCAGCTGTCTTGTTCCTGGAAACTATTTATTTACTTTGATTTAATTGTTTAAGAATTTTCAATTTGTTTTATTTGCCTTTCCTCAGTCCTGTCTTTTGCTATGTCTTCAACTAGGTTTCTTTACATTCATAATGCTTTTCATTTCTTTTTTGGTTTGTGATAGTTACTTTTTTTCCTCAGCTCATATTTCAACTTCTGTTATTTTGGTATGTCTTTTTTGAACTCTTTGTTGTCTCCTCTAAGGATTTGTTTTTAAGGCTGTGGTTACTTCTTTATCATTGTAATATAGCTGATCAAAATATTTATCTGCTCTGTTACAACAGATTTTTTAATGCAAGTTTTGCTTTTCCTGTTGCTTTGATCTTTCTTTCATAGAATGCCTTTTTGAATCTTGTATTTATTCCTTAAAGTTAATATTCATCTTTAAATTAGTGAATCTTTTCTAGGTGCAGGAGACATGTGTCTGGCAGGGGATAGAGCCCTGTTCCAGGCCTGCAGGAATCTTGCCTATGACAAGATTGCAAAATAGTGTGTTTCTCCAGCTTTCAATTCTCCTCAGCCACACTAGATTGGCACAGCAGGATATTCCCAATATAGAGTCTCTTTCCTCCTGCCATCCTGACAGACTGCCTCTTGCAAACATGGCTTATTTGTGAATAAAAACTACAAGTTTTTATTCACAATTCACATCCACAAATTCTTTATTCTCAGTTTCTGGAGGCTTCATATCAAACAGCATACATGAAAAATCCTGCTTCTGTGTAGTGGTTTTTCCGCTACAGGTGTGCCATGTTCTGAAAACTCCTTTCTGCCAACTTTGTCTAATATTTGCAGCCATAGATATATTTTCTTGATCCTTGAAATCCTGTGAAATCTTTAATATATTTTTCAAACTGTTTTTATATATTGTGGTTCAACGTTACAGGTATATTCTAATATCATCAAATAATTAGAAATTTTTTTATTTCATTTTTCCAGAGTTTTTAAGAGAAAGTATCTCCATCTTTGCCTCTCCATCAAGCCAGAAGCCCATTCTTCATAGCACGGATCTATACAGTTGGCTTCAGAAGTGACTGGCCCTTGCCAAAGTCTAGGATAATCTCCAGTTATCCCAGTTTCCTGGGACTCATGCTTTGTATAATCCCCTCTTTTAGAGTATAGGTAAGACCTGGAATTTGCTTCCAAACAATAGGATATGTCAAGGATGATAGGATGTTATTTCCAATATTACATTGCATAAGATTATAAAATCATGCTAAGGAGCCCCTTGATGAGCTTGAGGAAGCCCACATATCAAAGAAGTCAGGATGATTTCCAGCTTAATTCCTCAAGTAATTGAAGGCTGCCTTGGGCCAACAGCCAACAAAACACTGAAGTTTGGTTCTGACACCTCATAAGGACCAGAATCCTGCCAACAATCAAATGTATTGGAAGTGCCTCTTTCCCCAGTCAAGCTTTGAGATGGATGAGACAGTAGCCTTATTAGAGACCATAATCACACCCTTGCAAAGACCCAGTCTTCTGTATATGAAATCTTGACAAACAGAAACTGGAAAATAGTAAATGTGTGTTGTTTTAGCTGCTACATTCGTGGTGATATTACCATATGCAAATAGATAACCAATATGGCATATCAGACCTGTGCTGAAGTAAACCAAGCCCAGCAGCTCTGTTGATTCTGGATGAACACTGCCATGTCTACCTTCAATGCTTAATGTTGAAGAACACTGCTTTAAAGAATCTGCTTTCTAGCTGAATCACTGGGTATTAAGGTGTCATGTCCAGCTTGGTCTTTGGTCAGTGGTCAGTGTCAGTGGTTCTTTGGTCAACTGGGACAGAGGCCTAAGATGAGTTGCTTAAGCTACCTGACCTTCAAATTTCCTTGCTTTAAAAATACATGTAAATTCTTGAATCTATAATGCTAAGTGAAATAAATCAAACATAGAGGGTTAAATAAAGCATGGTTTCTTTTACATGAAAAATTTAAAATATCATTTAAAGAAAAAATAAAATGTAGAAGATAGGAGACAGAGACTTGCACTTTGTAGAGACAGGAAGGGAATCTGGGGATGAGGGGAGATGGTAGAGGGATGAGGGGAAGTGAAAATGATACAGATGGGGTATATACATGCACCAGTTTCTCATGATGAATGTAATTATTATGTGTTGCAAATACATACTAATAAAAATCCATGTAACCAAACCAACATTCTAAGGTTAAGAAGGAGGCTTAATAAAAACATCTTTTCCATAGCAGTTGGCATAAAAGAAATGCTCATCGAGTGTTAGTTTTGTTGTCTCAGCATGCTGTGTGGCGCTGGTTCCTGGTGACTACAGATCCCCAGCCAATTCTAAGGTTTGATTTTTCTCAGAGCTAGTTGCCATAGAAGGAACCCTGGGCTTGGATTCAAATCATCTTTGTTCTACATATGAGCTGAGTGACGGGTTGCTCTATCTCTCAGACCTACTTTCTCAGCTGGAATGAATGCTGTGTGTACCTGCCTATGTATATCATAAGGGTCAGGGAATGGATGTATATCAAATGTTTTGTGAGTAGCAGTCAGTAGCACAAATGCAACCATTGATATGTTAATAAGAACACTTTCTTATAAATAGCAAATAAAATCTTGGAGGGGAGCTTTACAATGACTATCTTGGGTGCCTTCTGGCCAGCCAGGACAGGAGCCAGGCCTGACCACTCAGAGGAGTTTCAGGCAGGAAACAGTAGTTGAAAGCTGGGTTCCAAGATATGGATCCTCTACCTCCCCCCTTGACTTTAAGGCCTGGGGGAATTGTTTACCTGTCAGTGTCTCAATTATAGAACTAGTGCTAAGCACTCTCCATATAGTAATCTCATTTATCCCGGGAAACATCCTTAGGATGTAAACATAGTATCATTTGGAGGTTCAAAGAGATTAAACAAGTTACCTGGACTCATACTGTAATAAAAGCAGAAGAGGAGCAACCCAGATTGGCCTGCCATCAAGCATACTCACAGTGGCATTGGAGTAGCTCCCTTCTCCTGAGTAATTTTCATCTATGACATGTGGTGGAGCAGGATGTCACTAGAAGTCCCCTAACAGTATACATGAGTTGTATCTGTAGTAGACAAAAGAAACGCTTAGAATTTTAAGACTGAGTTTAAATCCATCTAGCACCAATTCAATGGACAACCTATTGGAAACCTCTGTTTCTCATGTAGAAATAAGGAAAATCACATCTAACTTACAGAATTTAATGAGAAACCTCAGTAGGTACCTAGTAGCTTTAATGTTCTATAATTTTATTCCAGTTGAAAATTGGCCTGACTGCAATTACGTGGACACCAAAAGATAAAATGGTAATTCACGAAAAAAATCTATTTAAAAATTAATATACTAAGTTAAACTTACTGAAAAATTATTAGCTTCTGAATGTGTTGTATACTGTGACATGCTAGGGTAACAAATCATTTTACAGGGGTGCTCAGCCTTAGGTCTTCCATAATGTAGAGAAAAAAGTTGTGAAGTCTTCATTCCCCAACATTACTCAAAAGTGAATTCTGACCCTACTAGCATATTCCAGGGTCTCTGATGATAATGAAGCAATGATCTTCTAAAGGGCGCCTGTTTTCGGTGAAGAAAAATCACATATTAACCCATCACTTCTAATAAAGGAAATGTATTCATACAGCAGAAATATTTGAAGAAATTTATGCCAGTTGTTCTAAGATGATGCATATTTATGTCTTTAGACTCAGCAAGTGTTTATCTTTGTAACATGTTCTCATACCAGTTTTAAAGCCTTTATTAGCTCATCATTTACCTCAAGAGAGCAGACTAAATCACAAATCGGATGTAAGTAGTTTCTCAGTATCTTTTTTTGTACTTGCTTTGATGAAAGTCAGTCTTCCCTTTAATCAATTATGGTAGAATCCTCCAGGCAAGAAAACAGGAAGGGTCAGATGAATGAACTGAAACCAAACTGCTATCAAAAATATAGAAGTGTCATACCGACCAAAACCGACATCTTTTCCTCCCTACTGTTAAAGTAATCTGAGAGAACAAGAATTTCAGTTTATTTTTTTAACTCAGTATTGGTTCACAACATACTTCAGTAGATACTGAGTACTTACTGTGTGGCAGTTTTTCTAAGGTTTGGAATTGATAGTGTTCTAACATATTGTTGTGTTTAATGCTTAAGATATTGAGGTGAGGAACAACTGTTACCCTCATTTTGTAGCTGAGCACTAGTTCTTGACATGTGGTACATGCCGAATTAAAGGTAATCATTTCCAGTAACGTTAGTAATAAAAACAAGAAGAACTCAGTTCTGGTAAAGGACCTGTCCAACATAACAAAAATGCCAATTTATGGGTACTTTGTCCTATCCATTTACTCCTACATTAATGTAAATAGGTCAGTCTTGCTTTAGGCAGAATTCATTAACTTACAGATAGTGTGTATTCATACACATTGTCATGAACTGTGCATTCTTATAAATGCAACTTGACGCTATTTTTTCTTGCACTGTCCCCTAATTCCCTGGGCTTCTTAGGAAATTTGGAACTGAGCTTTACCTCTTTGCAGACCCCTGGATCCACTCTGATGAACCCTCTGATAAGTCAGCTGTGGCAGGCCCAGGTTCATTACCAACTGCCTGGGCTCTCTGGAAACTGGAGCCTTGCTAATTTGCCTGCATCCTAGCTGCCCAAGTCTCCCCTTTCTAGCAGCTGCTGCTCCACATCTTTTTGATCATATCACAGTAGCTCCTAATTGTTCATGGCTTCTTGTCCTTTTTCTCTGTGACTGAAGCCCAGCACGTGGACCATTGTGTAATAATCATTTATTTAATATGCTCCCCACTTGTCGGTGGGCTTATATCTGCTCTGTTCTTTCCTTTTATTCTGGGGCAGGTATAAAAAAAATCCTTGTTATTCTCCTAATACATCCTGTGGCTTTTCCTCTTCTTATCTTCCATTATAAGCTTTTACTGACATGGCAGATTCTTAACTTGCTTCCTTCCATTTTCAAAGAGCAGGTGGTTGTTTAACCCCTTGATATCATGTGCTTTCCTTATAAAGCTATATGAATCTTTCCTGATTCTTCCAGGGCTCTTGTTTCCCTTTACCTGACATTGACTTTAAAAGAATTTCCCTGTCCATTAACAAATGGATGCATTAAAGGATAGTCACAGAAGAGCACACATAGGCTGCTTCTCCTAGCATTTGATGCTTAATATCAATCTTTTCTATTCTGTATTCTCTATGCATATCATCTACACTTTATTTAATACTTCATATATACCTACATAGATAGCTACTGAAAACTCATTGGTGTGGAATATGGCATCCCGGAAGCAGTCTGTGGGAATGGTGAGTCTACAGAACATCAGGATGCAAGGACAGAGACTCAGAGTCATGCTGTAGAATCCTGAACTCTTTGCATAAATTCCTTGTCCCTGGTCTGATCCATACCGGGTTACCATATTGCTTGCAAATCTCTAGAATTTCAAAGTAAAGTTCAAGACACAGTCATCCCGAAATGTTCCTTTTATCCCTGCCAAGACAGGTGTATGCATTGGAAAAGGCCCATTTCCACTTCAGGTTTTCTCTCTTCGTGGACTCTTCCCTGATGATATCAAACAACTACGTGTACTCTTAATATTTGACTCTTGAATTCTGGCATTATATCAGGTTGTTTTGCATCGTACTCTGCATTTTTTTTTCTAGTATGCTTCTTTTCATGCCTGTTTAATATGGGTAGCTTTTAATTCCTAATAAATGCTACTCATTACTTAAACATATAGCAGTTAATATTTAGACATAGTTCACCCAGTCATTTTAATCTACTAGATTCTTTAGTGCATATGAGAATGTCCTGAGAACTTGCATTAGAAAGATTCCAGGGTGTTTTTCAGTCCAACTGAACGGATGTTGGGACCTGAAATCTCTTATTTAGATGAACTCTTTGAGGACTTATGAGCTGGTTTGCTAACAACTACTTTTGAAGATGCTTCCAAGACAGATTTCAGATTTCTCTTCCTATTTTACCATCACCTCTCACACACACATACAGTTTCTCTGTTTTTTAACCTTTGAATACCTGGCAAACATTAATGAATGCTTAATATATGTCCAGCCCCAGTAACTACAGAGATAAATAAACCATGACCTTATCCTTGAGCCTTAAGATGTTAACAGTGCAGAGTAGGAGACACACATATGCATCACACAATTATAAGGCAAGGCCACAAGCAAAATGCAGATGCCTTAAGGTTGTGTTTGTTATACAGATATTAGTTTAAATGCTCTTTGTCCACCTTGTCCCTAGAATCACAGGCTTGATGCTAATTTGTCTTCAAATTCTATGTTGGCGGAGATGCAAGGGAAACAAAGCGAAGATCATTAATGCTTTGTTATTTTCCATCTGGCATGTACTCTCTCCAAAGAGTGGCATGGTAGGCAACTGGTAGTAGCCAATGGGCTGGCTGAGGTCTCAGCTAGATGGATGACCAGAAGGAAGGTCTGGCCTAATCTGTACTCAGGACTCAGGCTTGTGATACATTTCCAAACATTCCCTTTCAGGTCTCAGGGATACAGTTCTGGTGCAGTGACACTACTGATTCATGACAACCCATGATTGCAAGAAGGTTGGCAATTTTTACTGACCATTTGTTATTCTCACTTCTTGAAACAGAGTTTGTCAATTCAAAACATCTGACACTGGAAAACAGCTTATTGTGGTGGTGCCATAGCAACAATAACAAAGAAGGCTTTCCTCCACTTGTACCAACAAAAGCTAGAGGTGTTTGGAGAACAGATAGGAACAGACTGTGGTTCAGTACCAGGAGACATTTAAAGAAACCGGCAGGAGCAATTTATGCCCCTGCAAATTGACAGATTTGCTTTCTCTCTACTGCCTTGGGTGCTGAGCCTTCTAACCAAGCGGGAGTGTGGTCCTCTTTTGAGTCATCTTTTCTATACTTGTCCATCACATGAGAATTGTTTTCTGGTGATGTGAGAGAATATTCATGTGAATGGTTTGGTTAGTAAAAAAAAAAAAAAATCTGCTACTTATTCTTGAAGTTACTGTGTCTGTGTCATTTTGTCTCAACACCCCTCACTTCTACAGGATTCAGTCTCCTTTGCAACATGAGAGTTTTAGGTTAGATCAGTGTTCTCTAAACCTGCATGGAGATTAGGACAGTCCAAAGAGCAGCCTATGAATACAACTTCTGGGGATCCATCAAGTCCTACCAATGCAAAATCATCCGAGGAGCCCAGGAACCTATTTTCCTCAACCTATTCCCTGGTGGTTTCCACGCAGACAGGCCTCTCCTCGGCAGTGGAAACCACTGATTCAGCTGCTTCACAAGCCTTTCCGCCACTGCATTCCAAAAATGCGCAATCGCATCGTCAGGATGTCCCCTTCCCCATTCCTAATCCCTTGCTCTACCACACAAAACCTATCAACTTGTTTGGCGACTCCTCTGGGCACGCCTAAGTGTTCTGTTGACATTCAGTGGATAAATTCTTTACTCAGTGAGTACAGATCACTCATCAGCTCTGCTGATAGATTGCTGAGTAATGGTGGTTCTTTCCAGAACAATATTCTGTCTCTGTGCAGAATTTAAGAAGTCTTTTTAGGCACTTGCATAACACTCTTACACAGGACTGGGATTGTGAACTGTCTGTCTAGTGTGCATCTTGGAACCTACAGAGGAGAACAAAGCCTGGGATGATGCTGAACTGAGGATCCTGGGGTGAAGAATCAGGCAAAGCCTTGGAAATTATCTTTGTATCTTTAAATCATGCAGCCCAGTGTTTCATGCCAAGTACAGCAAGCACAACACTCCTGGGCATTTGGAAGAGTAAAATAATGCCAGGTGAAAAAGATTGGCCAGCTGATTTCCTGTCTGTGGCTTCCTTGAAGGATGGAGGAATAGAGAAAAATAAACAAACAAAAACTTCCCTTGAGCTGGCAAATTTTCAGTCTTTGTTCCAGTCTGATCTATTCCTTCCCCAAAGCTAACCATGCTTTAGCGGCCACCCTTAGAACGTGAAGCCTAGCTCAAATCAATGAAAAGAAAGGTTGCTTTGGCAGAAGGGAGGCCGTAATGGATGGTTTGTGAATGTGCTGCTGACAGGGACTTGGCAAATACCTAAATCTTATTCGTGAGCCAGTGGGTTTCCACTGGGAGATATAAGCAAATCAATAATGTTGTGATCAACCTGAACAAAAGGTGTGAACAGTAAAATGTGTGACAATGACAGTTGGACAGAAGGAGTTTCCTGGGTCTTCTGTAAGACAAAGGGCCAGCAATTGACCGACCCAGGCCATGTGTCACCCAGGAAGCACTGGAGCAGTCCCAGAGTACAACTATGTCATGTCATAAATTACATTATCTATGTTACTGCATTTTTTTTTTGCATACTTTATGTCAGGGCCTATGGATACTAAAGTGTTTTAACATATTTTTAACTTTAGTCTTTCTAAGAAGCTTCTATGACATAATGATGCTCATCATCCATATTCAACCGATGAAGAAACCAGTTTCTAGGGAGTTTGCTATGTCAGAGTCCTGGCTGATCTATGGGGGAGGCAGGATTTGAAGGTAGCTCTGTCTGCTTTCTAGGCTCTGGTCTTGGCCATTCCACTTTCCAGCTTTCTGATCCTGCCTGTAGCTGAAATGAAATATGCTCCAAATTATTGAGTTCCTGGTCACTGATTAAATGAGAATCAGCCTTTTTAGAAACTTAACACAGGGAAGGAAGGTGTTCTAGATGGTGGACATGAGCATTATAAATGTGATGCTAGCATACCTGCGCTCCAGCATTTTCATGTGTAGAATAAAAGTAACTCTAGGACTCATTCAGTAAGGTTGGCAGGCTGACAAAATGAAATGTACTCAGCACAGCTCCTAGCTAGGACAGGCAATCGGAACATGTCACTAATTTCCCCTGTGGGGTCCCAGAAGCTAAGGGTTCAGGTCTTGGCCTGTAGTTTCCCCCAGGGATGCTGTCATCAGTTGTAAGCTGTTCTCTTTGATGAAAGTGTATAAAATAACACTTGATCATCTTTGAGCTCACCTACTTGCAAATGTTATAGTTCTTATTTGTCCAGAATCCCTTTTCAAAAACTTCATTAAACTTTTAATAGTATGCTTTAAAACATAAAATTATGTGTACTTTTTATAAAACCACAAGCACATAAAAGTATGCTTATGAAAAATTAGACACATGTCCTTTCTAACTTTTCTCTGTGGTATATTTTCATAGTATAGAGGATTTTCTGTTGTCTACCTTTTCAGAGATGAATTCACACATACATAGTATTCCACGATTTGATTGGGTTTTTGTTTGTTTGTTTTTTTCCAGTCAACAAACACCTTGAACATTAGTCCATGTTGTGAAATGCTCATTTTTAGATATGGCTGCTTGGAATTTTAGCCTATTGTTTCCAGACTTTTCTATTGCAACTAATCCTGCAGTGAATGTTCTTATGCACATATCCACAGACTATTTTTTTGTGAAAGTATTTTTGTAGGATATTCTGAGAAGTAGGACTTCAAGATTGAAGGTATCAGTATTACAATTAAACATTTGCTTATTTATGGGCAGCTAGGTATGAAAATTCTTTCACTTTTTTGCTGAAAATATTGTGATGGTGGCCGTTGGATTTAACTTTACTTTCAAGTTGTTTTCTTAGAATTTATTTATTAGTAAATAATGAAATTACCATAATAGAATGTGTCACAAGCTGATAACCTATTACATGTAGTTCCTGTCTCATATCCATCTTCTGGGCAAGTAGTAACTCAATTTCAGTCGAGAAAACTGTGTCTGAAGGATTGACCCAGAGTCATGAAATCCTAATGGCAGATCTAGGATTTGAACTCAGGTTAGTCTGATTTCAAAGCTGACACTGTTTTAGATGGTAGAGAATGCTGCCTTTTAACATTAATTATAAATTATTCTGAGATTTTAGGGCCGTACGGGTCTTGTTGCCAGTGGTGAGAGGTCACCATGCAGGGAAGGAAGGAATATAGCTAGGCAAGTCCTCTGATGGGGAGATCCCAAGGCTTCATAATTCAGAGTGGTGCCAGCCTTTCTAAGATTATTGCATGGCATTCCTAGTCTCAGTGCGTGGATTGGAGGTAGAATTATAGCCCATCTTATGAATGAGAAAGATGAAGAAGGGGAGAGTTTATAATCACCTTGTTCTGATATATGTCTGACCCAGTACTGAAGCCTTCACTAGGTTGTTTTACCATTGAGAAACGTTGTTCTTTCTCCAGTAGAATGATGATCTCAGGAAATATTATGCCAAGAACAGTGGCAAACAGCCAGTCAACAAGTCAAGCAAGGAAAATCTTCAAGGGATGAATCCTTCCTGGAAAAAGACCATTTCAGAAGTGACACTTTCTCCTGGAAAAGACGCACAGGCTCCTGGGTCACAATGCTTTTGCAGACTACTGGTGGACTCTGAATGGGAAGATACTCACAGGGATGATTGGATACAGGTGGTCAAGTTCCTGGACCCTTAGAAACTCCACATAACCCCCCCACACACACACCTGCCAATACTTTTCAGCACCTGCAGTTTTCCAAGTCATGGGCCCACACTGAGGTGAGTAAGGTAGAACCAGATTTGGCTCTCAAGAGCTCAGATTCACTGAGGCAGAGGCTGAGGAAGTTCAAACAATCCAGGCAGTGAGATGTGTGAGGCCACAGCGTTTGCATGAGGAAGTTGACTTTGAAGAATTTGTCTGAAGCCAGGCCCTTGAGTCTGTTCTGGGAGTATACGCTATGCTATTCCACCTGGAAAGTGGGTAAATGGGTCAGGTGAGACAGCAGAAGTGCCCAGCCGGCACAGGGCAACCTACACATTAGAAAGTGGGACAAATCCGTGCTGTGCAGGGCAACCTCATGGTGACAAAGTCAACGCCAGCAGACACAGTCAGGGAGGGGCTTTCCATCTGTGATCTGAGAACCTGTCTGCTTAGCTTAAATGGAGCTACTAAAACAGGAGCGACATTGAAAGAAAAGAGCGGTTTAGTTTTCCTCAAGGCCACAGTCAAGGTCACTTGCACTACGTAAATGATCAGAGCTCATTTGTTTGTTCTATGCAGAATGAGTCCACTAACTTCTTGCCAGCTTTAGTTAAGCAACAATCTCTCCAGGTCTTAGTCAACTTTTCTGTATCGTGGGTGTATGAACAGAGTTGAGGGGACAAAATGAACCCTGGGAGAGAAATAAAGGTGGGGTCTTTGTCATTGTTCTGTCTCCCCAGTGTCCAATTCAGTGTCAGGCACCAGGTAGGGAGGTGCTCAGATCTGGGTGGACCCTGTGGCTCAGCAAGGCCCTCAAACACCACCAAGTGCATCCTGAGATTTCCCTGTTGGTGTCAGATTTCTTTGACGGTATTTTGTTCCCAGGGAGATTTTGTGAAAGTACGTGGTAAACCCCTGCTGCACAGTGGGATGTGAAGTGTAGAGATGTCTGTATTTCCCATGAATGTGAATAATTTTGTCTTCCATCTGCCTCAACCGGCTTCTCCTCCTTTTCTGTTTCCCCCTCTTCTGCCTGTACCTTTACCCCTCCCCAAAGTTCATTATTTATTTTCCAAAATACCCCATTGGACTCCTACATCATTCAGTGCACCTGCTTTAACACAGGATGCTGCATACTCAGTGTTTCCAGACCTCACAGATGGCTTGAGGGTTCCCTGCTGTTTTACCCATTCTCTTCCCAGTTAAGGGTCCTAGTTGGCAGCCACATTCCCCTGAAGGCTTCCAGGTTTTACTCTCTGATGCTCTCTCCCTGTTTTCCAGCTTCCCCAGGCCCTGAGAGGAAAATAAGGGGTGTCAGATGTGACCCCAGTCTTTGGGGGATGCCCTACCTTGTAAGGGCCTTTGAAAAGTACAGAAGCAGAGTGGGTACAGTCTGTGTGAGCCACCATGAAGCAGCTCATGGTTGAGACAGGACATTGCTGAAAGGGTAGATGAGGTTACCGGTGTTCTACTCCTGTAGCAGAGCTGGCAGCGCGGCACTACAGGAGTAAAGAGCTGGTCTGTTGGGGGAAAGTGGTTCAGTTCTGAAGGCATGGTCCATACCTGCACAGCCCAGTGTGCAGTGAATCTGAATAAGACTGGCTTCCAACACTGTCCATCTTGGCTTGGGGAAAGGACCATTCCAGCCCTGAGAGGATGCTTGGATCTCCATCCCAGGGAGGTCAGTGTTTGGCAAGTTGTCACAGAAGCACCATTTTGAGAGCTCACCTCAACAACTCTCTCGGGTAATTTTCAACCAAAAAACCATCCCCAGAACTGCCTCTGTCTCTTCTTTACCCTGCCTGTAGGTACAAGGTTTGGGGATACCCCCAAGGAGGAAGCAGCTTAAGCAGGATGGTTACAGAAGAGGGCTGGGAACCAGCTTGATCACCTAAACATTTTATCTTAGGGAAGAACACCCCCTCAGGGGGAGCCAGATTCTTCTTTGTGGATGGAATGCATGTGTGTGGCTTGTGGCATGGGTTCAGGGCCTGGGGTGTCAGGAGAAGCCATGAGGAGTCTGTGATCATCCTTCATGGAACCCAATAGGTTCTCAGATGAGAGATATTTCCCTCTGAGGGGAGTAACTGAAGATATGTTTGTACTCTCTGCTCAACACAACCAGGAAAGGGGAACACTAGAATTATTAGGGAATAAGGAACTTATTAGAGGAATTAGTCCTTCAAGAAACATGGAGAAGCTTGGGGAAGTTAAGTCTTGCACCAGGGATTTAAAAGTTTGGAGATAAGTTACTAATCAATTGGCCACGTAAAAGGTGGCCAATGTCTACAAAGTCTGTCTATTTACAGCTATATCTCTTTGAGTTCATGGTCTGGTTGTAGGCATGGGTTGCTGCTGGTCAGCAGGAATGAAAACTGGAAAAAAAAGTTGGACAGGGCACAGGAAGAAGAGCAGATATGAAGTGGAACCTGCCAATACCTTTCAATCCATTTCTCATCACCTCTATCCTCGATAACCTTTGCAGTATAATGGTACCACTTCATCTCTGTCTTCTAAATATTGTAGAGATTCTTTCTTGAGCAATTCTAACTGGAAACATACAAAGACAGGGTTATAAGAAAAAGAGTTTCAGCTTGACCAAGCTGACAAATTATTAAGCCATTATAGCCTATTAATAATCTAGGGACCACTCTATTCACTGGGTATGAATATGAGGACTCAGGAGGTCTTTGGACAATAAAGTGTGCTAAATTCCATAATCCACAGACATAAATGCACCTTTCAGGGACTATAAAAGGCTCAGAGTGATTTGTCCATACATAGCAAAATATGGTTGGAAAGGAAACAAGGATGGCAGATGGAGTGTTGGTTAGGGCCAGATTTTTTCTTTTGTGTCTTAAATAACACATTTAAAAGTTTAGGTTTTATCCTATGAAAAGGGTACCACTCTTAATGAGTTTTAAGCAGGAGGAAGAAAACAAGCACGTTGGCATTTCAGAAAGATTGCTTTCCTTGCAGTGTGAGGTTAGTGGGGGTAGACTTAGTGGCAAGGACAGCAGGAAGCTGTTGCAGTAACTCTAGAGGTGGGAATAATATACAACTGTGTATAAGGGAATAAGACAAGCAGACCAATGGGGACCTTTGTAGAGGTGGAGAAATGTGGGTGTTGAGCTTAGCTGGAAATAGGAGCAGTGAGAGAAGAGTCCAAGGTGCATTGCCTGAATCAATGGCGGTCTGTTCACTGAAAGGGAAGGCTGTAGAAGTTTGGAGAGGAAGACAATGGTTTCATTAGGAGCACATTGCTTTAAGGATGTCTGTGGTGTAGTGCTGGATATATGAATCTGGAGTTCAGAGAGAAAATGGACCTGAATACATAGATTGTAGATATAGTATATCAACAGAGTTCCCATGGACCAGAGTTCTTAATCTAGTATTTTCACAGAATCAGTGACAGGGTGGAGTCACATGACTAGCTTTGGAATCTTTCCTAGGTCTTGGTAGAGTACACTTGTAGGTAGTATATCTAGTTAGATCATAAAGATGTGGCCTTAGGATGTAATATCTGGCCTCTTTCCCTTTGCACTCTGATGCTATTTCCTTCTCTGCTTCCTACCCACCATAAACTGAGCAGCTTTGCTCCACTATGTGCTTCTGCCATGATGCTCCTGCCTTGGAGGCAGCTTACCATGATTGAATGCCCTGAAACTATGAGCCAAATGAACTTCTTCTGCTTTAAATTGTGGCTATTGAGTACTATGTCTCAGGAATGAGAAAGCTGACTAATATAGACCCCTTAGAAACATGGGGAAAGCTTTTTTTAAAAAAAGGAAATACAGAGAGAAGACAAGATGGCCAATCAGTGAGCAACAAAATACAAAGCCTCCCAGGAGAAACAACTCATTTGCCAGAATAAAACACCCTAGAGAGACCCAGACAGAGGGAGATTGATCTTCTTGACACAGAAAGAAATTAAAATGTAAAAAAGCTTATCAAATATGTCAGGACTACAACTGAAACAGCCAAAAATTACGGGACACAGTGTTTTCATTCATGGCGACCAGCCAAGTTTGCAACAGCCTGAATCTGCACTGGTTGGCAGAGCCACTCAAACTTGCTCCCGCTGCCACTCACAGGAAGCACAGCAGCCCTGAAGTTGGGGGTTGGTGAGCCCAATGGAGAGCAGAGCTGGCAAAGGGATCTTCATTAATCCATGGTCAGTGCTGGGAATGAGACCCCCCACCATGGGAAGGGCTTGACCCAATGGGCGGCATGTTGGAATTGGGCAAGAGGAGCCTGAACTGGGAGTGGCAGTGACTTCAGTTGGTTCCTCCCTCCCCAGAGCAGATTCATGGGATTTGCTTGGACTGGGCCATGCCCCTGGCCGGGACCCAATGAGCTGTCCCAAATCCATCCCCTGCACCTAGCAAGCACTAACCAGGTGAAGGCACCTGAAGTTTGGCTGGCCTGATGGGGAGGGGCAGGCAGGAGAGGGCAGAGGTCCCTCACCAGCGTGCTTCAGAGGAAATGTAGCCAACAGGGAAGGGGGCTGGGACCTGCACTGTAACCTGTGTGGAGGAAGCCAGGGCCATGACAGGAGAGAGAGGCAGGAGAAGGCCCCCAGCCCAGAACCCTGAGAGCACTGATCCAGGAGAGGGAAAAACAAGGGAGACTGAGGGCAGCAAACATGCAAAATCAGACATGGCTTCAATGGAAATTAAGAGATATCTTTGGAACGTTGTAGATGAGCTCAAAACTGAAATATTAAATCAGGTAAAGCAAGATATGAGTAGAGTAATAAAAGAAATGCTCTCAGAAGCATCTCTCAGGAAGATACAGATGGAAGATGGGAGGAACACAAAAAAGGAGAGAAACATTCAATAAAGAATATAAAGAAAATATAAAATAAATGAAGCAGATTCAAAGAGACTACCAGGAATTTAAAAATTCAATTGAAAGCTGGCAAAACACCTTAAAAGAAACTAAGGATAGACTATCAAAACTTGAAGACAAGTTTGCAGTGTGTGATCATGAAAGGAAAGATCTCTTAAAAATAACAAGGAAACAGGCAGTAACAATACAAAGGCTAGAAGATGATAAGAGAACCTACAATTTAAGAATAAGAAATGTGAACAAAGAAGCAGGAATACATACAGGTGAATTACAAAGGCTATTCATGGAAATAATTAAGGAAAACTTCACAAGCATGGGAAAAGAAAATGACATTCGGTTATGTGAGGCATACAGAACTCCAGCCACCTACAACCAAAACAGATCTACACCCAGACATATAATAATCAAGATATAAGAAATTCAATATAAAAATAGAATATTAAAAGCCATCAGAGAAAAGAAACAGATTACCTATAAAGGTAAGCCCATCAGAATCACGGCTGACTTTCTTGACACAGACCATCAGATCAAGAAGAGCTTGGAACAAAGTATTCCAAGCCCTGAAAGAAAATAACCTCCAGTCCAGATTGATGTATCCTGAAAAACTGTCACTAGAAATTAATGGAGAAATAAGATGCTTCCATGACAAAGAGGAACTGGGGGAGTTTGTGACCACCAATCCAACCCTACAGAGAATACTGAAGGACATTCTACAAATAGAGAAAAAAAATACTGGGATTTTAGGGCCTCAATGAGTGGGGCAGGCAGTAGAATGAAGGAGAAAACTAGACAAACAGGCAGAAAAATAGCATAGCAGAAATGAGGCAGAGAAGGATGGCTAGAATCTCTAACATAGATGGCCTTGATACGCTATATTGTTAATAGTACACCAGGATTTAAAACCCACATTACTCACACTACTCTGCTTAGATGTATCATATTCTGTTGCAGTCATTCTACCTGTACTAGATTTGAGGGCACAGACAGTAATCCTGAAAATAATCCCACTGAATGCTACTCTTCCCATAGTTTTACCCTCATTTCCTTTCACACTCTATCTAGACCCCCAACACACACTCTGATCCCTGAAACCTCTATGATGGACTCTGAATGACCTATGTATTTCCTTTTTTTTCTCCTATTATTCTTTTATTTAAAGAGAAACAATAGCATGTAAAGGATAGAGATAATACAGAATTTCAAAAAAATAAACAATAAGAAATCACTAGTTGATAAATTACATATTGTCCTCTTAGAAATAGTTGTTCCAGTTACAAAATTAAAGCACACAAAGTAGCTAGTCAAACAGTAAGAGTGTAAACAGCTATGCATGCATGAATCTCTACATGTATTTCTATCCTTTCTGTATTAGAGGGAAAAACAAAACTTAGCAAGACAAAACAAAACAAATTCCTGTAAAAAATATGCAACCAAAAAGTCATATAAAACCATAGTACAAGGTGATCTACAATGATGGCTGTGTTGTTTCTTCTTATCTTCAATAGAATTGTCTATATCATCAGGCATAATTGAATATAGCAGTATAATTGAATATAGCAGTACATAATATTAGTAAAAATAAAACATTGTAGACAGTATAAAACTTCAAAGGCAGGTAATAATCAAACCAGAGTGGATATTCTAGTGAATCTTGTCATCTTAAGTGCAGTTGCCTATACTCTCAGACTTGATACTATCAATCATAACAGCTTTGAATAAAAATCTATCAATACAAAACAGCAATCTAACAAACCAGATTCAATTACGTTCAGTCATGGTAAAACAGTGTAGGTTTTACAGAGCTTTAGATTAAGTTAATAGGAAATTAAGGATGGTTACAGTACCATCCTTAATGGTACTGGCAGGAAGCCTGAGAAAGGTGCTGAGAAGAATGGTGGGAGGAGGAAGAGGCAGGTCATCCATCCAGTAGTGTGTAGTCAAATAAGACAAGGCAAAAAGTACAGTATTATAATTTGAGAAAAACTATAGAAAAGGCAAGTAAGAGAAAGATTTAAAAGACACTCATTCAGTATAAAAAGAAAGAATTTTAAATGTAGAAGGGCACATATATGAAGATACAGGTGAGGAGGGGATAGAAGTAAATAAAGAGAGGAGGTCAGGTAATTGGAGGAGTTGTTAGGCATAATCTGATTTTGGGCTTCTTGGACCCTGTGACCAAGCTGGACTGGGGCAAACAATGTGACTCTTTCTGTCCAAAAGAAAAACATCTCTTTTACTCAGAAGCTGTGTCAGCTCTAGCTGACTCCTTTAGTAACTCAGCTGAGTGCTGGACTTTGTGCTACTGTGAGACTGGCTAAACCTTGGTAGAGGTTTAACTGGATTGGTCTTCGACCTTTGTTTCATCTTCCCATGCTGCTCTCGAAAATCTCCAGAATTCCAGCCTTGCTCTTCACAAGTCTTTGCCTCTCCTTTTAGGTTCTCTTGTCTTCTCAGGGATACCCCTGACTTTCCTAAGTCTCCAGCCCCCTATAGATCTTGAAGAACACCCTTCTAGGAAAATGCAGCTCCCAAGTCTCCTACCACAGATTTTTTATAGGCATCATCTTGAAGAAGAAAATTAAAACCTTCAGGAAATCCTATTCAGACTTCGAGCAGATGAAAAAGAAACTACAGTTTACTCTTGTATGTATTGAGAAGACATGAGAAACAATAATCTTGTTGATAGAAGTACTTAAGAATGAAAATTGTTGCATTCATTAATATCTTTCTTGGCAACGCAGAGAAAGGCAGGTTGGAAAATGTTTGTACTTCATTGTGTTTGAGAGCAGAAAGAACCAAACACATGTGAAACTCCCAGGCAGCCCATGGGGCAAAGATCTTACTTAACATTAATCATGTCATCATGGTTATGACTTCTCTCTTTAACTTTTGCATATGAGGTGTTCAAGATATTTAATTAGGAACTTCTGTGTTAATGTTTCTTGGTTTGACTCAATTAGAAATTATACTGGATTAAAGAACTTTCACCAACTGAAAGATGGGAAAGGAAATTGCTAATCTGATACCCTCATTGCCTACAAAAAACCTAGTGAATATTTCTTAGAAAAGAGCATTCCCCTGTAAAACTGCAGTTCCATCATCCACCTAAGGATGTTAACACTTACAAATTACCATCTCATCTCGGACTCCAAGTTGCTCAGCAATGTCAGGCACAGCCAAGGATCCAGGTCAGAACCCACATTGCAGTTGGGTGTCATGGCTTTTAGTTTGTTTTTTCTAGAAGAGTTCTTTAGCATTTCTTGACATTTATCTCCTTATGTTTTTCAGGAAACAAGCTAGTTATTTTGTAACATGATCTCAGTTTAAACCTATTCATTCTTCACACTTTGATTCAGGTTATGCATCTTTGGCAAGAATATGACAGAATGGGTCTGGTGTCCTTATTGCATTTCATTGTGAGGTGGCACATAGCTTTTATCGGTTCCATTAATAATGAGCTATTTTGACTGCTTGATTAAAGTAGTGTCTACAAAACTTTTCCACTGAGAGATAATTTTGGTTTTTTACTTAATAAATATTTCATAGGCAAAAACTATGAAATTATGTAAATATCCCATTTCTCATGGCACAGTCAATTTATTTAATTATATCTTTTTATCTGCATGGGCTCATCTAACATATGGTATGCAGTCAGTTATAGCTCATTATTATCAAATTATTCTTGGCTTTTCCAGTAACAGTTACTTCACACAGATTTGTATGTCTTTTGATATGTTGTCATCATTCTTGAGCACTTCCTTGCATTCTGGAACAATAAGAAGCGTTAGCTCATCTTTTACTTCCTGTCCTGGATCTGAAATCAGCTGTCTGTTCAAACAGGCCGTGGTTCCTTTCAGCTGAGAGGATGATCTTACGTCACAAGTGCAGCAGTGGACTGTTTGCTATCAGTGAAAGCTCCAAAGGTTTCATCACCACGCATCTAGGAGTTAAGGTTTATGAGCCAGGTGTGTTCCTTGCACACATGGCCACTCTCTGCCTGTGACCTCCTCCTGCTCTTGCTCACACTCAGTGTCAGGCTGCCCCCAAGCACAGGTGCTTTTCTTAACTCTTTTTGGGCTCTGACCGCACCCCATCCCAGACGCCTCTGCTCTTGGATGCCTTTCTGAAGCCCGCCAAGTTCATCATGTGGACGTCTTCCTTGCCCTGTACTGTTCTTACCCACTTGGACTGACTCCTCATAACAACTGTTCCCTTCATGTGCGTGAGCTTGTGATCTGATTCTTTACACCACAGCCTTCATCTGAACCCTTTCTCAACTCTGAACTCCTCACACCAAGCCACTTGTTAATCATGTACATTCAGACTTGTACGAGTCCGGGTGTCCTTATCACCATTCTCAGGCACTGACTACCCAGTTCGGCTGCCGTTTTATGCCTCCTCATGCTTGCTAGGCTTGGGTGACCTCATGTTGGGATGTTTCTAGGCACGAATCTTTTTCCTACCCTGTCTGGGCTTCAACACCTCATGCAGGTCCACGTCTCTTATGGACACACTACATGGGATCTTATTCCACTTTTCACTGAAATTTACTTCTTATACCCTTCCAGCACAGAAGAAAACTCTGTTCTCCTCCACTTATGACATCCACAGCATTAGGATTGATACTTTGGGGAAATGGAAAGAAAAGAATGAGAAAGGGAAAGAATACAGGAAGCATAGCTGCAAAGTTTTATCTACAAAGGATTTTTTTAACACACACATATATAAAATCTCTTACTATGAGGTTTATTACTAAGAAAACGTTTCTATAAGCAATTATATTAGCTCACTTAATCAGTTACAGTATTAGTTGAATTAAGAACTGTATTTGATTTTTATAACTCTGAGTGAACCCAGCAGCTCTGTGTGAATTAATAACTCATCATACACACATGTAAAATCTCTTCAGAGATAGAAAA
Organism: Hydrochoerus hydrochaeris; assembly: GCA_004027455.1. Classification (NCBI taxonomy): domain Eukaryota; kingdom Metazoa; phylum Chordata; class Mammalia; order Rodentia; family Hydrochaeridae; genus Hydrochoerus; species Hydrochoerus hydrochaeris. The sequence goes on from PVLA01001224.1 coordinate 379,683, forward strand.
ACACTAGATTACACATCTTCATGTAGTCCTGCTCCCAGGCCCAGCAGATTCAGATGTAAAGTCATTCTAAGCCTCGTTCTGCACAGTCCACTGAGGGATGATGAATCTTAGAACATTAGATTTAAAAACAAATTTTTCACTTAGGATGCTTTCAAAGTGGTCTTTATATAGCTCTAGAATTTGGGTAAGATTTACCTTAGGGACCTGAGGAGGACATTTCATTTTCAAACAGGTTGTTGGTGTGTTTGCACAGAGGTATTCCAGGTGAGACTCCCTTTTAAGCAGAGGGATTTATGTTGCATGTTCCTCCCTGGCCTCCACCCAATCCTCTTGTATATGAAAGAAAAGAAAATATTACTTTAGGTAAAGTATTTGTTCTCAATTTAAATGTGCAAGATCGTGTGGCATGTGGGACAGTCAGTATTTCAGCTTTAGCAGAGATGTTTTAAACTTCAAATAAATTTCAAGGTTTTTGCATAATGGAATTTTTAGGTAAAAGAATTATGGAATACTGGGCATAGTAGCACATGATGATAATCCCAACACTGTTGGAGGCTGAGGCAAGAGGATCTTAAATTTGAGCCCAGCCTGGACAACTGAGTGATTTAACAGGATTCTGTTTCCAAATCAAAAAATAAAAAGTTTCAGTTGTAACTCATTGCAGAAGCCCTAGGTTCAACCCTCAGTGCTAAAAAGACCAACAAGAATAATGCAGTGATATTAGCTATAGTCACAAGCAGTGTGAACTAATTGCCTGCAAATTTAGCTTAGAACAGACTCCTGTGTTTTTGAAGATCTGGACAGTGGCTGATCTAGACTGTACTTATCTGGGTAATACTTATGATTTCAATTACTCTCATGTTTGGGAACCAGCTTTACCATATTTCATCTTCCTGGAACCAGTCTGAACGGTCTCTTCTCTTGTCACAGTAGAGAGGGAGCCATGTCTTGCTTTTCAAATTTTGTTACTTTCATATTTTATTAGTGGTGGAGGGACATATGTGCTGTGGCTTGTGGGGAGGCCAAGAAGGTCAGACTCTCTGCGAGTAAAGACTGGAAATAGAGACCAAAACTCGCCTCGTAGATCATGTATTGGATTTTCACAGATTTGGGGTGGGGTGATGCAGAAAGAAGAGGGTATGAAAGCCCAAAGCCCAAGTTAGAATGAAGCCAGTACATTTTTCTAACTAAGAGAACTGTTTGCTGTCTAAGGCTGGCAGCCTTAATCGCTCTGGAGTGGGAGCATCAGCAGCCCTGTCCTCAGCTGCCTCAGCTGTGGTGCTATGGGGACTTCAGAGCACTGTGAATTTGGGCTCTTCCAACACAGCCAGAGGTCCCTTCATGGCCAGCAATTTAACCCTTCCATAGCCTGGTCTCTCAACATCTTTTCCCTGTGCACAAGTTTGTGTGTGTGTGTGTGTGCTAACTTTTGTATAGTTGTGTTTATACAATTGTCTACTTGCTTCTCTAATCAATTATCATGGGGCCATGTTTCCCTATGATATTCTATGTTATTATATGCAATTAAAATTAAAACATTTATTATTATTATTTATTTATTATTTTAAAATTAAACCATACTTTTAGTACATCCTTTTAAAATTAAAATGCACTTTTAAAATTATTATTTTATGTTATTATATCATATAAAATTAAACATACTTTTAACTGGCAGCATGATAGCCCACTGAGCATCTGTGTTATGCTTTAGTTTTGTCCTTGTCCTGTGTTGTCTCCTCTGCCTAAAAGCTCCATCATTTGGGAACAGCTCCCACCTCTCCAAAGGGCAATTGTGTTTCCTCTAAATCAGCCATGTGATTATAGAGCAGTGGGAGCCTCAGCTGGGGGCAGTCATGGTGGCTGATCAGAGAAGCTGCCTGGCAAGTGTTCTAACTGGAGCTGAAATGAAGAGATGAGAGCATGATCTGATCACAGTGACAGAGCCTTGCCCATGGGGCAGCCAGCCCGAAAGCACAGAGCCCAGGGAACCAGGAATGAGAGGGAAAGCAGGAAGAAAGCCAGCAGAGGGGCAAAGAGACCAGAGGGGCAAGAGCGAGAATGAGCCTGCCAGGATTCAAGTCCCTCAATGGATAGACATCTCTCAGGCCAGCCTTACTCTCCGCCTTTCCATAACTGGTTGTGTTAGCTTGTGAATATTTCCTTTGTGCTTTTCATACTCTGATGATTTGGCTTTCTTTGCTTTTATTATTTATAAATTAGTGTGCCTGCATCAGCGTGACTTCTGAAATAGAACACAACATTCAAGTGAAAGCAGAGACTTAATAAACACTTGTTAAATTAAGTTAAATAAACTTCCCCAGAGACAGAGTGGTGCAGTGCAAAGAGCATGGGCTTTAGAAACTAGATGGTCAGGTGTACCTGGCTTTGAATTATGAATCTTGAAGACATTTGACAGCTGGTTCATATGTTCGAGCCTGGGTTTCCCCTCCTCCATTTTCATCTTCATTAATGTTATAATATCTAACATTTTGGGGCTCTTGCTATATGACATACACTAACCCAAGAGTCTTGCATATTAAAATTATGCTAAGTGATAGAGCTTGTAATTACATTGTGATAATCTGTGAAATGAGAATTAAATGAAATAATTAGCATAAAGCATCAAACCCAAGGAATGGTGAATCTTTCTTCCACATTTTCCTTTCTAACATGATCCTGGCTCTTACTACATTGGCCAGTATTTGGGCTCATGGTCTCTTGGCTTTTGGACAGCTTAATCTGTTTTCTTTTGTCATCATAACTTGTTGGCCTTTATTTTCCTGTCTTTTTACCTGTCGGATACTGTGTGATGTGATTTATAATGGCACAAGCAACATGGCACTGGAACTCAGCAAATGGAAAGGTGTACCATGTCCTTACTTAAAAGACTAAAAGTCATAAAGAGTTCAATTCCTCTTACTTTGTAAATTTAATTCAATTCTAATACTAGAAAAAAAGGACACCCTATTCTTGCCCCCTGAATTGAAAATGTTGATGCTGGATATCTTCCCAGAAGAATTAAAAACATTGTACCACAGTGGTATATGTGCACCCATGTTTATAGCAGCACAATTTGTAATAGCTAAATTTTGGAAACAACCCAAATGCCCATCAACTGAGGAATGTATAAAAATGATGGGATATTTTCATACAATGGAGTACTACTCAGCTATAAAGAAGGATAAACTGGAGACTTGTATAGGCAAAGGGATGCAACTTGAGACCATCCTCATTAGTGAAATAAACCAGTCTTATGTGTGTCAACATCATATTGTCTTCCTGGTGTGAGAAGCTGCAAGAATAAATAAGATTTTAAAAATGTGCAATATATATTGTGAGATGGGAAGAAACTGTTCAAAAAGAAAGTGAAACTGAGATGGGGGAAGGAGGAAAGGATGAAGGCAAATTTAAGATAGTTATACTGCTAATTTCTCTTAGTTCATTGAAAAGAAAGGTTTGTACTAATGTTTAGAGAATTAAGTGCCTATATCATACTCTGCATAACTACTTTAAAGATAACAATATGTAATGTATCAGCTATTGCTATTCTTCTATTACCTTGTTTTGCAGTTTTGTGGGATTTTTTTCTCTTTAAAATACAAAAAAATACTGATTCAGAACCTTTATGGAAAAACAAATGAGCAAGAATAATCAGAAAAATTTTGAAAACAGAGAGCAGGGGAGAAGGTCAGGTCCCTTTAGATAATCAGCATGTTATATACCCTCATTTTTTAAAACAAGGATGCTAAAATCTGAATAGGTGAATAGACCATAACACCAAGTAGGAAGCTCAGAAACAAAATGGCCAAAAAATGAGTCGATTAAGTAGTAAAGATGTCAAAATCCCAAGTTGGTGGCAGGGCAGTGCATATTCATCAAGGCTCTGGGAGAGAGCACAGGTAGAAAGTGTCAAGCAGCGAAGTCTGATTCCATAAAGTGACAACTTTTAATACACATTAAAATTACAAATGCATTTTTCCTACTTCTATACATTTAACCCATAGGAATAAAAATGCAAATATAAAATAATAGGCACGTCAAAGTTATTCATTGCAACCAATTGATAAGAAATCCAAGCGTCCATCAGTAGAGGACTAGGTAAATGAGCTACCATCCAACCATGCATTAGAATGCTCTTCAGCTTCAGAGAGAGAGAGAGAGAGAGAGATCTTTCTTTCTTTCTTTCTTTCTTTCTTTCTTTCTTTCTTTCTTTCTTTCTTTCTTGGTGCCACGGATCAAACTCATGACCTTGTGTTTGCCAGGCAGGCACTTATGCCACTGAGCTAAATCCCGGGTCCTTCTACTTATATTTTTAAAAAGGTGAAAAACTCAAGTGCAGCAGAGTGCATAGTATATTACCTTTGTGAAAGAAGGGGAATAAGAATATGTATTTGTGTTAGTATAAAGATGCACATTTACATAAGAGTAGTCTTCTGTAGGAAAGGTAGGAATCTACTGGAGAAGAAAAACACAAGCAAAAAACTGGCAATGCTTTTTAGATATTGGTTTGGATTTTTGAATCATGGGTTTATGTTACCTATTCAAATAAAAAAGAACAGTAAGGCCTAAAAATTCAATGATTACCTACTATTTGTAAGACGCAGTGCTAAGCTTGTAAATACATCGTTTCATTTCACCCTCACCAGAGGCCTGTGAGGTTTGATTTTAATCTCCGTTTTACAGATGAGAAAAAGTTGCTTAGCTTCAGTGATTTGTTCTTTCCGTTTATCAGCCCATCTCCTTTATTCTTTACATCCCAGCTCCTGTGGGCTTCCTGCCGTTTTTCAGGAGCCATTTCCATCAACTCAGAACCAACAGCTTTGGTGAACCTCTTTAGAAATGAAATACTTAGTTTACACTGTATTTTTTTTTTAAATAAAAGACTGTCAGCCTAAACTTACTCTGTCTCTCACTAGACTCTCTACGAGACTGTGAGAACTGCATTGGATACCACAGGATCCATATTTATCTCCTCTCCTGTAGTATTGCCAGGGAACCAGATTGTCATGAAATTAATCTTAGGATATAAAGTAGTTTTTGTTTGTGCAGGTCCGGGGAGTTCACGTAATGTCTCATTAAACTGAGTCTTGCTAACACTGTCAGGCAGACTTTATTATGTTCCTTTCACTGAAGAGGAAATGGAGTCTCAGAGACACCAACAGTGATGCGGTAAGAGTCATATCTAGGACTTCCAGCTCCAAGATAAAGGCTCTTTTCATTACACTATGGCTATATCTAGTCCATCTCCCAGAAGATATCTGGCTGAGCCATATGCATTCCAAGAAAATGTCTGAGTTGATTATTCTAGGAATGAGGACATGGAAATCACTCAATTTACTCTTGCATGACCCATGCATGATGGCTCCAGTTAATCCATGTCCTAACAACCACTGCCATTCTGTGATCCATGGGTGAAAGATGTAATAATGGTGAGAATGTGATAGAAAATGATGCCCTGGCATATTTATTTTATTTTCAGCACTTGGGATTGAATCCAGGACCTTTGCACTGAGGTACATCCTTTTTTTGGTACCAGGGATTGAACTCATAACCTTTCACTTACCAAGCAAGCTCTTAAACCACTGAGCTAAATCCCTGGCCCTCCCAGCTCTTTTCAAAAATATATATTTTGAGACAGGATCTCACTAAGTCACTGTAGCTTAGGTTGGGCTTAAACTTGAGATCCTCCTGTCTCAGCCTTTCAGCAGGTATAGTTTTAATTGCAGTTCTCCTGTGATGAAAAAGGCTGAGCATACTGAAAATGTGGTCCTCACCTAGCGGCAACTGCACCACCTCCCCCCTCCTCCCAGCTCCACTATTTCCGAGGAATAGCTACCAAGATTTCTCTAAAATAACCTTCCAGGACATTTAGGGGCAATAGAATGAGAAGTTACTTCTATATCTGAAAAGATTCTTTCGAAACCAGATATGTATAACCACAAAGTGAGAAAAATGAAGAAGTCTTAATTCTCTCGTTGAACTGCCCACGCATGTCTCATTGCCAGCAAAGATGATTTTCGCTTTGTGTTGACACAGGTGAAATATTTCTGCTCTGAGACCTCCTTCCACCACAGTACAGCAGCAGAAGCCCAAGCTGTTTTCCTGCATGCGCCAAATTCCAGCTAGCCTGCCTCAAATTCCCTGGGGGAAGGAATTACCCTTTTTTCTACTATATGGAGTCTGAACCCAGGGCAGCATCATAAACTCTGTATCCCCTACCTCACTTTGAGACAGAGTTTCACTAAGTTACCAAGTTGTCCAGGTTGGGCTCTAACTTGTGATGCTCCTGTCTCAGCCTCCTCGAGTTTTGGAATCACAGATACGTGGCACCATGCCTAGCTGAGGGATTATCTGTATCTTTGCCTGACATGATATCTCTGACCATTAGTTGTAGACTGTTTCTGTATTTCAAAGGATATTCTTCTATTAGTCAACTTTATAACTTGTACACTTGGTTGACATTAAATATTTCTTTATATGTTTGCTTATTGGTTTCAGATCAGAAAAACAAAGCTTATTTACCAGTTGGGACCATTAGAAAATGTTGTAATAGAACATATAATTGTTTCTATTTTCCCCAAAATAGCTTGTATGGGTGCTTACTTACAATTTTTAGTATTATTTTAAATATGTGTACTATTTTGTCTACATACTAAAGAAGCTCATTTTGATTTTAAAGATCTAGGAAATTGAGAGAACTTAAGGGAAAGTAAAAAAAAGAAAAAGAAAACCTCTAAAGCCAGCGTTGATTTAGTATCTATAACAACTCAGCATTTCATTCTGTCTCTTCGCACTTTTGTTTTCCTTGTCTTTGGATCTTGCTGATTTCTATCTGCTAGTAATATTAGGAAAGCTTGCTTCAGGGAGCATCACATTGTGACTGGAGGGACAGAGAGAAATTGTGACAAGGAATCCACCAACATGACACAGAAAGGACACAAATAGAGACAGCTCTGGACCATCTCCAGAATAGCTGGGACTCGCCTCTTCCTCTGACCCTAGGACCACAGACAGGGTTCCCTGAGACCCCTAAACCCTTGGGGGACCTACCTCTGCCCTGAATCTCATGTGCACACAGCTCAGTCCCTGCAGCCATGAGGCTAGGCTACTGGCACCTGTGACCGCCCTCCTAGCCATAAAGATAGTGCTCACACAGCTGGAATAGCCTCCTGCTCGGCAAGTTCTGCTTCTTGCTTATAGCATAAACAAGACATGCAAGTTCTTCTTTCTCAAAATGGCCTAGGGGCCTTTGCAAAAGATTTGAAATCCAGGCAGCCCTGAATGCTAGCTCTAAATTTGTTACTGATTTGAGGAACATGTGCAGTGTAATTTAACTTCTCTTGAGTCTTAGTTTTCTCAACTTCTACCCTGTAGAGTCATTGTGAAGATTACCAGGCACTCAGTAAGTGGCAGCTACTATTGTCATTGTCCCTGCACTCTTTTTTTTTTTTT